>CM054813.1:701050-1028916 GCA_028984105.1 Lavandula angustifolia | reverse complement strand
GGTGGTTATGGCTCGTAATTTTCGATATTGTGATTGCAGTCTCATAACTTTCAAATATTTGTAATTTCGATCTCATAACATTCTTTTTACTTGTAAGTTCGGTCTCGAAACTTCCAATGCTGCGATTTTAGTCTCGTATTAACGTTTTTGATCTCGAAACTTCAAATGTTAAAATTCTGATCTCATATTTTTTAAATACTTGCGATTTTGGTTTATATCTATCTCTCATTTCTACATTTTTCTTGTCCTATATTCAATATTTTGGTTACAATTTTTTAAGTCATATTAGACTAAAAATATAGTCTGACAAAATTGAAAATGTAAAGAAATTAAAGAAGTTTTTCAAACATACAAGGCAAAAATTGACGCTACCGACATGCGTAGTACAGTTTGAAATAAATGCATGCAACAATTATTGGAACAAAACATAATTAAAATAGTAGTAATATTCAACATAATTTTTCTTATCAAAACTTATATTGCACCGACATTTCAAAAAATACCTAATATTACATCATATATGATACAGTTATACGGATCGTACCGACAACTAATATTCATATTTTTACGACTAGTATTAATTTAATTTTTTACAGCCACTACAAGTCCACAATCGACAATTATTTAAAAAATCATGTTTTTTTTTTCAGTTAAGTGTCCAACCACTTTTGAGGGTCAATTAAATTATTTGCAGTAGTATCTATTTTCAAGATGATTAATTTTGTTTTTTCCTTTATATTTTCTACTTTTAGATTATGTTTTTTTATAGATAATAGTTGTCTTTTCTATTACTTTTCTTTTTTTAGCTCCACGTCGAAATCATTGTGGATTTTGGTGAGTGATTAAAAAGGGTATTAGCACCAAATATGAGATATTTCTTGTTATATTTCATTAAATATATAAATTTTATGTAGGAGGAGGTTCAAATATGAAAAGTCTCTTATCGTGTGAACGTGTGAATACTGCACTTTAAAGACAAATGTACTGCACTTTAAATGAAAATATATTGCATTTTAAAGTGCAATACTTAAAGTGCAGTACGTTTGTCCTTAAGTGCAGTACGTACGTTTGTATTTAAAGTGCAGTGTTCACACGTTCACACGATAAGGACTATTCACACGGGAACCACTCCCATTTTATGTATATAATGAGTATTACTAATATTTTTTTATTTTTTTATTTAAATTTGATTGCAAATTGTATATATAGGGTGTGGATCTGGTGAGAATCCACTCTTAATGTAAGAACTGCGAACATGTATAATTCTTATATTTTGCATAATTGTTATATATTTTATCTAAAAATCTATAATTTTATATTTTTGTCTTTCTACATAAAAATGATTATTTATAATTTAAAATTATATATTTTTTGTATAAAATATATAATGATTATCCATAAAATATATAAGAATTATTCGTAGTTCGTCTCATATTAAATGCAGGTTCTCACATTAAATATTACGAGATCGAAATCACTAATATTTGAAAATTCTAATGGGTCTAAAGATTTAGCCTAATTAAGTCCTATGAAGCCTTCACAAAATATTAATCATTCCCTACAAACATGCGCCTAATCAAGAATTGTAGGGTTGGCGTTAACAAGAAAAATCCAAGAAATTTGCATTTGATTTTTTATCCTATTTGAGATTTAATCGAATTAATTACCTTCGTACCAAATCTTGCTCCCGATCAATCAAGGATGGTTGTACCACTATGTGGAGCCTGTCCTTGGAATGGCATAGTTGGTGAAGGTTGATGGTCCGGGATGATAGCTTTTGGGTTCAAATTCCACTTAAACTACTATGTGGAGGATCGTCATGCATTTTATGGTTTTAAACTTAGAATGATTGACTCTCTTCCGTCTAAGCGATCGCGGGTTCCACGAAAAAAAAAAAAAAAAAGAATGGTTGTACCACGTGCCGACTCTGTCACATTAAGGTTCATGAATAAAAAAAAAAAAGATGGCTGTACCACCACCAACCAACCACAGAAAGCTCAACCCTCAACTAGTGTAAAAACAAGGAAATTACGGTTACAAATTATCGACTTCAGATTCTCTCGAATTTCTGCAAAAAATGTGGTCTTTAGGCGCGGCGGGGAGCGGCGGCGGCGTATGGGGGATGGGCCCATTCCACCGCAACATTGGGCGGCGGAACAACAAGAAGAGGGACGGTAAGAGGAGAGAATCGAAGCCCTCCAATTCGGCTGATTCCGCCGCCGCAGGAGGCGGCGGCGGCGGCGGCGGCCGTTTTCCCCTCAAACAAGCCCTCACCAGCGGCTCCCTTTGCTTGGCCGGAGACACCATTGCGCAGCTCCGCCACCGGTGGGTCAGAGATAAGCACACCCTAGACCGTACGGAAGATTTGAAGGTAATAAATAATAAAATATTCCATTTTTGTTCTTCATCAAATATAAATGGTGTTGCTCTACTTTTGAGATCTTGAAATGGTGAAGATTTGTGTATTTGAATAAACTTCTTTGTTTGGTTTGTGGGAGTTGCAAAAATTTAATTTTTAGGTGCGTGATTTTTAGCAATTATGTATAATGTATGTTTTAGATTGAAAGATTTAGTTGTTTGGAAATTCTTGAATGGAGATTGGTCGTACTCCATCCGTCCCACTAAAAATGACACTTTTCCTTATCGGAACGTCTCACTATAAATGACACGTTTTCGGAAACGGCAAAGATTGTGCGGACCACATTTAGCTACTAAATAGTCGAACAATCTGCACCGCGTAACACTGCTTTCTTGATTTTGGTGCCCAGAAGAAACGTGTCGTTTCTAGTGGGACTTGTAGAGTAATAAACACATCATGTTTGAGATTGAAAGATTGTAGTTTGGGAATTCTTGAATGTAAAGTTGGCTGAAGTAAACACATCATAAATTGGGTAAAGATTTGATCTTTGATTGGATCATCTTAGCCCTTTTCAATCTTCTTGTTCTTCATTTAGGGTTCTTGTTTATGTTCAATTGAAGAAGTTGAATAAGTAATCAATCTATTAATCTTATTAGATGCTTGCTTTGTATCTTAACCGCTCTTGCAGGATACCGTAACCGCACTTTTCTCCGAGCACGACTATACCCGAGCCCTCCGGATGGCTTCATACGGATTCATACTATACGGTCCCGGTTCATACGCATGGTACCAATTACTCGATCACTTCATGCCACATAAGAATCTGCAGAACCTAACCACGAAGGTAGCTTCATCACATGAATCCCGTACGCGATATCTTGACACGTGACTCGTGGGCTCCCTTTTTTCAGGTCATTTTGAATCAAGTCATACTCGGTCCGATCGTTGTTGGTGTTGTCTTCGCATGGAATAACTTGTGGCAAGGGAAACTCTCCGAACTTCCTAATAAGTACAAGAATGATGCCGTCCCAACCCTACTAACCGGTGCAAATCGCAATCCTTTATTTCGATTTAGTTTCTATTATCTCCATTCCGCATGAAATCTCATCGGTTTAGTTTCGATATTTATACCCGTGCAGGTCTCAAGTTCTGGGTTCCGGTCAGTATACTCAATTTCGGGTATGCCGTTCTTTCTCTTCTCCCCATAGAGTTCAAAACAACATCAAAAGAAGATGCAGATAATTAGTCTGAGCTTTCGTTCCTCTATAGAGGATTCACTAATTAAAGATTCTTATGGAGAAAAACGTTTTAAATATGTTTTCTAATCTCTTATTTCTCTTTCGGTTCGTACATAATTGAAGCATTTTAAGATAACTAATGATCTGATTATGATCTGATTAGTTTGTCGCGGTGAAAAATTCATAGGGCGGTTCCTCTTCAAGCCCGCGTTGCCTTCATGTCCATGTCGTCCATTTTCTGGAACTTCTATTTGTCTACAACCATGAACAGATGACTTCTGCTGCAAGAAAAAGCCCTTCCACACGCCTAGAAATGGCGTTTACGCATCAGGTAACGTTCGCTCGGATCTTCCATAGCCGTATAATCGCTTGCCATTGTGATATTCACCATCATATCACCAATTTGTAGGCCTCAAACTGGCTGAGATGGTAGGATGGATCATGGCTTTCTGCAGATCATCGCTTTCTGAACTATCTATTTTGTTATCGAAGTTTTCGATAAGTTTTCGATTTTTAATTCGTCGCCATTCGAAAGAAGCAAACCGATTTGTACGGTACATGATATCTCTCTGTTCTTCATTTCTGGGTGAAAATGTAATGTGATGGTGCATTTGGTTGCTTTCTGCATCCTTTTTTCTCTTCTGCTTAAGGTGGTGAAGAGTCATTTTTTAGTAATAATTTTTTTTTTCTTTTTTAATATATTAAGCATAAATTCACAACTCATGTTTACTTTCATTCACATCATGATTGAGCAAAAATGTGATTTTATAAGTTTATTGTTTAGTTTTAATCCAAAATATTTGTAACTTTATGGCGTAGCTATAATCGATATATATCTTACAAACTGCATACAATTTAGTTGGTATTCTCGTTAGTGTATAGTCCGTTAGGATCGATTTAGATCGATTTAATATTAATAATTTTATCCTTATCTAGTCTATTGGATGAACTATACAATTTCTTGCACTTTCTTGTTTATCCATGCTTGCAAAATGATGAAAAAACTAAACTTCTCCAACGCAATATATTACTCCCTTTGTAGTTCGTTTCATTTCATTAGTTAAGTTTTCCATTTTGGGACATCCACTTTATTAATCTATTTTTTTAAATTAAAATAATACTCTAATATATTACAATGAAAAATAATACTTTGTTTTACTTTATACACAGCAAATAAAGAAAGTGGATTAATGGATTGGGACAGAAGAAGTATATCTAAAGTAATGTGTCTTAATAGATGGAAAATCGGGTAAAATACACGTAAGAGATTGTGTGCCACGAAATAAAACTATAAGAAGCTATATTATATTTTTTAAAATTACATAGTATAATTACACCTTATTAAAACTATGCGGGAAGAGTATATGCACCGACTAAATCATCTAAACGCATAGCTCCATTGAGGATTAATATGGTGCAGTGGCACAACCAGGGGGCCACTAGAATTTTAATATCTTTGAATGCGCTACATTGTTGTATATTGAGTATTGGTCCAGCGGTGTGGTACTTTGATTTTTTGCTGCAAGTTCGGGATTCCACTATAGCTACGCCACTGTCCACGAGTAATTCTTGGCCCAAAATCTTCCATCGCGGAAACAACATGTACACATATATTCGAACTTTGCTAACATACAAACAAATCTAGGTTGGTAAATTCGACTTTAGGATATTATGAACATTAGAAAATCAAGAAAAGTACCGACCTTAAATGTGAAGCCCAAAATAAAATCTAGGAGGAGAAATGGAAATTGATAAATTGATAGGGTAGACCAATCATTCACTACCGAGAGGCCACGTCTTCTAATTCCAAACCACATCCCCTTCTCTTATATTACTACTTTCTACATTCCTCTACCTTCAAGCTCGCAACGTTCTCCCTCCCTCTCTTCATAATCACTTCCTCCGGGTATGTTTCTTGAATTATTACTCGATTGTTTAAGTGTAAAGATTTGATCTTTATCTTCATATTTTTGTGGGTTTGTCTGAATAGTTAAGTTTAGTTGTATTCACATCATTATATGGTTGAATTTGTGGAGATGGATGAGTTTGATTTGCTTAATTTGACATGGGCTTGGTGGGTTTATGATTATTTTGATAAGAAAGAATTGATTATGATTCAAAGAACTTGTTAGGATCTTCGGACCGTCAAAAATGTGAAGAATGGGTTCTCTTTATTAGTGTATTGTTTCTCCACTGCATGTGGATCTAGGTCAATTTACCGAATCACGTTAAATTCTATGTGCCTTATTTTTTTCTCCTTTATGTTATTCTTTATTATTGTGTCCGTTGAGTTCAAGAATCTGTTCGTCATATTTTGGAAGTTCTGAAGATCCTAACAGAACTGATATTTATTTGCTCATGGAGATTTCCTTACCTTCTTTGTGCTTCTTTTGGTGTTAAAATTAGTGTAAATGGTGTAATGATTGATTTGTAGTTAGGGCTAATTAGTAGGTAATTACTTAATTGGTGTTTAATTTAAATTTTATCTTATGTGTGTATGTGTAGCTTTTCTCTGCTGATTTATTTATTTGATGGTTAATGAATATACTGAATTCCATGAACTGATTAGTTGAATGAAGAACTCAACTTTACAAGCCTTGCATATTTGGCTGCTGAAGGGAGAATTAGTCTTAAGAATCTCTACTAACCTTCTTACACATGCCTTGTTAAGTTAATTCTGTTTCTATCCATAGGAACAAAGATGGCAACCCTATCGGCATGTATAGTAGGAAACGGTGTTAACACCGGTAGTATCAGAAAAGGCTTGAGCAAAGAGTTCTATGGCAATCAGTTCATCCACTCCTCACGCGTTCCACTATCGAGCAATACATCTCGAGTAGTGAGCGTGAGAGCTTCGATGGATGAAAAGACGAGCGAAGGAAGAAGAGACTTTCTGAAGTTCTTGCTAGGCAATGCTGGCTTGGCTGTACCCGCCTTGCTAGGAAGCGGAAAAGCCCTTGCCGATGATCAAGGCGTATCGAATTCTCGGATGTCGTATTCAAGATTCTTGGAGTATTTGGATAAGGATAGAGTGACAAAGGTTGATTTGTTTGAGAATGGGACGATTGCTATTGTTGAGGCTCTATCGCCCGAGTTGGGAAACCGGGTTCAACGGGTTCGTGTTCAGCTTCCTGGCCTTAGCCAAGAGCTTCTTCAGAAGTTTCGGGAGAAGAATATCGACTTTGCTGCTCATAATGCACAAGAGGATTCCGGTTCTTTGTTGTTTAACTTGATTGGGAACTTGGCCTTCCCTTTGATCTTGATTGGAGGTCTTTTCCTTCTCTCGAGGAGATCCGGTGGAGGGATGGGCGGGCCCGGAGGGCCCGGATTCCCTCTTCAATTCGGCCAATCGAAGGCGAAGTTCCAAATGGAGCCGAACACCGGTGTGACTTTCGACGATGTTGCCGGCGTTGACGAAGCAAAGCAGGACTTCATGGAAGTGGTGGAGTTCTTGAAGAAGCCCGAAAGGTTTACGGCCGTGGGTGCTCGTATCCCGAAGGGGGTCCTTCTCATCGGCCCTCCGGGTACGGGTAAGACCTTGCTAGCGAAAGCCATTGCCGGCGAGGCCGGAGTTCCGTTCTTCTCCATCTCCGGTTCGGAGTTCGTTGAGATGTTCGTCGGAGTCGGTGCCTCGCGGGTCCGTGATCTTTTCAAGAAGGCGAAGGAGAACGCGCCTTGCATTGTCTTTGTTGATGAGATCGACGCGGTTGGGCGACAGAGAGGGACCGGAATCGGCGGAGGGAACGACGAGAGGGAGCAGACTCTGAACCAGCTGTTGACGGAAATGGATGGATTTGAAGGGAACACCGGTATCATCGTCGTTGCAGCGACTAACCGTGCTGATATTCTTGACTCGGCTTTGCTGAGGCCCGGGAGGTTCGATAGGCAGGTGTCTGTCGATGTCCCGGATGTTCGCGGAAGGACGGAGATATTGAAAGTTCACGGTGGAAACAAGAAGTTCGATTCCGATGTGTCTCTTGAAGTGATAGCTATGAGGACTCCTGGCTTCAGTGGAGCGGATCTTGCTAATCTATTGAACGAGGCTGCTATTCTGGCTGGTCGGCGAGGGAAGACCTGTATATCGTCGAAAGAAATCGATGACTCGATTGATCGGATCGTCGCCGGGATGGAGGGCACAGTCATGACGGATGGGAAGAGTAAGAGCCTTGTGGCTTACCATGAAGTAGGCCATGCCATATGTGGGTAAGTAGTGATTTCATACTCCTTTGGTTTTCCCTTCGTCCGTTTGAAGAGACCTGTTTTTCTTTTCGGAAAGCTCCATTTGAAGCGATCCGTTTCCGAAAAATGAAATAACTTTTCAAAAAAATTACTCATTCTGTCCCATTTAAAATGAACTGTTTTTCTTTTCGGGACGTCCCATATGAAGCGACCCGTTTTCGAAAAAGAAAATAATTTTCTGCAAAAATTACTCCCTCTGTCCTACTTCATTGGTCTCATTTTCTATTTTTTGTTGTCCCATTTCCTTTTTTAATTTAAATACTCCTCTAAAATATCTAGTGGACTCGAGAACTTTATCTTACTTTACATACAATAAATAACTTTCTTAATATTCATGTCGAAAAGAAATGGAACAGAGGGAGTACTACCTTCTCTCCTACTTTATCATTTATTCTCGTTACATCATTCATTTCACTTTCCTATTTTATTATTACTCTCTCATACTTTATTATCTATTTTCTTAAAATAAATCAATCACTTAAAATGGGACGGTGGGAGTATTATATATTCATGTGGGGCGTTCCAAACTAATTCTTCACCACTCAGCTAGAAGATTACACTTATCCAATTTCTTGGTTTGATGATGCAGAACTCTAACCCCAGGCCATGATGCAGTACAGAAAGTGACCCTAGTCCCACGCGGCCAAGCCCGTGGCTTGACGTGGTTCATCCCTGCAGACGATCCGACCTTGATATCGAAGCAACAACTCTTCGCAAGAATCGTAGGTGGGCTAGGTGGAAGAGCTGCTGAAGAAGTCATATTTGGTGAGCCAGAAGTCACCACCGGTGCAGCTGGTGATTTGCAGCAAATCACTGGTCTCGCCAAGCAGGTTTATCCGCTCTCCCTCTCCAACCCTCTCCAACTTTCTCTCTCTAAAAATGTTAAAAAGTTTCTTTCTTTATAGATGGTTGTGACATTCGGGATGTCTGAGATCGGGCCATGGTCGCTGATGGACTCATCAGCACAGAGTGATGTGATCATGAGGATGATGGCAAGGAATTCGATGTCTGAGAAGCTTGCGGAAGACATTGATTCGGCGGTGAAGAGGCTCTCGGACGAGGCGTACGAGATCGCGCTGATGCACATCCGGAACAACCGGGAGGCGATCGACAAGATCGTGGAGGTTCTAATTGAGAAGGAGACTATAACTGGGGATGAGTTCAGGGCCATCCTCTCTGAGTTTGTTGAGATTCCAGCTGAGAACAGAGTTGCCGCTGCTCCGGTTGCGGTAGCCATATGATATATAGCGTATACGAAGGCGGGTTTTTCGCCTTTTCGATGCATTGTAAAGATGATTGTGTATAGATGAATGTGAAATTGAACACCATTTCCTTCTCTGCTTCGTCGTCGATAGTATTATATTTCATTTCATCAATGCACGTAATTATAGAGTTTTTCGTTTTTCTGTTATAGTAAAGATTAGTATATGTAGATGAATGCAAAATTGAACACCTTTTGCTTCTACTTCGTCGTCGATAGTATTATATTTCATTTCATCAATGCACGTAATTATATAACGAGTTTTTTTTCGTTTTTCTGTTATAGTAAAGATTAGTATATGTAGATGAATGCAAAATTGAACACCATTTGCTTCTGCTTCGTCGTCGATAGTATTATATTTCATTTCATCAATGCACGTAATTATAGAACGAATTTTTCGTCTCTGTGATCGTAAGATTAGTATATGTAGATGAATGTGAAATTGCACACCATAGGATTGTATTATTTCATTTCTAAAATTAGTTTAGGTTATGCAATTTATTAGTATTGTATTATACTCCATCCGTATCATAATACTTGTTCCAAAGTTTTTCGGCACGGTATTTTAAGAGAATTGTTAGTTGTGTGTAAAGATGCGACGCCCTCTAATAAAGTGTTTGTAATAATTTTACTATTTAAAAAATATAACAATAATTATGGGACAATTATAAAAGAAAAGTGAACAAGAATTATAGGATCGGAAAATATTATCTATAATATTTAAAATATTATAATATTCAGTAAATTATATTCTCACTAAGAATAATTAATTTCTATGTAGTGGTTGGTTGATTAGGAGCTGTATTCGTAAGGCTGGGGATTACGTGGATTAATTAGTGGAAAGAAGGAAATTAATTTTATGTCAATACCCATAATACCCTTTAAGTTTCTTAAGAAATCAACCATTCTAAATCAACAATACAGGGGTAGAATAGTCATATGATAATACCCTTTATGTTACACACGAGTTGACTCGTCCAACTCACTCAAATCGCTCAACTCGCAATTCGATTATTCGATCCACTAATATTTATCTTAATTTAATTATTTTAGAAACTCATACAATTTTTTTATAATTTAAGTGGATCAACTAATTGTTTTTTTGGCACTATACCACGTATGAATTGGTTTGCAATTAATTACAAAATTGATTATGTAAACTCAAATCTCCTACAATCACAATCAAATCAATTTCTTTTTTTTATTTACTTGTTAGTATTTCTTACTTATTTAATTTAGTTAATATCCAAGAACTAATAATAACTTCGATGCTAGAAGAAAATAAGTCTTGTAATATTTTGGTCACTCGTATGCAGTCGGGAGGTCATGAGTTCAAATCTTTATTAACATAACGTACTTATTTCTTCTTGGAGCTATACTCTACTGTTGATTGTGATGTTTTTCACCAAAATTCCATCCATAATCCACCAATAAATTTTACGATTATTAATTCGATTTGAATCTAAACAACGATGAAATTGATTTCCATCGCTATTTGCATGATTTTTACAATGATTTTGGGATTTCTTAAGAATAAATTAGATTTATGAGTATAACAATTTATGAGAAGAAAAACTTCAATAACGCAAGAAGATAAGGAAATAATCCACAAATATTCGTTTTCCTTCAAATCTTAGAATTGGGAGTAATTTAATGTAAATAGTGCAAGATCTTGAAAATTCATACACCATATTGACATACCGACAGTGCGTAACTTAATTGATATTCCCACTTCTATATAAATGATAGATCAAATGTTAAATACCAATTGATTTAATAAAAATAATAATACCATATTAAGTGACATTTAAAATGAGCAACCCAAAAATAGGAACTTAGAACAGACAGGAATACACTTTAAAAATTCTGGATTGACACAAACAAAGTAACACCATCAACATTTGCTCCCTACATATCATAAAATCTTGAGTTTCAACCAAAATGGATGTACAGAAGAGATCAAACATGTTTAGCTACAACAAATATTAGACAAGAAAACTTTGTTGTTTAAAAGGGAGTAGACAATATGTGCAAATAGATTACGGAGACATCGAAAACCATCAACTCGGTACGATAAGCTTCACAATGTCACCAATGATGCATATTAGCTACTTATCGAACAACTAACCGAACATACCGTCTCATTATCACGTCCCAGGAGGAAGGGGAACAGGAAAACTCAGACCAGCTTGTCGACGGATGTGCTCCGGTATTAACTTGTTGATCAGCTCCGGTGAAGCTCCATTTAACTGTCATAAGGAGAATCTCTTGTTAAGACTAATAAACATAATGGGAGGGGGAAAAAGAAAAGAAATGAGGAAGAAGAAAATGTACTTCTTGCTTAAAGTTGAAGATAGGTGGGAAAGGGCGATTATTAGTGAGGCGGGCATTGGGGTCGCGAAGCTCATCGAAGAAAGGATGGGCACATGCTTCTAGCTGTGTGAGAGAAGTATAAAATTGATTAGTCTTGATTGCATGTATTCAGATTTATTGCAGATTGTATTATGTATAAAGAAAACGTACTGCTGTGCAACGAAGATTAGGTGAGTACTGTAGTAGCCTAGAAGCAAGATCGATGGCCTCCGGAGGCATCCGCTTATGAAAAACCTGAAAAAATAATTCGTCGGTTAGATACGTAGGAAGTTGTTTGTTTGTGCCACAAAAAGAATGTAAGGCAACAGAGTCATACTTTGTGCCAAGGATGGGCCTTAATTTGGGGAAACCTGAAATCTGTATAGTTTGGATTCATGCATCGGATTTCCTCTCGGGTTGGAGTACCGAGAACCTATTTAAGAAATACGGATGTTAGTTAGAGGAGTAGAGCTATAGCATTACTCTTGTTGAGTTATTTCCAATCAATTAAAATGCAATTATGTGAAGTCGAAGCACACCTTGATAATCTCTACAAGTTGGTCTACTGCATTTTCTCCGGGAAAGAGAGGCTGAAAGGAAATAGTGAAATTTGTTTAAGAAAGAGACGTATTTAAGCTTCATGTGCAGCGGTTGTGATACGAACCTGGCCCAAGAGTAGCTCGGCAAGGACACAACCAGCTGACCAGATATCAATTGACGATGTGTATTCAGTTGCGCCGAATATAAGTTCTGGGGCCCGATAGTAACGAGAGCAAATATAGGATATATTTGCTTCACCCTTCACCTGACCATAGGATAAGGAAGACGAAATTTATGGGCATTAATTACATAAACAACTTGACATAATTGGAAAACTATATATATATATATGGCAGCAGACCAGCCATGTGGAGAAAGCAATATAACAACCATCTAGAAGAGGAATCATATATATAGTTAGATATAATATCATGTGAATATCTTATTTTCTATTGAAGGCATCTATAGAAGGCAGTATTAAGCTGATCTATCCAAGGAAAATAAATGTGGGAACCCCTAGCATTTTTTCAGAATAGCTTTTGAAGACTTTCTGCATCTTAACGAGCACGTGAAGCGAAAGAGGGAACAATAGAAGATGCATCGACCTATTGAATTCTAGACACTTCACGAATATAGCAGGTTTGAGATCAAGCAACAAAAATAAATGACTTACAAGAACTTTAGCACTTCCAAAATCACAAATCTTGACTTGATGAGTTAGTGGATCAACCTGCAATCGGACAAAGCACACTATAACACTTAACATATACCGGAATATAAGTTCAAAGAGCTAGGATAGCAAATATAAGTTCAATTACCAATATATTTTGGGGTTTTATATCTCTGTGGCAGACCCCGGCAACTGAATGCATGTAAGCTAATCCCCTAAATAACTGAAACAGATGAAAGAAATTTCTTGACATTAGAGATAAGTGAACTGTAAAGATGTTTCCTTAAGAATCACAAACACGACAAACCGATACCTGATACGAATAGAGTTTGACGTAAATCAGTGGCATCCTTTGATTTGAATTGGTGTAATGCTTTAGGACCTTGTACATGGTCTCAGGAACATAATCCATGACCAGATTAAGGAAAAGCTCGTCTCTGGTTGTCGTAGAAAAGAAACAGTGCTTAAGAGAAATCACATTTGCATGATCCATCAGCCGCATTAACTGCAGCTCACGGTTTTTATATCGCTTATCCTGGAGGACCTTTTTTATGGCGACTGATTCTCCGGTCTCCAAGCATTTTGCCTACAGAAAAATGGCTTCAATCGATTAGCACTAAAAAACTTGAGATAACTACATTTCGTTTATTAAAGGAACACACCTGAAATACTATTCCGAACGATCCTTTACCTACAACACGCTCTGCCATGTAACTAATCGTCTGCACAAAGCACCAAAGAAAGTTGTTACCTTCAAATGAAACTAACAGAACACGCAGAAACATCATACAACAGAAAACTACCAGTTCCCTCCAGAGCCAAGTATTTTTAACAGTTATCTCCGCAGTAAATGAAATCGCAAAAACAGGATTCGACACCTACCCGTTTGGGCTCTCCGTTTTTCCCTCCAATAGTAGTGGAAATTATGTGACCGGTGAGCGGATCGTTCCCCTCCATCATCGGCCCTGCCATTTCCTATAACAGAGACCAAGCCAGAGTCTTAATACGTTGCCAGAATCAAATATCTACCAGCAATAACCTAATTAGCTAGTATGAACTGAAATTATGACCACATTAGAAAAGAAATATGTACAAAAGCAACATAAAGTGCCCAGGAAAAGGGAAATAACGAAAGCCAAACCGGACAAGGATCTACAGAAATATGCTAAGCTTCGAGCCGAAAAAAGCATTGTCTGATACCAACTACAGCTTTGAAGAAAGCATCACATGGCACAAAACTTGAGAATGAAAGAAACACTTCTAATTTTATCAAGGACAATAAGCTATCATCAATTACATCAAGCAAACCCTAATTAACATCTAAAGTGAAAAAAAGCAACTAAAACAGAGAGGAGCATCAAAGAACTTCAGTATAAAAGATGTTTCGGTTGAAACCCTAAAGTTTATACCTATGCTAATGATTAAGAATATGCATTTTGTGTAAGAACAGAGGCAGAATGCAGAGAGATAAAATCAACTTGCAGAAAGAACTAAAATGGAATGGATACTTTTTAGCAACTATAAACCTAGAAGAAGATATTTTCAACTCAAAATCCAATTTCCCTAAAATGATGCATACAAAAACACTCTCTCTCTCTACAAAACACAGCTAAATCGCTGAATTCTAGAAGCAAAAACACACACGAGAAGTAGCAAACTTCAGATCCCATGGAAAGAGCTTCTCCAAGCGATTAAGAAGCAGAGATCGAGAACGAAGTGAAGCTACAGAGCTAGATCGAGCTGGAAAATGGAGCTAGGGTTTAACAAATCAACACAGACACATACAAAAGGGGAATGAGGAGAGCGGGAGTAGGTGGAGAAGCAGCGTAGTACCTTGTCGGTTTCCATATTGTTGGAAGCGGCGGCAGCAAGCTTCACGGCGGCGGGAGGTTTTGTAGCTTGGTCAAGAACATTATGATGGTGATAATGATGATAGTGATGGTCGGGTGGTGGATTATGGTGATGCTGCTCAGGTCCCAGCGGCAACGAAGCCATGTGCTTTCTCTCTCTCCTCTCTCTCTCTCTCTTAAGCGTTATTTAATCCTTATCTTATTCTCTCTCTTTCTCTCTTTTCTCTCTCTATACGTTTTATAATAATAATAATAATACTAATATTATTATTTTCTTAAAATTTTAATATTATAATAATAAATTTGTAAATTATTTTTTGAAAAAATACGACAAGCTGTACTTGTAATGTACGAGAAAAATAACACCAAACAAATACTCCCTCCATCCCAAAATTCTTATCCAATTTATTTTTTACACTATTTTTAAGGAAAATTGTTAGTTGTGTGTAGATTGGTATAAAGTAGTGGGTCCCACAAAAAATTATGTGTAATAATTTACTAAAAAAGGAAAATGAACAAGAATTTTGGACAACCCAAAATGGAATAGCGGACAAGAATTTTGGGATTAATAGATACACATTATTTGTATTAATCAAAATCGAGAAGCGACAAAAAAGGTGGGGCCCAGCCACGCGACTTACGAGTAATGTGGGACCCGAGCATTTATTCCATGTGGGACCGGATTTGGGTGGGGAACATTTTTGTTACTGTGGGCGCGAATGCACACAACATAAATACCTCACTTTGGATGTCTGCAATTCTCTTCCAATAATGTACCTCTAAAGCTGTCCATTTATTACAAAATAAGACATTTGATTTTATTATTATATTTTATAATTTGTCAAACACGATTATGGGCTTAATCATTCAGAATCAAACACCTTCAATATATGCAAGCTAATAAATGACAATCACAAAAACTTAAGTGAAATCGACCTTAAAATATACTCCATCCGTCCCAAAATTCTTGTCCAATTTGCTTTTTGCACGGTTTTTAAGGAGAGTTGTTAGTTGTGTGTAGATTGGTATAAAGTTGTGGGTCCCACAAAAAAATTGTGCGTAATAATTTACTAAAAAAGGAAAGTGGACAAAAATTTTGGGACAACCAAAAATGGAATAGCGGACAAGAATTTTGGGACGGTGGGAGTATGATTTTTTTAGATTAAAAATTGGCAAATTAGCAAAAATAGTCCTCAAACTTCGCATTTTTGTAAATTTTGTCATCAACCATTTTTTTTTTGTTTTTTTGACTCTCAATTCCTTGTTTTTGCGATTTTAGTCCTACCGTTAGATTTTCCGTCCATTTTAACGGTAATTCAATTTTGATTTTAAAAAACAAAAAAATAAAAGGGCAAAATCAAAACTTTTATTTATATGGACCAAAATTGCAAATGAAGTATTATTTGGGACCTATTTAGCAAAATTAAATAGTTTAAGGATTGATTTCACAAATGTTTTGACAAATAAGTTAATTGTTTTATATCGACGAGATTTTGTATTAAATTTGCCAATTTGTAATTGATAGGACCAATGTGTATACTTTTATTTGCCGTTTGTACTATTTTTGTACCTTTTTTTTTTGTCCGGGAAGCTCAAAATTCAAGACGGAGAAGAAACCCCAAATTGGACGAAAACCCTAGTTTTCTAGGGTTCAGCGATTACTGGGGCGTCCGGTGTCCGATCGACGATCGGCTTAAACCGCTGAATTCCTCGTCTCACCAGCTTCGTGTTGATAGGTTGTAAGGGGTCATCTGATCCCAGATGGGACCGAAATCGACGTCTGAAGTTTGTTCTTTCCGGCGAATCGTTTGAAATTCGGAAAATTGATGAACTAATCTAGGTCGGAATCCGTTACACGGTAGTCGTAAGTTTTCCAATTAGTTTTCCCTCTTTCAATTGATCGAATCACAGCTCAAAAAGAGAGAATTTGGGCGGCGGGGATGGCGGCGACGGATAGTGCTTGTTCTTCGCGTCTGTAAGAACGTTGACCGCCATTCTTCACGGCAGACGTCTAGGCAACGTCGGGATTGCCGAGAGGAGGTAGAGGACGGCCGGAGCGAAGGCGGAGAGCACGCGGCGGTTGCGGCGACTGCTTGTTCAGTCGCGCGCAGATGCTCCGCCGTTTCGCACTCGCGGCGGCTCTCTCGTCGGCGGCGTGGGGCAGGGCTGGTGCGGCGCGCGACGTTAGCAAATTTAATGCAAAATCTCGTCGATACAAATCAATTAGCTTATTTGTGTAAAATTTGTGAAATCAGTCCTTAAACTATTTAATTTTGCTAAATAGGTCCAAATAATTTTTCATTTGCAATTCTGGTCCATATAAATAAGAATTCCGATTTTGCTCTTTTAATTTTTTATTTTTTAAAATTAAAATTGAATTACCATTAAAATGGACGAAAAATCTAACGGTAGAACTAAAATCGCAAAAACAAGGAGTCGAGGGTTAAAAAAACAAAAAAAATTGTTTGATGACAAAATTCGCTAAAACGCGAAGTTTGAGAAATATTTTTGTCAATTTAACTTAAAAATTAGACATGAATTGAATTAATAGATAACATATTCAGATATGTAAATTTAGTCAAAGTGTTATAAAGTCGTAACTGACATTACGTAGAATCGACCTCACGGGAGACCAACAGAAAGAAAATTCAATCTATCTATAATATTAGCCCACTCTCTCTCTCTCTCTCTCACATCAAGCATTCAACTTTGTGAACTTAGCAACAAAGAGTCCACTAGTTGAAGATGTCAATGGGTCAAAACGCAGAGCTTCTTCAATTCTTGCTTGCTTGCAAGGCCAATCTTTTGCAGCATCTATCTTCATCAATACTGCAAAAAAAAACAGAGCATAGAGTAATTTAATTGCATTCCATAAGAGCCATGATCGAGATCATAGCGTTTCGCTTCTGGTACTCGATTTTCCGAACAATTTACCATCGCAACTCTAATAGCCTTACAGCAAACTAGTTAAAGCAAAGCAGTAACTTACTAGCAGAGGGATGTTGTGAGAGGAAGCGTTCGACAACGTCTTCGTTCTGAGCAACGGTCAAACTATTCACCACACGACGAAACATAAACACAAGGTTAAGAGTGATTTCAGTGAGAGAACGACGAATGGCTGTGCAAATTTCATGTAATTATATCAGAGAAAGGACCTGCATGTGCTGTAGACAAGAGATCCTCCAACTTTAAGCAATCTGAACCCATTGGTAAGCAATTTTAACTGCAATGGTAAATAAAGAAGTACCTTAACTAAACGAACGAAAGAAAGGAAAGTATTATATGAAAGAAAGGGGGCAACAGTGAACCAAATATGGGCAAAAGATGTATTTCAATTGGAACGTACCCGAATGGTAGTATGGGCAAAAGATGTATTTCAATTGGAACGAACCCGAATGGTAATATGGGCAACAGATGTATGCACCCAGTCTAATACTACCTCCGTCCCACTATTCCTGGCTCACTTCTTTTCGACATGAAAATTAAGAGGGTAGATAATAAAGTAGGAGAGAGAAGATGAATTAGAGTGTAGATGGTAAAGTAAGAGAGTGAAGATGAGAAAGTAGGAGAAAGTAGGAGAGAAAAGATGATAAAGTAGGAGAGAGGATGACAATTATTTACCAAATTCGGAAAGTGGACAATATTAGTGGGACCTCCCAATCGAGAAAGGTGGCCAACAATAGTGGGACGGAGGTAGTATAAAGGATAAACACGCAAATTCAGTGGGATCTATGAACATATAACAAAAATGCTTGCATTAGGTCTTAAGAGTAACTTCAAGTAAATGTACCTGAAGAATAGCCAAGTCATCAGTCCTCTCAGCATCCAATACACGGCGTTGAAGCGTTGTCCAGCCCCATTGTTCGAACTTTTGAATGTGTTTTATTGAACCATCATGAGTGCACTCTGCATCCACTAGAACCTGAAGTAAATGTGAATTTCATGATAATAAACCAAGAAAGAAGCATAAATATGAGATGAAAAACAAGTATTACTATTCACCTTATCATAGCCAAATTGTGAAATTTCATGGTCATTTACGTCTCTGTACACATCATGTTTGCTCAAACCAACCACCCCAGAATGTTTCCCATAAAATAAAAGTTCTGGTTCTTGATCTTGTGGAAGGGTTTTAGAAGCCTTAGCTATCCTCTTCCGTTCTTTCCATGGCCTTCGAGGCGACCACTCATTATATATCTTAGAATCTTCTTCCACCTCAACACTGCCTGCAGAACAATGATAAATCATAGGTCCACATGTTAGGTCGATATGATCATAACCTAGAACCATACTTCCGAAAACTAAACCAATAGTTTATTCTTTTTCTAGACTCATTACGTGATTTAGAGTTTGTCTGAGCCCTGATTGGAGTAAGGGAGAATTTTGTGCCATCAGCAACAAAAAGACGGCACTGGTCACCAAGACCGTATTTCTGCAGCATAGTTCTTGAAGCTGCTAGCCGATGCCTAGCAACGTCGACACCTGTCACAGAACCCGAACAACCAAGAATGTCCAGTATCATACAGAGCTTAGCACCTGCAGACAGAAGAGTTCGATAAGTTGAAGGAACGTGAAAAGATTATATATATAGATATTAATGAGTATATCCATTACAATTACACATAGCAAGAAAGAATAAATGCAGACAAACAGATCACATTGAGTTCAAATCTGCAGGAGTAAACAATGGCAAAGAAGCACAGACCAGGAGCTGCACAAAGGTCGAGGACATGATCGCCCACTGAAACATCCAGAGCTAATACTGCAGCTCCTGAAGATGCATCAATGCCATATATCTACAATATAAAATTAAGTAAAGTAACTTAATATTCTTTGTCAATCTTTCTTTGCCTACCATGATAAGAACAGAAAAAAGCAACATCAAATACTCGAAATGAGGAATTCAGGATTCTAGTTTAACCTTTCCTTCATGATATGCCTTTGTGCTTGCGATTCGAACATCAGGTGGAAGGTAATAGAAGTCAGGCAGCCAAGAAACCTCTTCAAGCTTACAATTAATCTCAGCTTCAATTTCTGCCAATTCGGGTTTACATCCAGGTTTCAACCTTAAAGAAAGAACAAATTCAACATTGCAACCTTCAAATAACAAAACATATTCCAAAACATGAAATTATCCAACTCGAACTCAACTAGTTTCGACTTCAAAAGAAGCAGCAGAAACGATCAATGTTCAGCATCAATAATTTCACACATGAAATTGAAGAATTCAACAACTTAAACTCTCAAGTTCATTGCTTTAATCGATTATTTAAAAGCACAGAATCGAAATTCAATTCAGCAACGACAATATACGCGCTTCGAGAGAGTAGTACCTAATGTAACGAGGAGTGGACTGAGAGGCGGTGTAAATTGAAGGATCCAAGCCGTTCTGATTGAGAAACTCGAGAAACGATTCCGGCAGCGGCGACTTAGAGGCGTCATCAGCCACCGCCTCCATCGCACTAAGAGATGGCGTAAGGAATACAGACACAAAGCGTATGCAAAACAATGCTTTTCAGAAACGCCGCCGTGGCAGTCGGCGGCGGGAAGGCCGTTAAGATGGGGTTTTTTATTTTCCCTTTCGTCTGTAATTTCTCCCTCTCGCCTTCTGTTGGTTGTTTGGCCAACTTCCCCGTTTTACCCTTCTTACCTCGGAGAAAATTAAATCGTTTTTTGGAGCCATATTTAATTTATTTTCGTTTTGGACCCAATTTTAACTTTTTTTAATTCGTTTTGGAACATATATCATTGTTTTAAAATTTTGCAAATTGAAAATTTGTTTCAATTTTTTGTTTTCCGACAAAAAAAATACTCTGTTGTTACATTTATCTTAGAGAAAAATTAATGATTCTATAATATTGTCCTAAATCGATTTTAGTCATATAATAATGCCTTGATATTGTAATTTTATAAATTATCCATTTTTTGTTCTCATACATATCCTGTAATGTGGCATAAAATCGATTTTAATCTTTTAATGTGTTTTATAATTAATTTTGGTCTTATTATATCGTTATTTGTTTTCATTTTCGTTCTATTTGTGAAACAAAGAATTATTGTCGCCATTTAAAAATTATGTTGTAATAACCTAAAATGGACATAACCTAAAATGGACAAAAAAACAACATACCACACAATATAATAAAACTTGGATCTTTCTATACATCATAAAATATTGTGGATAATTATATTGTGAAATACTCCCTCCTTTATATTTAAAATGATACGTTTTTTTTTCTTTTCGCACGTCCACTTAAAATCCACTTAAAATGACACATTTTCTTAAAAAAATAATTTTTAAAAATATTATTAAATTATCTATGACTTTTTCATTTCTATCTGTTACTTTATCATTTACTCTCTCACAAACTCATTCATCTTCTCTTTCTTACTTTACTTTATCGTTTATAACTTTTCTCATACTTTATCATTCATTTTCTTAATTACCGCGCCGAACAAAAATTCATCATGTTAAATGGGACGGAGTAGAATTCTTGCTCGTGTTAATTTAAAAGTTCTCATAATTAGCCCACTGCCTAAAAGTTTTGTTCAATTTGCCCCTTTCAGCCGTACAAAAGCGGCGCACGAAATCAAGAAACGCAATCCCACGAAAATCGATGACGAAATGAGCAAATTCATCGTCTTCACAGTTCTTCTCTGCTACTTAACCGATCCAATTTCCACCACCGTCCACCTCAAGTCCAAATCCTATTCATTCCCCGACACTCCCGCCGCATTCAGTAGCTACTCCTCACTTCCGAATTCGCTCTTTTTAGTGTTAATTTTATCTCTTTGTGATTGGATTTCTTAATTTCAGCTAAAAGGCAGAACGGCAGCGCAATCTGCGGGGGCTTGAAGGTGGCGGAGCCTCCCGACGCCTGCTCGCCGCTGCTCGATGAAGTAGAAGGCGGCGGTGGTGAGAGTTCGAGAATTGCTCTGATTGTGAGGGGGAAATGCGCGTTCGAGGAGAAGATCAGAAACGCGCAGGAGGCTGGGTTTCGCGCCGCCATCGTTTACGATGATCGGCGCAACCACAACCTCATCTCAAGTGCGTGAATTTTATCGTCTTCATCATTTTAATTTTAATTTTAATTTTAAATTTAAATTTCAAAATGATTATCCTTTCAAAAAGCTTGAACTGTAGATTGAAGTGATTGTTCTAGTATACCCTAACCCTAAATCAGAAGGTCATGCTTATTAGCAAGAGGGAAGATTGTTTAACTGGATTGCTGTTAGCTTCTTGTTTGTGGATGAAAAGCTTATAGCATTGATATTCACCTTCGTCGAACAAGTATAACATAACCCGATTTAGGCGTGCTTCGTATTTACTATTCTTCGAGCAATGTTATGAATGTTCTATTGTTCTCTCAAGTAAGCAAGTGAAGTCTCCTCTCATATAGCAAGCTGGTGTATTAGTTCTTTGATGATAGTGATCCCAAAGGCTAAATCGGACGGTTTAGATAAAAGATATCCGCACTACTCCTAAAATTCCGTTCCATTATAAGTGACTCACTTCTTTTCGGCACGGGAATTAAGAAATTTGTGTTTTGTAGTGTATATTGTTTAACATTTTGGTGGCTAAATTATGTCTGCACATTCTTTGCTTTTTCGGGAACGAGCCACTTATAATGGAACGTCCCAAATAAAAAAGTGAGCCACTTATAATGGAACGGCCATGATCTCCTCTATTCTCATTTTAGTATGTTTTTTTTGATGAAATAGTGATGGGAAACTCTAAAGGACTGCGGATATACGCTGTATTCGTGTCGAATAAAGCAGGGAAGATTCTGAGAGAGAATGCTCGAGGAGTGGGAGGCGAATGCTGCATCGTCCCGTTTGTTGACGAAGCTGCCTGGACCGTGCTGGTTATATCGTTCATATCGATCCTTGCTGTGATCTCTCTCCTGGTTGCAGTCTACTTCGTAGTCAACCGGTGGAGGAGGTGTGAAGATACACGGACTGTGCTTGATGATAAGGTTGTCAATAAGCTCCCCAATATCGCGTTCGACTCTGTCGATCTAATTGACCACATAGGAGAGACGTGTACGATCTGTTTAGAAGATTACAAGCACGGCGAAAACCTAAAGATTCTTCCCTGCCGACACGGTTAGCTTCTTACTATTGTTCGTCAATCATCGTACACATTGTTATATGGTTTAGTAGGATAAGTATCTTCAAGCCTTTGATTTGTTGGATAAATTTTCATGATTATTCACATAATCAGTTGCTTCTTGAATCGCCAAAGATCTCTATTTTCCATATACCAAGCAAATCCCATTGGAATATATTCAAATTATATGCCTGAAAAGTCTAACTATCTGCCTCTAAAATGTGTCTTAAGGAACTACTCATGCTTTGCCTACCTTACTTTGTGCTTCTCATGGCTTTACTTAATGGCTTGAGTTCTATAATATTCCCAGGTTTCCACACGAACTGTGTCGACTCGTGGTTGACGAAATGGGCGACATTCTGCCCGGTTTGCAAGCAAGATGTAAGGACTAAAATTGCTTCATCAGTCAAGTAATCGTATATTTACCCCACCCTACCTCAGAGGTGCAGATTATGCTCAATTGTCTTTCTTGTCTTATCAATTATACTCGTGAAAGTGCGAGGAGTGTGATTATCGTTCGTCCGAAGGACGTGCTGGCTTTCTACGTATCGGCTGGGCTCGAAAGATTGTCATAAGGACAACTTGACTACTGCTAATAGTAAAAGATCAAAGGTACCATCTTTCTTCATGTGAACAGAGTACTCTGTTTTTGGATGTAATATAAAGGAGCAAATGCAGAGTACTGCAAGAAGAGGAGATGTGGTTTTGGAAACTATTTAACTGCAATTGATGTAAAGTTGATGCCTTTTTTCTATTTTGATGCGATATTTATGAATGTTTAAGACAAATTATTTGTATCTATTTCAGTTTCATGCTTTTTTTTTAGATGGCGAGGGTTACGCAGTCACTACCGAAGTGCGCACTGGGTAAATCTCGCTCCTGTGCTCTAGCCTGCAAACAACACAGGAGGGTTCAACCACCCTAGGCTAACTATAGTAACAGACTCAACATAGCGATCTTGGTGGATTTTGAACCCATGACCTTCCGGCCACCGGCTACCCACCTTAACCGCTATGTCATTCCAATGAGATGAGACTTCAGTTTCATGCTTTATTGTACACAGATATATAGTACAAGATATATACACACGATACTTGCAATCCCTATACAAGAATATGTTTTATTGAGACTAATTACATGATAGAAAATGTGGGTTCAAAAGAATAGAAGTATATGTTTTCGTGTTCGTGTTTGTGTCCGTATCATATCATGTTGACACGCACCGAGCCAACAGACTTGCCCAAGAAAGGACCACTTCTTATGCTTCTGGTATGGTTGTCAATGATTCCTGATACAATACATAACTAAGTGTAAACATACCAACGCATTTGATGATCATGAAAACTATAAATAAACTTATATAAACAAACTCACCTCAGAATAATGCATGTGGCGCCTCTGCACCTTTGAAGTTTTCACAATAGTCTCCCACTTCATATCACTTGCAGGTGCCTTAAAACAGAGCTTCTCAAGATCTTCTGCCGAACCAAGATACGGGCGTAGAGACGACTTCTTCGCGGTGTAAGGCAGCGTACGGTGGAGCCATGAATCGGATGGCGAATTAGGTAAAGGTGGTGGAGCAGGCAGTCTAAGGTTATTCTTTTCTGAACTTTCCAGCTTCTTCAAATCTTCATGAGGTGAATCTACTGCTTGCATTTGCTCATTCCTACTCTTGACAGCATCTTCTTCGTCTCGTAAAACGCCCTCTTCGTGCTGTGTATACGGAGAAATCGCCCTCGAACTTGGACCTTCCACCTTCTGTAGTGTATCTACATAGAGGGTCTTCTCAACAACATCATCTTTCTGTTCAAGAAATGGCAGAGTAGCATCAAGATATGTATGGCTTCTTCCTAATTGACCACTCCCACTTCTCAATTTGGCCTTGTCCTCATCAAGTTGAGCTGCTTGTTCTTTGTCTACTGAATTTGTTTCAGTTCTATCAGACCTAGACTGCTCAAGCAAACAACAAAAGAAAGACATTACTACATTGTAATAAAGATAATCCCTCGATCCCGTTTGAAGTGACGCGTTTTCCTTTTCGGGACGTCCCATTTGAAGCAACACGTTTTCCGAAAAAGGAAATAACTTTTCAAGAAAATTACGAATTCTCTCGTACTTTATCATTTATTTCTCTTGCTTTATCATATGCTCTCTCGCTATCTCACTCATCTTCTCTCTCTTACTCTATCATCTACTTCTCTCATACTTAATTATCCACTTTTTTAATTCTCGCACCGAAAAGAAATGCGTCGCTTCAAACGGGACGGAGGGAGTACTTGAAAGAGGAAGAAAAACCGGGTTTTACCTCATTCTCCAACTCACTATACGAACCGGTCGAAGAAGACCTAGTCCGAACCGTACCAACCGAAGATTTCGCCACTCGGGTCCTCACACTCACGGCCGGAACCGGACTTAAAAGGCAAAACCGGGGTAGTAAACCACACACGGAAGGCAGTTTCGCCTGCCGATCGAACTCATCATCGCTCTCTTCTTCCTCTTCGTAATCACGGTAAGCGTACCTCTTCGCAAAACTCGGCCCGTACCGAAGTGAAGGCTTGTCCTGATTAACTCTTCTCTTTGTAGGCTTTATCTGCAACTGCACAGTTTGCTTCTTGGCTGCATGAGGCGTCTCCGTCGCAATCGCCTTCGCCGCGGGGAGAAACCGATCCATCACAAACTCCCGCGCTTTCGGATCCCTCGAAAAGCTCTTCGCTTCGACATCTTCCGCTCCACTCAACCCGCTCACGCTCCAATTCAAGAAGGACGATTCTGTCCTCGAGAGTGTATCGAGCGCATCAACGTACGCCTCGTCGTCGGAGCCCTCATCATCCGTTCTATCTTTACTACCGTCGATGGATGGAACGGTGGAAACAACGACGTCTTGTCTCTTACTTTCACTATGAGAAACTTTATGACTATCTTGTTGTTTAGCCCGACCGGGAGGAAGCCTCGGAGCGGTGGGAGGCTTCTCGGAGATTCTACATTCGGGTTTCGTCTCCTCCTTAGGGCGGCCGGGGGACTGCTCCCATAGAAACGGCACTGCACCGGGGTTTCGAATAGGGCCGGATTTGAGTTCTGATTTGTAAGTAGGGAGATGATGCCTGACTTGATAGGAATGGCTGTCGATTCTTCTGCTGTCGCTTCTTTTAGATGTTACGGCTGGTGAATGTCGTCTTACGGATAGAAGGGGTTGGTCGAAATCTAACTGTTTGTCCTCCATTAGATTCTTTAGCAGCATTTGGCTCCAACTATCTGTAGTATGAAGATCACCTGCAATTAGTATAAGCAACTTTTGCAGTGTATTGCTAAACATTCTCTATTCGACAAGAAACCGTACGGGCCAACGAGAAACCCGTTCGTACGATGCATCCGCAGCTACAATCACTCCAACCAAAATGATTATTCAATTCAAGAATATGGTGTGAAGAAACACACATGTGAACGAGTGAACACTGCACTTTAAAGACAAATGTATTGCACTTTGAAGGCAAAGATACTGTATTTTAAAGTGCAGTACTTAAAGTACAATACATTTGTCTTTAAGTGCAGTACGTAAAGTGCAATATTAAAGTGCAGTATATCTACCTTGAGAGTGCAATACGTTTGTCTTTAAAGTGCAGTGTTCACACGTACACACGATAAAGACTGTTTACACGGGAACCACTCCCTATATATTTCATGGTCTTGAAGCTTTCGACAGAAATGGCGAATGGAAAGCTAAAGAGCATTAGAGTTGCTACAAACATCAACTGATATAAGCTTCTTCGAGATCAAGAAGATACTACAATTTCTAATCTCTATAACGTTTCATCGGTCTAAGTACTTCTGTAAGAGATGACACATTAACCACTCGAGGTTCTTCTGTAACACGGTGGCTCTTGAATCTTTCGACGAAAATGGCGAATAGAAAGCTAAAGAACATTGAAGTTGCAACAAGGCAACAAGACCAGCTGATTTAAGCTTCTTTCAAATGGCTTCCATGAGATTCTCACACAAGCCAGTTAGCAGCAGCAATAGTACTAGAAATACGGCGAATTATACGAACAAATACACACTATACTATTCCAGTTTCCAATCTTTTTCCTATAGTTGCAGGTCGGGGGAAAGAAAGCTTCAAACAAAGAGGTTGGGCTGTCTGGCCAGTTCAGTTGCAAACTATCCTTCCTTCTTCTTTTGGTTGGTTAATTGGTCACATTTTATTCATGAAATGACTTGGATTGATATTAGTTTGGATACAACAAAATCATTCTATTAGATCGAATCGAATAAGTACATTCGATCTAATAAGTACCTTGTATCAGAATTGAGAAATTCTATCGCTCGGATCTTTAGTATTCTCTTATTTATTACTTGTGTCTACTATTTAGGCAGAATACCGTCACCCCTTTTTACTAAGAAACTGAAAGAAACCTCAAAAACGGAAGAAAGAGATGTAGAAATAGAAACAGCTTCCGAAATGAAGGGGACTAAACAGGAACAGGAGGGATCCACCGAAGACGACCCTTCTCTTTCCTTTTTTTCGGAAGAAAAGGCGGATCCGAACAAAATCGATGAAACGTCAAGAAGATACTACAATTTCTAAACTCTAAAAGGCTTTATCCATTTAAGTACTTCTCTAACATACACTGCATTAATCACTCAACTATACATAGCCTTATCTCAATGTTCTTCATAACAAAGTGTTCTACAACTCACAAGCAAATTAGCAGCAATAATAGTACGAGAAATACGGCAAAAACTCTACAAATACACACTATATTATACAATTTCTAAACTGTAGAATCCCTTCTCTAACATATACAACATCATATCTATTTGCATCATATCTCACCATCTTGGGCAACTACTTTTGACATCAGATCAAAACAAGACAAGCAAAGATTCCGGTACCGGTGATTCGGGATCTCAAGAACTGCATTTCATGTTGCAACAGCAACAATTTTTATAAAGGAGGAGCAGATTTTATACCAGAAGCTTGTGCATTCATATTAGAATTGATGCATTGAAGATGATATTTTTTTTTTTTTTAATTAATTTTCTCTCTTTAATTATGCAAGGTAGCTTCCAAGAAAAGAAGAATCTAATCAAACGGGAATTAATATAAAAACACCACCAAGCATGCCCACATCTCTGACTTTTCAAAACTCGACTGCACAACCCATAATCCATCCAACACAGTCAACCAAATCTTGAAATAAACAAAGTCAAAACAAATTCGTTTAACGATTGAAGTAAGAAATTAGTGATTTCTGGGATCAAAATTCTTGAAAAAAGAGAAGCACCCGCCACGCCAAAACAACGATATATATGATAACTTGATCGACATCGGATAATGAATCAACAGAAAATCCAAGAAGAACGACAAAACCCACAAAGCTCAAGATAAAGACCGTACCTTTTTTCCAAGAAAACTGAAGAATAATGAATCTTGACAGCTTCTCTTGGCTGAATTATTGAGAATTTCGATAGTCGACAAGAAAACACTAGAGCCCGCTTTCGTACATATTTTCTTGATGCAAGAGAGAGAGAGAGAGAGAGAGAGTTTAAGGCGATGCAGTGATTTTTAAATTGCAGGGATTTATTTCTTTGTACTACAAACCTAAAGAGACAAAGAAGGAGAAGATTAGCTTCTTTAAATGGAGAAACCAAAAATTTCACCTCCAAAGGCAATTAAATATGCATACAAAAGAGGAGTCTAGTATGAGTTATGGGATTGTAAGAATCAATACAATATTCATATACAATTATTGTTTAATAAATAATTCTTGGACTTTGCCTTTCGGTCTACTGCTTTCTTGGATCATGTGATTGGAATTAAACTATGAGTTGGTATGGAGGTGGCGGTTTAGGGTGGTGGGGGGTTGAGGGGAGATGGGAGGGCCCAAATGTCATTTTCATTATTTCATACACATGCAAAATTCAAATTCATTCTAATATGAAATTTGGGAGTTATTATTATATAATTATAAAATAATATAGTTACGGTGTTTGTTTTGTGGGTAAAGATTCTGCATTCGAATTTTACTGATGTCAATATGTGTGAGTCTAAATTTATGGTTCGTATTGGTTAATTTATATATTTTTTATAGTTCGAATGAAATTCACCCAATATGCACATCTTTAATAAAAAATTCTCTTTTCGTCACGTTTGACTAGTCTAATTTTTTTCGACACAGAGATTAACATTAATGGTTTGTTATGTGTAGATGAACGAGTCCCAAAAAAAAAAGTTAGGAAAATGGGATAAGTTGTGAATAAAAATTAGGAAAAAATGAGTAGATAATAATACATGTCGTACCCAACTTGCAAATATTAATAAACTATTTAAAGAATTTAATCATTATGGAATAAAGTTGAACAACACCTCAGCATGAGAAAAAGGAATATTGCTTGATCACTTATAGAGTTGGTAGTCACAAGAGGATATATTAATAATTTATAAATTTGAATTTCATCAATAATCTAATGATTTAAGTGGATGGCCTTGGTCACATCTCTTTCTTGTGCCTAATCAAATGTTTGAATCATCATCTTCTCTCTCTAGAAAATTCACAAATTGACTCTTCTCTCCATCTTTGATGACACTTTGAATTTATGACATGCCTCTCATTGTCACCACTCAAGCTTGAATGATTTGCTTTCTTGGCACTTTCATCAATTCCATTGGAACATTTGGAAACTTTCATCTTTTCCTTGCCTTATAATTTAATGCCAACTGTCCCTCTTTTCTTTTTATGTGAATATATGAATAGTGCAACAACCGCTGCTAAATGTGGGTATTAGGTATATATATTTTTTTACGCTCTCCGTCCAATTCAGCTTGTCTTGATTTCATTTTCGAATTTTCTGATTCATTCATTCTAAAAATGATGGTTTTTCGACATATAATTAACCACTCTCTTTTTATGGGATCTACCCTTTCATTCATAACTAACATCTCTCCTAATATACGTGTCAAAAGAAAAGAGACAAATTCAATGAGACGAATGGATATCGATTTTCCTACAACAAGCTTCTTCAAAGTTTGTTAAAGAAAAAATGGGCCTATTTAAATTGCAAGTAGAATCATGTGCATCAGACCAAGATTGATTTTTTTTTAATTATTAAAATGGAGCCAAATCTTGATTTAAATAATTGGATATAGGCTTTGATTCTTGGGCTTACAAGCCACTTCAATATTGAGATAGTTCAAGAACAAAAAGCCTATGAAAAGTAGTAGTAAATTTTTTTATGGCCCATTGCCAAAAACAAAAAAAGTTACATGTATAGTTAGAGTTGGGATGGGCTTAAATCTTAGATTAATCAAATTTGGCTCGAAATAACCCTATAGTTAGAGTTGGGATGGGCTTAAATCTTTAAATCTAAAAAATATCGGGCTTAATTGATCCGGCTTGACTGGCCAATTGGGAGAGTTTTGGGTCGAAAAGCTCGATGGATTTCGGACTAATATACTCCCTCCGTCCCACTTCAATTATCCAACTTCAATTGTTCAATAAAAACATACTCTCTCCCTCTCACTTCAATTGTTCAATTTTTTTTCCAGCACGGAGATTAAGAAAGTTATTGGTTGTGAGTAAATAAGTGATGAAGTAGTGGATCCATTAAATTTATAGAGTAATTATTTTACTAAAAAAAGAAAATGGACAATTAGAGTAGGACAAACAACGCAGAAAGAAATACTTCACAATTGGAATAGGACGGAGAGAGTAATGTAACATGTGGGCTGGTTTGGTTTAATAGTTCGATGACCCGTGGAGGGCTAGATAGGGTTTTAGGTTTTTAGCAACCCGGTCAATCTATGGACAAATCCGACCCTATTCGGAAAATGGGGTTGGTCTGATCGGACACTTTGACAACCCTAATGTCAGTGGCGGATCCAAGGGGAGCGTCCGGCGGCAGCGACCCCCTCAACTCATGTCGAAACACGACTTTTTATATATAATTTTTAAGAAATTTCGTATTTCGCCCCCCCTCCTCCCCCGAATGTACATTTTACCCTCTTTTCTATCGAATTTTTAAGTTTCGCCCCCCTCTCTTGTAATCCTGGATCCGCCCCTGCCTAATGTGTATATAGATGGATAAGTAGAGAGAGAACAACATAAAGCTTTATTAAGATGATTACAAATGGCTTAAGAAATTAAATTGCAAACCGCTGCAGAATATGATAAAAATAATAGCAACAAATATGAGTTTGTTTTAGGGCAAAAGTTTTGTAGATATTAAGGAATATTAATGCAGCACCATTGGATACTTTACCTGCCGCATGTAGAAATAGAATCTCCTCCTTCTACCACATTCTTCCCTAATAATAATTAAAAAAAAAACATCATCCACATGCTATAAATAGCTGCTACAATTAAAGATTATTCAGACAATTAATAAAAATATTACTCCTTCATCCCTTTAAAATTGACACGTTTTTGTCATCGGAACATTTTACTATAAAATGACGTGTTTTCGAAAATAGCAAAGATTATGTGGACCATATTTAACTACTGAAAAGTCAAATAATTTATACTCCACTCGTTCCGTTTGAAACGACCTGTTTTCCTTTTCGGGACGTCCCATTTGAAACGACTCGTTTCCTAAAAAGGAAATAACTTCCTCATATTTTATCATTTCTCTCACCTACTTTATCTACTCTCATTATAATAATCATTTTCTCTCTCATACTTTATTATCTACTTTCTCACTATCACACTCATTTCTCTCTCTTACTTTATCATCTACTCATCTCTCATACTTTATCTTCAACTTTCTTAATTCCCGTGCCCATTTGAAACGGGTCGTTTCAAACGGGACGGAGGGAGTACTATATAACATCATTTTCTTGATTTTTTGCTCTAAAAGAAACGTATCGTTTCTAATGGAATCAAATTATTCAGATAATTAATAAAAATATTACTCTTCCGTCCCATTAGAAATAACACGTTTTTTTTTCATCTGGACATTTTACTATAAAATGACATGTTTTCGAAAATAGCAAAGATTACGTAGACCATATTCAACTACTGAAAAGCCAACAATTTACATTATATAATAGCATTTTCTTGATTTTTTACTCTAAAAGAAACGTATCGTTTCTAATGGGACGGAGGGAATACGACAATACTCAAAATGATTTAATTGTGTAAATATGGTATACAAAAAGAGACAAAGAAGGTGATTTAATGATGTTTGTGAGGGTGACAGTGGTTAGTCAAACAGCAGTTAGCATAGTACAATCTATATTGCCTGCATGCATGTTTACTGTCAGAAGTATTTAGCTGTAGTTTAAAGAAGAAGAAAAAACAGTGATAAGTCATGCTTGATTTCTTATGATCATAGATGGCCCACAAAATTGTGATAGCAACTCTTCAACAAGATCACAACAATAATTTTACTCTTTTTCAGAAAAATTATAATTTAATGTCTGAGTGGAGAGTGATAGCAGAGAAACCTAGATACAAATTAGGGTTTTTGCATGTAATAATAATATGCATATATATGTGTGTGTATATATAGACACTTCTTCCCTTAGATCATCTAAAATATGAAGAAAGACAACTAAAATATGGTTGTAATAAGCTTTGATTTAGGAGGGAATTAAACCCTAGCTAAGTCATAGTAAATCTACCTACTCTAACATGAGCACTTGAAATTGATTCAGAATACGAAATAACTTATCCTCTATCGTATTTCAATTTCGTAATACGATGCACCTCTAGATACTTTGTTTCCATCCCACCATATATATATATATATATCCTAAGAGAAAACATGTATGGGAAGCATGTGGGAAACATGTAGCATAAGAATGGGCTCAAGTAGCCTTTCCATTATTTAATCTCCTTAGATTGAAAGCACACCAACTACACTATCTTTATAGAAAACCCTAGTTAGATTTGAAAACTTATATATATATATATAGTGGCGGATTCAAATTTGATATCAGGATGGATTAAAATATTATCTGAACTGCACTGGGCTAGAGCATACATCCGCCACCATACATATATAGTGACTTTCTTAAAAGTTACTTCCTCTATCTCATTAATGTTGTCTTATATACTCCCTTCGTCTCGCTATTTGTGGCTCACTTTCCCGAAAGGGGTGTCCCATTATTTGTGCCCACTTTTCTAATTTGGTAAAAAATTACTCCTACTCTATCATCTTCTCTCTCCTACTTTATTACATTATCTATCCTACTTTATTATCTTTCTCTCATACTCTCTCATTATCTTACTCATCTTCTCTCTCATACTTTATCATCTACTCTCTCTCATACTTTATCATCTACTCTCTTAATTCCCGTGCTGAAACCAATTGAGCCACAAATAATGGGACGGAGGGAGTACCTAATTGGGCTGTACCAATAACACTGTCTTGTTTCCAAAAAAAGGAAATAAAACAACACTGCAAATTATAAAAAGTCATGTGGATCCACATCATTTACACATAAAAGACAAGTTTCTTAAACTCCGTGTCGAAACCCTACATGACAATACTAATGGAACGGAGTGAGTATATATAATCTAGAGCCTCAAAATCAAAACTTAATCTACAATTCTATCTAGCATTTATGTAAGGAACTAATTTGATTAAGAATCATACCAACTCTAATATTTTACTTATATATAGTATTAGGCTTAGGTATGTGCCTCCGTCCCCCCCTTTTTTTTCTTTTTTTTTTTGGGGGGGTTAGGGAGAGGAGTAAGGGGGTGTGGGAGGGGAGGGGGGGACTAAAAAAAAAATTTTTATAATATTTTTTTTTTTTAAAAGAAGAGGAAGAAAAACGAAGACAAAAAAAAAAAAAAAAAAAGAAAAACGAGAGAGTATGATTTAGGTATACATAAAAAAACATTATATATAGAATTATCTACTACTTTTTTATTCTCTAAAATGATGTAGCTAAGAAAAGAACAAATGGGATTGATCCAATTATTGCATTATAAAGAATTATCAAATGGGCAATTGATTAAATTGAAGAAAAATTAAAACATTCGGACAAAATTGCATCATGGTGATGCCCCACAAAATCCGAGCAGACAGAAGGATATCTAGTAAAGATAGACATTTAATTATTTAAAAACCAAATTTATAGGATGCAAGCACAAAGATTGTTTATTGGTCTAAAGATATAATTAAATAAAAAACAGTGTAATTAGTGGGAAATTAATGCTAATGATGCTTTCATTAGCGTACACCAAAAACAACTAAAAAATTGTTTATGATTTATTCTACATCATAATGATCTTATTACAATGATTAGATATCATATCAGATAGATAAATATATTTAAATTTCAAATATGGGATTTTCGTTTGAAATGATAAAAATAAATGAAAAATGAAAAATGTTAGATATTTGATACTGATCATATCTATTATCACTGTCTTTTGCTTATCAAAAGTGACTATTTTCGAATAATATTATTTTTAGATTTAGTAAAATGTAATCATTCAAAAATCAAATCATTTCTTAACTAATTTTTCCTAACAAAAATTGCAAAATACTTCATACTTCTTCATTATAAATTCTAAATATCTATATAATTTTTATTTTCTTCTAATAAGCTGATCCCAACACCTCTCAACTGTAACTGATCAGAAGTTAGACAAAACAATTCAGACAAATTGAAACATAATTCTCGTAAAGCACAAAAAAAACACTTTGAACATTATTAGTCTTCATTCTTGATGGTTTTGATTGCATTTTGTTATTATTCATAAATATATAGAGATAGTGGGGGGGGGGGGGAGAGAGAGAGAGAGAGAGATGCAGCAGCAGAATAATTGAATATTTTGTCGAATACACGAATGAACAAGCAAAAGCATCCCCCACACTCCAAAGCTCAAATGAAAATCTGTGGTAGCAAAGAATCTAAAAAAGATTCTCAACATAATGGAAGGCTGAATTGCTCAGATTTTTTTGTTTTCTGTCTTAAAAAAAAAAAAAAAATTGTTCACGATGAAAAGAAAACACCACCATTCTACCTTATCAGTGAAAAAATGGTCCATTTTTGCTTTCAAATCATGTAATTTGAACCAAGAACAAGAACAAGAACAAGAACTAGGTTATAAACGTACGATATTCGAATTTCGCTCCGATAATTTTTTTTAAAGAAAAATAAGGTAATATATGGAGTAATTTATGTGTAAGTATACCTATAACACTTTAGATTAGCTTTGGGAGGAAGTTTTTGGATCAAAATCAAAGTTTGATAAAGTTTGACATTGCTCCTAAGTTAGGGTTTATGAGGGGAAATTGGTTCTTCTTCAAACTCAGCAAATCACTATGTAATTTAAACTATAGTATTTAATTTACTTCTCTATCTTAATTTATTAATCAATTAATTGTATTAGGTGAATATGTACTACTTACTATACACTATTCCCATCTACTATTGTTCCTCGGTTTCAAGAATTATCAAATCCAAGAATCAGAAATTTTACCTAAATTCCGAATTTATCAAAAGACTAACATGAAATAACACAAATCAAGAATGTAAAAAAGGAAATTGAAGCATTAAACCTTCAAGAAATTATGTGATGAGAGAGAAATTAATTACCATATATGTGATCCATAATCTCCCAATTGAGATCAAGAAAACGGCATCGATGGCGAAGACGACGAAGAAGAAGAACTGAACTCGTCGTCGCCCTTCCCGGGTTTCTTCTTCTTCTTATACGGAATCCCTCGAGCCTTAGCCTGACACTCCTTCACTTCCCTCAAGTAAATCCTTATCGCCCCGCTGGCGAACGGGTTGGTCTCGGGCGACCCCCCGTTCTCCTCGTAGGCTGCCCGGAGCCGTCCGATTAGGGCATCCAAGCTGCCCCACGCCTGCCTCAGCGGGCAGGTGCAGGGCGCGGGCGGCTCCGGCTGCCCGTAAAAGATGCACCCTTGGAGGTGCACCTTCGTCTTACCGAACTGATCGAGATATCGGAGAAATTCGAGCACGTGGTTGCTGCTGCACTCCGGCAGCCCCACCGCCGGCCGTTGGTTCCGCAAGAACTGACCGAAGGTGTTCCAGTCCCGCCGCTTTTGGGATTCGTACCGGCTCGGGGTGGGCGGCGGATCGCCTCCGCCTCCGCCTCCGCCCCATGACGACCCTCCTTCTCCTCCTCTATCCATCTAAATCAAGAAAGACAAACACCATTAAAATTGGTGTGAGTTTTGGTGGTGACTAAATAAGGCAAAAGATTAAATGAATAATGTGGTGAGTTGACATGCTATGGGGGCCATGACCGGTTGCTTTCTATTGCTTCACCTTTCTTTCTTTACCCTTCGATAATTCTTTATTGATTAATTAATTTTTGTAACTATTTTTTTAATGAGTGATTGAATATTATTAAATGATAGTCCTATCTATCACCCCGTTTGATTAAATGGGTTCGTTTGATTTAATATCGAATTACGACAAACATAAAAGTCAGTCGTATTTCGGATAGCAGCTGCCGATGTTTTTCGTTCACGTAGCATAAAAAACGTCAGTCCGACGATGTGCACATCCACATTAATTTCTATTCGCCGTAAATTAAATTTTTAGAGGTGATCTCTAAAATATCCCCTTTTCATAAGCAAAACACAAAAATAGACATTTTTTTTTACTTATCTGAACGTCATACTCGTATCTTTTCGAAAGTATGTATTTTGTCTCACTTACTCAATTGTCGAAGAAAAAAAATAGAAAAATACCTGAAAATGATCGGAATTCAGTCATATTATAAAAAAAATTAATTTTATGTATATATTATCTCAAGTGACTAATTTTGAGTAACATCACTAATTTCTAATTATCATGCATGTGACTACTACAAAAATCTTTATCCGCGACATTAAAAATCCGTCAACGTTTCCTACCACAAAATAATCCGTCGTTATAACTTCTTTTCCCATTCCCTTTCCCCCCCCCCTCTAATTTTTAAACACAATTCCCCCCTATCGTTTTCCCTCGTGAACACGCCCATGCCACTCCCCTCCGCACATGTAAACAAGATTCTTAATAGTTTTTATATAAAATTAAAACTGATTTTAGCCGAATTCCGCGCTAATACCTCCGTCGTTCGCAATGATCCCACCCTAATCCTCAAACCGATTGTAGTGACTATTGACTTAATTTCTTCTGTTGTATAATCCACTTATCCACCTACTAAATTAATTATGAAATATAAAACAATTGGATCTACTAATTTTTAATGTTTTAATTATGTGCAATAATTGTTTGTGGAATAATTTGTCAATATTATGAGCCCCATCACCCACTAGTTATGTACGATGGGGAATTAAATAAATGAAAATTTCTCATAAGTAGACAAAATGTGATCTCCATTAGTATCTCTAGAGCAGCGACTGCCAATAACTTAGTATATAGTGCTGATGAATCGTGATATCGATATTTTTTTATGACGAAAGGAATCCGACTATATTTTATTAATTTCTGACCTTAAATTAGTATTAATCTATTAGCAAATCCTTCCACATTTATGAGAAATGAAATTCCCTGCGACTTTGGGCACTCAATTAATATTTTGTAAGACGTGACTAATTAAATAGGAGTTGGACATGACATTTTTTTGACAAAATTGATGTTCGAAAAATTGTAAATAATTAATTATGACATACACAATATGAATATGGCAAGTTGATACAAATTATTGTTTCATTTTAAGTAGGGTTTCAAGAACTCTCACTTCTTGGCCTTCGAGTTTGATCTCGTCAGTCACTATGAACGCTCTCGATTAGTTTAGTAATATGTGTTTATCTATCTATCTATTGATTCGAAACGGAAACAAGTTTGAAAAAGAATCTTAAAGTTTTGTCTCGGGTTGGATCAATATCGGTTCTCGTAATGTAGAGTCGGAAACAATTTGGGGGGCACCGCCACCCCCTTAAATCGTGTTGATGGTACCCGAGTTTTTATGTGAAAACTTTAAATAGAATTATATCCTCAAATTCTACACTTTACTCTCCCTAATCTCTTTTGAAATTTCAAATTTTTTTTCCTTTTCTTATATAATTATATTTCACAAAAAAAAATTGTTTTAAGATCGGTAGAAATTTGAAATTATCATTTGCATTGTGTGTATACGTGACACGTTTTAAAACTTCTCAACAAGACAACAACTACACTTTGAAGTCATTTAATGAACGAATTGAATTTCAAATTTTTAACAATGTGCCGATTTCTGACAACCCTATTTAAACATCTAATGTATTTGATTCACATATTGATAACCACTTAATTCAAATAATAATAATAATAATAATAATAATCAAATATTAGAGTCCACTTAAGTCCATAGTTCAACTCATTGAGAATATTTTAAACATTTGACTAGTTTTATAATAATGGGATTATGGGTTGAGCATAATGCTATATATTAGTATTTCTTATTGTGATAGTATTCAATACGATTTTTTAATTATTAATGGGAGTCGTTTTCGGAAGAAATTGGAATATCACATGGAATCCACACAACTTTTATGTATACTATCACAGTATTTGAGAATCATGTTAGGTTTTTGGAGGCAGGAATAGATATGTTTAGTGACAAAGTCAGAAAATAAAAATAAAAATAAAAATTTTAAACCGTGAACCCTAAACCCTAACATTATGTGACCCAAACATTATATTGAAAGCCACATAAACTAATTCCACTCGATCAAGATTTTTTTTTTCGTATTTTATGTCTCTCCATTACCCTTTCCCCTCCATATCTTTCAAAAAAAAATTTTTTTTTTTTTTTTTTTTTCTCTTTCCTCTTTTTTTTTTGAGTACATAACTAAAAAGAATTATAAAAAGTGGCTCAATTTATTCATGTGTCCCTTGTCAAAAAAAGGATCAAATATCACATAAATGTAGCTGCCTGCACAACACTATTTGTATGTACTATGTATGACGACTTTTCAAAGCTCACATAAATAGATAGGTCATATGAGGAGTTGAAAATGACATATGCCTATATTATACTCCCTCCGCCCCACCAATCTTGTAATATTGGGATCTTGACAGGAATTTTAAAATAGTGGGTGTAAAGGTAAAGTAGTGGGTATAAAGGTATAAAATAGTAGTGTAAAGTTAAAAAATAATGGGGTCCACTTGTTTAAGTGAATGTAATCCACTCATTTTTCGTTCTATTTTAGGTAATGTAGTAAGATTGGTGGGACAACCCGAAAAAAAAATGTTTCAAGATTGGTGGGACGGAGGGAGTACAATATTGTATTCCTTTCGTCTTAATTATTTTATCCAATTTTTCATTTCGGACAGTCTAAAATACTACTCCCCTCTGTCTCATTATTTATGTCCCATAGGGACTCAGCATGGAGATTAAGGCGGATTGTTGAAAGATATAAAGTGGTGGTTGAAAGGTATAAAGTGATGAGGTCCGTCTATTTAGATGACTGTAGATCACTCATTTATATTTACTTTTGGATTGAGACATAAATAATGAGACAAATAAAATGTAGCAAATATGACATAAATAATGGGACAGATGGAGTATATTGTTCAGTTTTATTTTTAACAAATTATTACACTTAGCTTTTTTACGGGACTCATAATTTTACACAACTTTACAAACAACTAACAATTCTCCTTAAACACCGCGCGGCCACCAAATTGGACAAAAAAATTAGGACGGAGGATTTTATTTAGATTATGTTACTCCCTCCGTCCCATAGAAAGTGTCTTCTTTCTATGGGGCAAGGAAGATTAAGGGGGTGTTTGGAATAGCTGAAGCTTATCGATAAGTGCTGAAAGTTGTTAGAAGCTGCTGAAAGTGACTGAAAGTAGCTGAAAGCTGTTGATTTTGATAATTTGTAAGTGTTTGCAAAAAGTGATGAAAATCAAAAATTAATATTTGAAAATATTAATAAAGTGGTATCTTATAAAATGAAAATGTTATTTATTTCTCACTTATTAAACAAATTTAGAATTTTTACACAAATAAAATTTAAAATTTATTTCCACTCATATAAAATAGTATTTTAATGAAAAAAATATTAAAATAAAAATTAGAAAAAAATTAAGTATAATTAATATTATTAACTAAAATCAAGAATAAAAAAGATTATAAATTATATTAATAAAACAAATATTTACTTATTCTTTGTTAAATGACAAATAAAAATTATACATATAAATAAATAATATCGATCATTAATTAAAAAAAATAGTTATAAAATTATAATATAATGTATTAATTAAAAAGATTAAAAATTATAAAAGCTATAAGCTTCAGCTGCCTAATATCTGCTTAAGAAAATTCTCTATCTTCAACCCAAATAGCTTTCAGCAGCTCTATAAGCTGGATTTCCCAAACACCCAATTCATTTCCCGATACAGCTTTCAGCTATAAGCTGATTCAGATAAGCTATCTCAAACACCCCCTAAGAAATTTGTGTTGTGTGGTGTATTGTTTGACTTTTCAGTTGTTAATTTTGGTCACACATTCTTTATTTTTTTTATAAACATGACACTTTCCTAACTACAAAAAGAAACAAGATCTTTCATGAAGGGGCTCAGGGTATATTAATTGCTAATAACATAATATTAGTTCTGAGATTAAATTTGCAGAGAAATAATTGTTGGGAGTCACGAGACAATTTTTTTTTTTTTGAGTTATTTGACATGACAAATATCAGACTAGTTGTTTTAGAAAGTGTTTGGTATTTATTGTTGGACCTAAATTGGAATCTTTTGGTAGCATTTATTTTTACTATTATTCAGTAAAAAACAATTAAAAATACCCTAAAAAGTGATGGAATTGACCGCCTGCCAAATCTTAAGGTCCCACTGTACGGAATGTTTGTAGAGTTTCGAATTCCACCAAAAGTCTTTAGATCTAATTTATTATACATAATTAATTCAATATAGTTAAATTTGTAAAATAGTTGGTATTTTTTTTTCTCATATTTTGATTAAAGAAGAATTGTATTTGTATTACATAGATCATTCTTGATTAAATACATGACATTATGTTTGATGATATATGCCAATTATATAGTATTTACACTAGAATTGATACGTTTCTTTTTGGACACGGAAATCAAGAAAGTAGTGTTATATGATGTAAATTATTTGATTTTTTAGTGGCTAAATGTGGTCCACATAATTTTTCTTATCATTTTAGGAAACACATAATTTCTAGTATGATGGTCCAAAATGGAAAACACGTCGTTTCTAGTTGGAAGAAGGGAACTACATCAAAATTTATTCTTTGTTTAATTTTCTCATTTATTTATCTGCCTATTGATTTATTCAATCACAAAATAACGTGAAATGTAATTGGGCCTGAACGTTAAATGAAATGTATACAGTTAAGACCATAGAAAAGCCCAATAAAACTAGAAAAATATAATTAATGATTTTTTTTTTCTTTTTCTCAAATTTCTTTACTGAAAAACCTCAATCTAATTTGTGAACACGGTGACGAAAAACGACACTCCAATTCTCGTATCCGACAAATGCATGTTTCTATATTTTTCGGTTCTATATATTTTTTTGTTGATATATATATATATATATAAGGAATAATATATCAAATTATCAATCTTATATAAATATAATTTATTATTTTTACGCATAGTACTAAATCTGACTATTATTTTACTTATTTTGAATTTATATTTTATCATAGTACAACCGATGTATTGTGCCTTAAATTTTCTTCAGAAATATTTTTATTTTGAATCTATAACGTACTCCCTCCGTCCCTGATAAAACGTCTTATATTCTAGTTTTGATTGTCTCATACAAATATCCTCTTTCTTAAAAATGAAATAAATCTATCTCACAAAAAAAATATTTTTTTTGAAAAGAAATATAACATCTTATCCGAGACGGAGGAAGTATAACGTATCGTGTCAAGTCTCTTGTTAGTATAAATAGAAAGCAAATGCAAAATAGAGAAAATGCTAGTGCCCCACACCTTTGTCGTTTAGTTTGCCGACTGATGAAGGGGCAGCTGCCCCTTTTGGCCCTCTATTTAATTTAAAATTTAATTTTTTTTCACTCTACTTAGGCATCTAGGGTTTGGTGAAATTACCCTAGGGTTATTAATTGTTTGATAAATTGAAATTGATGTAGAGACAAAAGTAAACTACGTCCTAATTAAATGCAGAATCTAGTCTTTTGTAATGTTCAACACTTTCTTTTTCTTAGTATTTTTGTAATATTTTATCACTTACAATTACATATTCATGTTGATTTACGGCTATTCATTGAAGTTCACACGAAAATAAATAATTAAGCTAAGGCTTATACCAAATTAGTATTCCCTCCGTCCCGCTATTACTGTCCTACTTGCCTAATCGGGCTGTCCCGCTATTACTGTCCTCTTTCCTAAAATAGTAAAAATTACTCTTAAACATAAAATGAAGTGGATCCCCCTTACTCACTACTCAACCCCCACATTCTTATACTCTCTCTCTTTAAAAATCTATCTCCTACTCGATTATGTTCCGCTCCGAATTCAGAAAATTATGATTTTTATCTTTTTGAAAACTTTAGATTATTTCTTCAAATACAATATAAAAAAATATAAAAAATAAAAATCGATTATCTTTTACTAGCCTTGTAAAAATTTGAATAATTCTCATTTCTTTCCACCAACCACTCCTCGAAAACTGTGTCATTTTTTTTTATATAATTAAAACTCATAAAATACACACTAAACTAAAATTTTTTAATCTCCGTACCGAAGTTAACCGGAGACAGAATTAGCGGGATGGAGGGAGTAATAAATTTAGCTTTACGAGTGTCTTGAATTAAATGATGTGATGTTAGTATCTCTAAAGAAAAATTTACGTTTACATCCTATCTTAAGAAGTGACAAACGATCTATCTTTAACTTTTTTTTATTATATTTTACTCGTTACTCGCAATTATTGAACACTTAACACATGGGGAACAATAATTTGCCCATTAGATGCCACTTTGTTCTCAAGAGTGAGAGGAAGCTTAGCTTATATGTAATCACACACATGTATATATATAATATGTATGTATATATTGACAGATATGAAGAAAGTCCCAAAATTAAAATGATTATTGTTGGCAAGAAAAGTCTTTGTAGTTGGCATTTACTTTTGCTATCATGTAAGCTTGTCATTTCAAGATTCAAAATTTTATCTACAATTCTAATTCAATCCAACAAAGTTCAAAATTTGGAAACTAAGAGTCATATAATAGTACGACAAGAATAAGTTTGGTTGAATTCGAATTCGTATAATGATTAAACTTCATTCTTATGCAGCAGCATACAGTATGTACAGAACTGTAATTTTCGGTTTATTTATCCTACAGTGAATTTTTTTTCACCCCTCTTATGATATTAACTCCAACTTCCAACTACTTTTCTAACCATTTCTGTTCTAACTCTTGATTGAAAATTTGCCACCAAAAAAAGGAACAAACAAACCTCTTTTGAATGAGGTGACTAATGGGGCCTCAAGAATCTTTTATTACCCATAGAGTTTCTTGTTGGCTTCAAAAACCAATTTCAAAGTCTTGGAAACCAATCATGTGCAAATTGAATATACATACACTTAGTGTGTATGATTCATGAACTTCTTGAATAAAGGTATATTATTCTCTATTGCTTTAATCATTCTAGGGTTTTCGGGGCGATCACGTGATCGATGAAAGGACACCACTCGATGAATATTTACCGAGTGATTAGGTAGGGTGCAGAAAATGTGGCTGCTAGAGCGCGACAGCTTGTCGAAGACTCAACTATCTAATGAAATAAGTGAACCGGTTGAGATTCGATTGATTAAATATACTCCCTCCGTCCCATAGAAATGTCTTGTTTTCCTTTTTGGATCGTCCCATAGAAAGTGTCATGTTTTTAAAAAAAAGCAAAGAATGTGTGGACCAAAATTAACGACTCAAAAGTCAAATAATATACACCATACAATACGAGTTTCTTAATCTCCGTGCCCTATGGAAATTAAGGAGACATTTTCTATGGGACGGAGGGAGGGAGTATAATTTTTATGCTTTACATACCATTATTATAATTTTTGGATGTTTTTGAGTAAGTAAATAAATAAACAAACCTAGTAGTAGATCCCACTACCACTAGCTCCTATATTTTTTCATAATATTTTCGAATTAAAATTGAAAGCCCAATGGGCCGATTTAAATGAATGATGTTGGGCCGAAAGAGTTTTTAGGTAAAGCCCAATCAAGAATAATAGCCCAGCCCGGATCCACAAAATCCAGGTTGAAGATTTGATTAATCCCGATCTTCTCAATGGCCATGCAGAAAAACCCTCTGCAAACAATCACGATTGCGAATTGCAAACGCTGCAGATTCTTCTGGGAATCCTCTTCGGGTCTGCTTCACAGATTCCGTAAGCCCTAATTTGTTTTCAATTTTATCGATTTGATTTTTGTTCTGCTTTGATTTCTTGAAGATTGACTGCGTGCTTCTTTCTGCAAATTCGCGTAGAGCGAATTGATTTTTGGGTGTGAAAATGGTGAAGCTTCCCGGAATCGTCAAGTTTTACCTGCCTTCGATCGGTGAAGAGAAATTGGTATTCTTTTTTCCTTAATTCATTCTCTTGATTCGTTGTTTTTTGATGTGCTTTTAGATACGTTTCATAGATTTTGAATTTTGGCCGTTTTTGGAGGTAAAATTGGGGAAACTGATTCGGCATGATGTGGGCGAAACAATTAGTTACCCTAATTTTAATTTATGTATTTGAAGTACTAATCAATTTTGTTATAGAATACATTTGTGGAATTTGTATTGAATGATATTTGAATACAAGAAAAACTAACACTTTAAGTGTTTATATGGAATAAAGCTAAGAATGTCGATTTCTTTGTCTGGGAGTATGAGTACTTAACTCTTCACTCTCTTGCAGATTTTTCACCGATTTAATGTCAAGTTATGGAGAACGGAAATGGCAAATTCTATAGAGTTCTTCGAGTTTTATATCCCGTAAACCGGAGCAGAGAGTTTGGTATCATCCATTATTCTAATTCCAAATTCCTTCTGTTGATAGCTTTTTGTATTTGATCCTCTGTTTCTGCTTCTTGTTTGTCTTGTTGATTAGTCGTTACTTTGTTTTTTGTGCGTACAACTTGTTTCACTTGTTTTTGATTCACTAATTGCTATCAGCTTCTTCGTTTTTCGGGGTGAGAATAAGATTGTGAAATTATTCATAGAAATATCATTCATATCATATGCTGGTAAAACAGAAAATGGTTGATCAGTTTTTTCTTGATTATCTGGTGTTTTGTTCGATATGGTGTACTTCAATAATTGTTGTTAGTTAATGTGCAGTCTTTTTTATCTTGAATCATATTTAAAGATCAAAATGCATATTTAGAGAAATCTCATTTGAAATAGAAATGACGGTTTCTAAGTTCAAAATCACTCTGCTTTCTAGCGTATAATAGCATATGAAATCACTATTAAAAACATACTCTTTTTTGTTTGTGATCAAGATCTCTTAAATTATTAATATTTGTTTGGTAAGTAGATCTAAACCCCTCAAGTATATGCTTCATATGGGAGGCACCCTATTACATATAAAGTAAATTTTTTTCTTGCATGTTTGAAACATATGAAATTCATGGAGAGAGTCCTCCACTCTCCATTTTCAGCATATTTAAGTTGTTTCCCAATGCCGACTTAAGCCATTGTAGTACTATTATTACCTTCATAATAAGTATATTGTTAGGAAAGGTTTATTAGTTAAGGCATTTTATTAATATAATATTTTAGTCTAGTAAATTAGGGTTTAAGTCTTCTATTCTTTTATAAATAGGGCCTTTGTAATTGAAGTTATGAGGGAAGAAATGAAATATATTCTCTTGAGAGATTTTCGGAGAGCTTCTTCCTTTCGAATAAAGGAAACCCGATACGTAACTTATCATATATCTTTAAGGACATGTTTGAAACATGAAATGGATTAAAAAAAGGCTTCCATTTAGATACACTCTTCCTTGAAAGCCACCAGTTCTTCTCAATGAGCTCTTAATTTAACCATTTGAGGCAGGTTTTGAAAATTAATACTCCCTCCTTCCCGCTATTTATGTTCCCTTTGGTTTCGGCATAGAGATTAAGAAAATTTATTTAAGTGTGTATTTTATGAGTTTTAATTGTATTAAGAAATGAGCACAATTTTCGATAGTGGTTGGTGGAAGAAATGAGAATTTATTCAATTTTTTGCAAGGCATAGTTGAGGCAATCGATTTTTTTTTTTTCATATTGTATTTTGAGAAATAATATTAAGTTTCCAAAAAGTTAAAAATCATAATTTTTCGAGCACGGAGTGGAACGAAAATCGTGTGAGAGATAGATTTTTGGAGAGAGAGAGTATGATAATGTGGGGATGAGTATTAAGTAGGAGGGACCCACTTCATTTTTTGTTTAAAAGTAGTTTTTGCTAATTTAGGAAAGAGGACAGTAATAGCGGGACAACTCCATTAGGAAAGTAGGACAGTAATAGCGGGACGGAGGGAGTAGATAATACCATTTAGTTCTTGTTTAGAACTTGAATCCAAGTTATAACCATAAAAGGAAAAATGGTCTTACCAAGTTAGATAGGAGTCTGGATGGATTGAGCATCATCTGATGCTGCATTTTTCCCCAAGTTAATCAAAGATGAATGAAAAATTCACGGGAATATGACTCTAAATTCGTGTTTTTTAAAATCTTGAAACATAATAATAACTCGGGTTTTCACTTTTGTCATATGGAAAGACACGTAGAGGCCTAACTTTTAGAAAACAAGAAGCTTATGGCTGGATGTAAGAACTACATGTTAATGGCATACGTTGTGGAGAAAGGGTGATGAAATCTGCATCATCTTCGGGACATTGACAGGAGGAACATAAAGGACGATCCAGCACTAATCTAATCTGATGAAAAGATCAAGCAATAATCTAATTTGATGAGTATTCTAGGTAAAGAAACCAAAGGCCGGATGAGATATATATCACATACGAGGTTTCTGATTGCAAAAGTGAAGTGGAGGCTTGCAAATTCATTGAGAAAAGAAGAGTTTTTGCATAATGAATGCAGATGGAATTCGTGCAAGCGTATTAGCATCATAGAAGATTGTCATCGAGTAAGTGGAAATCTAGCTGCTATTAACTATGGTTGCCTTTTACACCGGCGATTCAATGGAAGAAGGTACCATCTTTTCAAATTGACTTTCCTTTTTTTCTTTCTTTTTTTCCCAAATTGAGTTTCATGTGGATAGTCTTTATCCCACACCGAACTCGTTGCAAAAGATTCCTTCTTTCGACCGATAAAAGGGCTCTTAATTATTTTTTACCTTCACTCCACAATTTTATTTCATTTAAGGGCATTTTTGGTTATTAATTTGTTTAAATATTGGTAAAGGTGGTTGGTTGCAGATGGAGATGGTCGGAGGCGGAGAAAACAATGGTCGACCTCGTTTACCGAATGTAGAGTGCTCATTCCTTTGCTTTACCTTTAGCAATCTACTATTCTTGCATTCTTGATTGGTATCGGTTTCAGTATCTTCTCTTCTACTGTTGATTTATGTTTCGTAATTAGCACCATTCTAGTTTTCTTTTCATCAATCGCTAGTGTACTATAGTTTAATCTCGTTCCACTGAAGGTCTTGTTAGCCGGACAGTCATACCCCCTCTAGCCTTTCCTAGGGATTTGCTTAATTAAGCATTAGATCTTCATCTATAAATTGAACCATAAATTTATTTTTTATTATTATTTTTTTTTTTCATGAGAAATCATCTAATAGAAAGCGAATTCAAATGCAAGTAAAAATGTAGATCGAGTTCATGAATATTAGGGATCTTAGAATATTCTTGTGATAAATATGATGTTTCCTCTTGTGTCGAATCAAATTCATGATTCAAGCCGATAATTGAACATGTTGTACATAGATGAATAAACAAGATAAATAATTTGGTAGTTTTTGAAATGGAAGTGCAGAGCAATTGAAGGACTTGAATGAAATCGTCTTTCAATGTCGTTTTTATAGGTGGAATAGATTCTTTTCTGAAATAGCTCACCGTTCCGGTAAATAACTGGAATCACTTTTCGATGTTGCGGATGGTAATTTATGCTTTCTATGAATTCTGGTTTCTTGAAGGTGTTCAAACGGGTCGATATACGGAGGGAATTGAATTTTACGTTTAGAGGCTTCTGTTTGTTTTCTATATTAATATAGTTTACTTGTAAGCAGATGGTTCCCTCAATCTTTGCTCCTAATCAAGGAACTCAGCCGCAAACTATGACTCTTCGCGACTGCGATAAAAACTTGTGGCATCTCAAGATCGAAAAAGTCGGTGAAAATTGGTACTTCACCGACGGTTGGAGAAAATTCGTACTAGACAACAGCATTGAAGGCGGCGACACCTTACTCTACGAAAGCTCTTGTCGAGGCCTAATCGATTTCAAAATTCTCGGTCCATCCAGTCATGAACGAGGAGGAGGAGGAGGAGAAGGAGTTCAGCCTCTCGAATGCAAGAATACGAGAGGAGAAGATGGGAGAGTAACGGAAGTAAAAGCCGAGGATGTACATTTTGACGAGAAACCTCGTCCTCTACAAGAGCAAGTGGTGCATAGTAAGTTCTCTTTCTTCGTTCCCTTCCGATTTTTATTTATTTTTTTAAATCATAGTAACTGGTTTTTTATCTATATCTCGTTCGTGATTGTACTAGCCCAAGCGTGTTCTAAAAACCCTAGAAAGAGGAGGAGGAACTCCGATTTCTATGGTGGAGATATTTTCAGCTCCGGGGAGATCCCGGTACCCCTTAATCCGTATTTCGTGACACGTCTAAGCCAAACTAGAGTAAATGAATTGGTAAGTATATTTTATATAAATTTATACTACTCGCCTTGGATCTTCTACGTGTGCTTGACACTTTGTTTTTCCTACGACTGCAGTATATACCGTTGGACGTGATCAAGAGCTACGGGCTCCAACTCCCGGAGAGGATGGAGCTTGTCGATCCATCCGGGAGGAGGTTTGAGGCGACACGTAAGATATGGACGGACGGGAGGATCCTCTACTTCGGTGGATGGAAGGCCGCTTGCAGAGCGAATCTGGTGCAGAAAGACGACCAGATCATCTGCGAATTCGTCGGAGAAGGGAGGGATATGCATATGAAGGTAAGCTTCTTTAAACACAGGCAGCAAGGATAGTGATGGACAAAAGACTTAAGAATTCTGCATTTGTATTTATAGGCTAAGGTTAGAAGAATGCAGAATGTGTGTATGTTGTGATGAAACGTAGGATTTCCTTTTTTTTTATTTTTTTTATTTTTTAAATTTATTAATGTGAGATATGGGGTAAATACATGAAAAGTGTGTTGTAAAATGTTATTTAAAAAAATAAAATAAAAATATTAGAGGGAATTTTTATGGGTGAAATGTGCAATTTCGTGCGGAGTATGTGCAGTTTTGTGCAATTTTAGGGTGAAATAGCAGAATTCGAAAAAAATATAAAGAAAATTGGGGATTGTATATTTAGAATCTTAACCATTTATAATTAAACATCGATAAAATAATATTCGATAAATTAATAATTTTGTTAAGATAATAGTTTTTTTCGGTTCCGATATGGATCAATGCATTAAAATAATGTTCGATAAAGCAATAACCTCGTTAAATAAATATTTTTTCTCGGTCTCAATGTTATTACTTTATCGAGGTTTAATTTTAATTTGACTTGGTGTAATTTCATAAAAGTCAGGGGCATGCGGAGAATATGATATAAAAGTGAGGATATCAAATATTTCAAATATGATATGCTAGACGGAATCATATGCTTAATGTTATTTCAATATTCAAATAAACTTTTTTTTTAATTTTGTGTATTTATTCTTTTTTTTTTTGGCCAATTTCAGTATATTTTCAGCATATGCTAATCATAAAGCATGAAAGAATAATTGAATGTCTTGGTTTATGATGCCATTGTTATTAAAAAGCAACATTTTATAAACGTCAATCGAGAATACCAGTGTGTTTGAAAAGAATTGAAATAAAATTTAATTTTACTTGTTCATAATAAAAATGATATTAATAATTTAATATCCTAATTACAGAAGAATTAAATTGTGTTTATTTGGTTTATTTCCTCTGTTTCAATTTTTATCGAGTTTTTTTTCGGACACAATTACAATTAAACCTCGATAAAGTAATAATATCGCTGAGATAATAATTTTTTTTGGTACCGATATGGGTCATTGCACTAAAATAATGTTCGATAAAGTAATAACTTCGTTAAATGAATATTTTTTCTAAGTCCAAAGGTTATTATTTTATTCATTTCATGAGTGAATATTGGTCGTACTTATCAATAGGTACGATAAGATAACAATTTAAAAAAGGGCTTATTAAAGTAAAAAAAAAGATATTATCTTATCTGAAGAATTACATTCCAAAAATAAAATAATCTCATAATGGGCATCGGACTATATAAAGCACATGATGCTTATCTATAAAGTTAAACGAAAGTTATTAAAAATTCTCCTCACTCTATGGAAAATAATAATAATAATAATAATAATAATAATAATAATAATAATAATAATAATAATAATAATAATAATAATAATAATAATAATAATAATAATAATAAATAGAATAAAAAGCAACAAATAATCACTACTAGAAAATTCCATAAACTGAATATTCCCACGAAGGAATCCGAATACAAAACAAGATCCATCTACTAACCGAACTCGGCTGTCTATAAATTAAAACAACCTGCGAGGGTCACAACTAAAAGAGAGAGAAAGAGAGAGATGACGTCAATTGATGCACAGTTGAGGAGATTGGCGCCAAGAAAAGTTTCTGAAGATGATAATTTGGTGGAGTATGATGCTTTGTTGTTGGATCGTTTTCTTGATGTTCTTCAAGATTTGCATGGCCAACAAATCAGAGAAACGGTAACAATTTCTTTACTATTATTATTAATAATTTTTCTTTTTCAAATTAATTATTTTTTTACTTCAATTCATGGATTCTTGAATCTTTGGTATATATATAACTTTTATGACTCGTTCCGTCTTATAATTCTTGTCCACTATACTATTTTAGACTGTTCCAAAATTCTTGTCCACTTTTCCTTTTTAGCAAAATATTACACAATTTTTTTTATAGGATCCACAATTTTATATAAATTTACACTCAATTAACAACTCTCCTTAAATACTGCGTGGACAAGAATTATGGGACGGAGGGAGTATTTAGTATAGTTAGTGTTTGAGTCGCAATAAATATGAGTCTTTTGAACGGGTTAGGTTCAAGATTGCTACGAGCTCTCAGCAGAGTACGAATCCGAATCCGAATCCGAATCCAAGCTGCAAAAACTCGAAGAACTCGGCCGAGTCCTCACAAGTTTGGATGCAGGGGACTCCATAGTATTAACAAAAGCCTTCTCCAACATGCTCAGCTTAGCCAACCTTGCCGAAGAAGTCCAAATCGCACATCGACGAAGGATCAAGTTAAAGAAGCGGGATTTCACGAACGAGGCCTTAGCCACAACCGAATCCGACATCGAAGAAACTCTTAGGAGATTAGTGGAGCAATTAGGAAAAAACCCTAATGAAGTTTTTGAAGCTTTGAAGAATCAAACGGTCGATTTAGTCTTAACTGCTCATCCCACTCAAGCCATCCGTAGATCTTTGCTTCAAAAGCATGCAAGGTAATTTGTTACATGAATGATATATTCTTGTCTTAATTTCTTGTTCTTGATCATCGTGGTTTGAAGTAGGGGTGTCAACTCATTAAATCGAATCGAATTCTTGGTTAACCGGTTCTCTATTTTGCAAAATCACATAGGGTACCCTAATTTCGGTTCGGTTTGATTTGGTTCAATTATAATTGAAATTTGAGGAAAAATAAGAAAATTAAAATAAAGAATTATAAATTAATTTTTAACATAAATGTAATAGAAAAATAATATTATGATAAAATGAATATTTTAACATAAAAATTTTAATTTTTTTTTGTTCGATTTGGTTAACCAGTTTGTTGTTACTTAAACCAAAAAGTATAAATTATGAAAACCAAAAACCAAACCGAAGTTTTTTTGGCTCGTTTCAGTTAAAAAAACTTTGGTTTAGTTCAGTTCGGTTGATTAACCAGATCGGTTCACACCCCTAGTTTGAAGAATTATGTGATTTGATGATTTGATTTGTTTTGTAGAATTAGAAACTTCTTGACTAAGCTCAATGCTATGGATATAGCACCGGGCGATAAGAAGGAGCTCGATGAGGCCTTACAAAGAGAGGTATACATGCTAATCTTATAAACGAAAGAATTTATCAAATATCGAGTCTGTTACTTATAGTTAGTTCTTCGTTTCGTGCAGATACAAGCTGCATTTCGAACTGATGAGATAAGGCGGAACCCTCCAACTCCCCAAGATGAGATGAGGGCCGGAATGAGTTACTTCCACGAGACAATATGGAAGGGAGTACCGAAATTCTTAAGGCGCGTCGACACCGCACTGAAAGCCATTGGCATAAACGACCGAGTCCCCTACAACGCCCCGTTGATCCAATTCTCCTCGTGGATGGGGGGCGATCGCAATGGCAATCCGAGGGTCACTGCCGAAGTCACAAGAGATGTTTGCTTGCTTGCTAGGATGATGGCTGCAAATTTATACTTCTCCCAAATAGAGAGTCTCATGTTTGAGGCAAGGGCTAATTAGTACTTTCACTTCTTACTATATGAGCAAAATTAAAGCTTCATCACTTAACATGGTGGTGTATATATGTTCTTCTTGCAGCTCTCGATGTGGCGTTGCAACGATGAACTCCGCGCACGTGCCAATAAACTCCATAGCTCCACTAAAAGGGAGGCTAAACACTACATAGGTAAAAAACTTAACCTAATTTAGCTTAGCTTAGTTTTAGTTTTTATGGCTTGGATTCATCATCCTTACACCTTATGTGGATGTTTTTGTGCAGAGTTTTGGAAGGAGATTCCGAAAAACGAGCCTTATCGCGTTGTTCTTGGGGCCGTTAGGGATAAATTGTACCACACACGCGAGCGTGCTCGCGAGTTGCTCGCGTGTGGGGAGTCGAATGTACCGAAGGAGGCGACTTACACTAATGTTGAAGAGGTATGCTTATTGTAACTCCTTCATTCTTATGGTTACTTCTTTAGCCCACTAAATGTTTAGAAAATAGTTCATTTTGCCGATCATGGACATTTCAAACTGATTAGTCATCATAGACTCGAAGTAAAAGTGAATCCTCTTGTTCTAATAGTTCAAGATTTGCTTATGTTATATGCAAGAAAATGATTGGTTTCTTCTTACACTACTAAAAGTGAGATTCTTGATGTGTTTTCAACAGTTTCTTGAGCCTCTTGAGTTGTGTTACAAGTCACTCTGTTCTTGTGGCGATCGGGTTATCGCGGAAGGGACTCTTCTCGACTTCATGAGGCAAGTATCGATATTCAGACTCTCACTCGTGAGGCTCGACATAAGGCAAGAAGCCGATAGGCATACAGACCTTCTCGATGCGATTACGAACCACGTGGGACTCGGCTCGTACAAGGAGTGGTCCGAGGAGGAGAGGCAGGGGTGGCTTCTATCCGAACTTAATAGCAAGCGTCCGTTATTCGGACCCGATCTCCCCAAAACCGACGAGATATCCGAGGTTATCGACACTTTACGTGTTGTCTCGGATCTCCCGTCCGATAATTTCGGTGCCTATGTTATCTCGATGGCGACCGCACCGTCTGACGTGCTCGCTGTCGAGCTTCTCCAACGGGAGTGCAGAGTGAGGAACCCGCTCCGCGTCGTCCCGTTGTTCGAGAAGCTCCGTGATCTTGAATCCGCCCCTGCTTCGGTCAAACGCCTCTTTTCGATTGAGTGGTATCGAAAGAGGATTGATGGGAAGCAAGAAGTGATGATAGGTTACTCCGACTCCGGTAAGGATGCAGGGAGGCTCTCTGCAGCTTGGCAATTATATAAAGTTCAGGAGGAGTTGGTAAAAGTGGCCGAGGAATATAATGTGAAGCTTACTATGTTCCACAGCCGGGGCGGGACGGTCGGGCGGGGCGGAGGGCCCACGCACCTCGCGATCCTATCCCAGCCGCCCGGAACGGTTCGTGGATCGCTTCGGGTCACGGTCCAGGGCGAGGTCATCGAGCAATCGTTCGGCGAGGACCAATTGTGTTTTCGAACGCTGCAGCGGCATACCGCAGCAACGCTCGAGCACGGGATGCACCCGCCGGCCGCGCCGAAACCCGAGTGGCGCGCGTTGATGGACGGGATGGCGGTCGTCGCGACGAGAGAGTATCGGTCGGTCGTGTTCGAGGAGCCTCGGTTCGTTGAGTATTTCCGACTCGTAAGTATTCTTTTTAAGTTCTGTAAGTCCGAGCCTTAATTAGGCCGTTTATCGGTTTATGCACTAACCTTTTGTCTTATTTTTGTCGGTTTTTCGGTTTAGGCGACGCCGGAGCTCGAGTACGGCCGGATGAACATCGGGAGCCGGCCGGCGAAGCGAAAACCGAGCGGCGGAATAGAGTCGCTCCACGCGATCCCGTGGATATTCGCGTGGACGCAGACAAGGCTTAACCTTCCGGTGTGGCTCGGCTTTGGGGCCGCGATTAAACACGCGGTCGAGACGGATACGTCGAACCTTCAGATGCTCAAGGACATGTACAATGAATGGCCCTTCTTTAGAGTCACTATTGACTTGGTTGAAATGGTGTTAGCCAAGGGCGATCCGGTAATTTCATCTTTGTATGACAAAATTTTAGTGTCCGAAGATTTGTTGCCGTTTTCTCACCAATTAAGAGCCAAGTATGAAGAAACTCAAACCCTAATCCTCCAAGTAAGAAATTCAAACTCTTATTAGACTTTTTCATGTCATTATATCCAGTGGCGGAGAGTTTTTGTACAAGGGGTGCTAAAATGTTAAAAATGTGTGCAAAGGGAATCAAACGCCGTCATAACAATAATCGTGTTTTTTACATCTTAGGAGACTTATGAAATTTTACTAAAATTTAAGATATAGATCAAATCGTAGGGGTGCTACCTATGTGGCTCCGCCACTGATTATATCTAATAATTATTCGAACAAGTGTTCGTAATACGGATACGTCGTCTCCTTAGGTTGCCGGACATACGGAGCTTCTTCAAGGGGACCCCTACTTGCGGCAGAGGCTGAGACTACGCGATCCGTACATTACGGTCCTAAACGTGTGCCAGATCCACACGTTGAAGCGGATACGCGACCCTAGCTATAATGTGAAGATAGGGCCACATCTATCTAGAGAAATCGAGGAAAGACTGACTAGCAAGTCGGCAGAGCTCGTGAAGCTGAACCCGACGAGCGAATACGCTCCCGGATTGGAAGATACACTTATACTAACGATGAAGGGTATTGCTGCTGGAATGCAAAACACCGGTTGAAGATTTGTGTATATGATTATGCTTGTTTTGAGTGAGGAAACAAAGTAGTAGTAGTAATAGTAATAGTAGTAAATAATAAATTAGATTTATTTAAGTTGCTCTTTTGTTTCATAGTTAATCTTGAATTTTCTATTTTCTATTTTTATTTTTAAAATTTTTTGTGTGATGAGAAAGATCCGCAATCGTTTTTTGAAATGTACTTTTGATAGGGAAGTGAAAATAATCGAAGAGAAGTGGGAGAGTTGAGAGGAAGACACGATCCGTTTGAGCCGCCATTCACATGGATTTTTCCAGCTATGCCTTTATATTAACGTGGGCGGGTTTGACTCATATTGATTGTCGAATTTGCCGTTGAATTTAAAATATATTGAATCGGTACGATGTTTTCAAATATCCAACTAAATTTTTTAAATAAAAAAAATTGTTTTAAAATAGGTTGGGGTTGTGGGCGGGCCCCCCCCCCCGCCCCCCCCCGTTTTCGGTTTCACGATTTGTATCTATTTAGCGAATTATAGAGGAAATCATGTTACTTATATTAACGTGGGTGAGTTTGACTCATATTGATTGTCGAATTGGCCGTTGAATTTAAAATATATCGAACCGGTGCGATGTTTTCGGTTCGCGGTTTGTATCTATTGAGCGAATCATAGAGGAAATCATGTTACTTCACAACCTTAGATTTGACTTCTAGACTATGTTATTTTGTGATTTAAGGGTGATTTATTAAATAATACATATCCTTTTATGTATTTTATTAAATGTTGACTTTTTTTAAAAAATAATAAATTAGTTCAATTTTGCTGCTAGCGAAAGACAAGGAAGAGGTCGGTGTGGGACAGATTTCTTTAATGCTATGCATGAAACTCTATATATATATACATATGAATGAACACACAAAGAGAAATAAATCAAGAAATTGTGTTGTCATTCATCATATATCAATCAAGAATTCAAGATGACAACGGTAACACACACTCTCTCTCTCTCTCTCTCGAACATGTGTATAGTGGCGGAGCCAGGTTTTGAAAGTCGTGGTGATGGAATGATAGTTCAATTTCGATCGAGTTGAATTTGTAAAAAAATTTCACACCCTCACCTGTTTCGGCATATACATTTGTATTTATGTAAAAACGTCCAATTTTATATTTCAATTTTTGTTAGAAGATCTCACGAATCTCATTCGGGTATTCAGATAACCGAAATGCGTGTACACATGGATTGCCCCGGTTGCGAGAGCAAGATCAAGAAATCTCTTCAAAGGATCAAAGGTATACTTCAAATTTCTTCCCAAATTATTTCAACATGCAATACTACAATTCAATAGAAAAAATAATTACATTATATGCTTTGGACATTTAATTTAATTATATATATATATATATATATTTATTTATTTATCAAAATTAAGGAGTGGACGAGGTGGACATAGACATGGGCCTACAGAAGGTGACGGTTACCGGCATCGCCGATCAGAAGAAAGTCTTGAAAACGGTTAGGAGGACCGGAAGAAGAGCCGAGTTGTGGCAGTTTCCGTACAATCCGGCGATCCGAAGCCACGACTTCACCGGCGACCACCACCACAGCCACCAAAACTACGGCGGCCCTTCGACCTACTACGTGGCTCAGCCGGCGGGCTCCTCCTACAACTACTACAAGCACGGATACGACAATCATAGTGGTAATGCAATGCATTATGGCGGGAACTCGACTTTATTTGGAAATCGAACCGGCGATACTTTTAGCGACGAAAATCCACGTGCTTGTTCAATAATGTAGTGAGAGGATTATAGCATTATTTTTTTTTTTGTTTGTATTTGTTGAATCTTGATTTGTTGTAATGTTTTAATTTTTATTTGATTGATTATAGAATTATTTTTTTGGGTAATATTTTGAATAAATTTTAATTATCTCCCTTTAGTATATGGGGGTGTTATTTATCTATTAATATTAAATATAATAAAAAATGAAAAATAATAATGACTATTAAAATTGGTCCGAAATAACTTAATTAATTTGTGACTAAAGTTGGGCTAGGCTCAAATTTTAGAATTAAAAAACAAATCAAGCCTAATCGGTTTGGCCCAAATGTCAAAAAGCCCAATGGGCCTTTATTAATAAAATGGGCTTATTTTACTCTAAAAAGATTTCATGGGCTTATTTTAATCTAACAAGATTTATTTTGGTATATCGGATGTAACATATATCCATGAAACACTTAAAAATTTAAAATTATGAAAAAAACAATTTTCATTCCATTTATCTTATCCACTTTAGTTGTAGTCTGATTTTTAAGAAGAATTGTTATTTATGTAGAATGGTATAAAATTATGGGTTCCATCAAAAAGTTATGTATATTAATTTAGTAAAAAATAAAAACTAGATAATTTTTTTTAGATGATCTGAAATGGTATACAGGACAAGATAATTAGAACAGAGGAAGTATAATTTTCAATATTTTGTCTTAATCGAATTTTTAGTGGTTAAATATTGAATTTAAGAATTAAATGATCTACAAATAATTTTTTTTACCGTAATATACTTATTTTTTAAAATCAAATTACTATCTAGTTGAAGTTGTAGTAATAAATTCAGTTTAATTATTTCGGACGCAATTAAAATTTATTTCTCTAGTCAATGAGCAACTCTTTAGTTCCACGTGTCAAGATCCTGTGCGCGAGAGGAAACCAGGTGAGCTCCGCCTTTACGTTTATCATTGTTCTACTCAACCCTCTCTCTCTCTTTCGCTTTCTCTCTCTCGCTTCCCCCCCCCCTTTTCTCGCGTATTCTTCTGCTCGTCTTATTCCCTCTACGTATCATTAAATAATCCGATGTATGAAGGGTTTCTACTTTCTTGATTATCTCGTTCTTACTTCGTAAGTACCTCTCCCACCTCTACTAATTACGTTTTGGTTTAATTTCCTCTTTTGTAAGAATCTGATTCTGCTACTCCTTATCTTGATCATTCATGGGTATAATTTAAAATTCACTTTCTTTAATAATTATGGGGTAATTAGAAGTCTTGAGCTTAAGTGGTTGATGATTGACTTGATGGGTCAAATTATTTATGAGAGAAATTATTCTGGTTTAACTAAGATGGGAAAAAGGTTCTTCCTTTGGCTTTGCAATACAAGATTGAAGGTGTGAAAAGAATTTCGAAGAATTGTTGTTAATTACATGAAAAGGGTTCTTGAAAAGTTTTCTTTTTGGTGGAAAGATTTGTATGTAGGAATCTTTGAGTTGATTCTGTGAAGTTAGGGTTAAGGTGTTTCTTCTTTGAGGGTATTCCTGTTCATGTCTTTAGGGTTTAGTTTTGCAGAACACAACAAGCTAAAGCAATTGAGTTTTCTTCATCTCTTTCAACAATTCTTGCCTTCTATAAGAATTTGGGAGAATAATTTTTAGTTCTTGATTTTTGGTGCTAACCTTGCTTAGATCATATTTGGGTATTCATGATGGAGTTTTCGTGTTATGGGTTCAATCATGTGGTTTTATGTGCATATTCGTTGTGTTTTCGCGTCTCTTAACTATCAGTTCTTGAGTTTTGCTTTAGATCATATTTGGGTATTATCATGAATCATGATGGAGTTTTTTGTGTTATGGATTCAATCATGTGGTTTACATATTCATTCATCCGATTTCGTGTTAGGCTTTGTTAGGTTTCCGCCTTTCTTGATTACGTAGAACATTTACTCTGTTTATCGAGGAGGATTCGATGAACGAACCAACTAATTTGACCGTTCGATTTCGTTGAATTCTTGCAGGTGGTTAGCCATTTGTTGAGGGATTTAAAAGAATACTTGATTTCGTATCAATATCGTTTCGTACTATGTCGCTCAAAGGTATAGCATGGGCTGGAAATGTATACGAGAAGTTCGAGGCCATGTGTTTGGAGGTGGAAGAAGCTGTCTACCAGGTAAACTCTTCCTCTGCTTATCTTAAGCTTTCGTACGTCGTAGCTTTAACGGAAAGTCTTGTAAGAATTGTAGCATATATAGCTTTTTATAACGTGTTCGAGCAAAAACGACACTCTTGAAGCTAATAAAATGCCCAACTCTCTAGATTGAGAAATTTGAGCCAAGTTTGGATTTTCGCATGGTTTTAGATAGCGTGAGGCGTTTTCTTGCAATGTCGTTCGATCGTATTAGTGCTTATTCGTTGTCGTTTGATAGGATACCGTGAAATACATGGAGAATCAAGTGCAGAAAGTCGGTGTAAGTGTAAAGAAGTTCTGTTCGGAAGTGATGGACGATTTGCGGCCTATATCTTGTGTCGATCCTACGGGTTTGGATTCCTCCGAATTCTCCCATTTCCCTAATGATTTTCCCAATGTCAAGAAGAAGCCAATACAGAAGAAAGAGAATGAAGAACAGTTCTTCTCCCCACAATCGCCCGGGATTTTCATCGAGAATATTGAGAAAAGTGGTGCAACCAAGCGAATCGGGATGAATAGGCGTCCGATTGGAATCAAAAGGATTTCTAGGAACAACCCTCCTTCAGAAGAGTCTTCTTTATCCGATAGGAGAAGAACTAGTTCAAGACTGGCCTTGGATAATAAAGATGCGACGTTACCGTCGGATTCGAATCGGAGATCCGAACATGGGGAAGCAGTCAAAGGGAACACACCCATTTTTGATAATCCAATCAAGATGTTATCCTCTGAATCTGCAAGGAAAGATGCTTCCGTGGTGGCTCGTGATGGAACGAACGTGGCATCATCCTCGGGTTCAAATCGGAGATCCGAACATGGGGAAGTAGTAAAAGGAAGCACACCCATTATTGATAATTCAATCAAGACGTTATCCTCTGAATCTGCAAGGGAAGATACTTCGATGATGGCCCGTGATGGAACGAACGTGACATCATCCTCGTATTCAAATCGGAGACCCGAACATGGGGAAGTAGTAAAAGGGAACACACCCATTATTGATAATTCAATCAAGAAATCATCCTTTGGATCTGCAAGGGGAGATGCTTCCGTGGTGGCCCGTGATGACACGAACACGAACGTGACATCATCCTCGGATATAGCCACACCGATTCTTGATAATGTAATTGAGTCTCCCCCTTTCAAGAAGGCTGAATCTTTGAGGCAAATGGAAGATGCTTCTGATCGCATTTCCAACAATTCTGATAACAAACCATCAGATGAAAGGTTGAAAGAAGATCAAGAATCCACCTCATCATGTTCCGGATTGCACTCAGAATCCACCGGTATTTATATCCGAACCAATTCAGCTTAGCTTTCCTACGAGTGTTACACGAGTAATCGCCTTATTCATCCGTCTTTAAACAGGGACATCCATGAAAGATGGCTCCAATCCACGCGATACTGACTCGGGCAACAAGGATTTGATCGCGTCTGAAGGTAGGCTAAAGATGGACGGTACGTAAACTTTCTTTCGCCGTCGGCTGAAGTCTTACAAGTTTAAAGAAAATATGTGGTTATGTTACATAAAGTAGGTGGAGATGAAGATTGGCAAAATGGTGTTAAGTATAAATCATGTTTGGTTATTGGTTTTCAGATAGCTCTGATATGGAGTTTGTAGAGAATGAAGAGATTACTGAGCCAAGAAATCAGTTCGAGACAAGTGGGAAGGTTAAATTGGAGGAAAGCTGCATTTTAGTGGAAGGAGATGAACTTTCTTTTGCTATTCAAGAGACTTGGAAACACAAGTCATACAAGGTGATCTCTTTCTCTCTCTCTCTCTCTCTCTCTCTCTCTCTCTCTCTCTCTCTCTGTGTGTGTGTGTGTGTGTATATATGTGTGTATGTATATTTATCTAATGAAGTGTATTGGTTGCAGAAAAGGATCCGGGCAGCACTTTCATCAAAGATGAAATCAAGAAATGATGATAAGTTTGCCTCCCAATCCAGAAGAGGAGAGAAGGAGGAGAATCTATCAGCTCAAGATTCTGTGGAATCTGATTGGGAGATTCTTTAGAAGGCTCTACATGAAGCAACAAGAAAAAAAAAAAGAGAGAGAGAATTGTTGTTATTGTTATTATTGCTTAAATATATCAAATATCATAGTATCTCCTCTCTCTCCCTCCCCCTCTTTCTCTCTCATCATGTTGCATGTAAATAATTGTGTATTTGTTGGGGGTGGTTACGTGGTTTATGTATATATTCATTAACCCCTCGCCCCGCTCGGTGAACAAAGTCCGATAATATATAAGTTGTACCGTAGTATTCAAATTTTATACTATCATCTTATGGTTTTTATAATAAAGAGAGCTCACAATTGAAAATGTGTGACAAAGTAACTTCTTATAAGTATTTTTTTAATTTAAAAGTTGAAAACTTATTGTTTTTAAATAAAAGTATAAAATTTTTGGATTCGTCATAAAGATGTAAAATTTTTTAATAGTTTTTAGAGATTATGGTATTTTAAGCATAAAAAATATATTAATTTAAAAAAAATTAATACTATCAAAAAAAGTGCTTAAATAAGTTCTTGTAAATATACCCTTATTAAAGAAGATGATCGAACTAAAATGGAAGCAAATCCCATGTTAAATTTTTTGGATTTATTATTATTATTGTTTATTATTGAATTCTTTGATGAAGATAGAATATAGAATTAGAATTGAGATCACAACTCACGCAATTCGACACGTAAGCCTCTACACACATTTGAGGTGCTTACTCACACAGATAGATCGTCGGAGCTTCCGACACGTGGCGTACAACGATGATGCACCTCTTGCAAAACTCCATCCTTAATTCAACCGCCAAAAATCAAACCTTCTTATAAAGTTTCTGTTTTCATGGCCAATCTTGTATTACTTGAAAAATATAGAAACAAAAGTTGAAGAAAATTTTACTGTAGTATTGAAGTTTCGAAGAATGGCGTCGGAGCAAGCGAGGAGAGAGAATGTGAGCGACGAGCGTAAGGTGGAGGTGGAGAGAGACCGAGTTCCGAAGATGGCGACTCACTTCGAGTCGTTGGCGGATAAGGCAAGAGACGAGCAGCCTCATCATGGGGAGCGAATTATAATCGAGGCGGTTCCGGTTAGAGTGGCCGGGATTGAGGTTTCCACGGTGGAGAGCGGAGGAGGAAGGAAGGCGAGCGAGGAGAGGCAGCATCACGATGGAGTTGGCGGCGGGCAACATCGGACGGAGGAGATGCATGGGGAGGGGAAGCAGGCGTTGTCGTTGGAGGAGATTTCGAGGTTGAGGGGGACAGCGCAGCAGAACTCGGTGGAGGCGATTAGGGCGGCAGAGGAACGGTATGAGAAGAAGAAAAGAGAGGATGATCGAGGCGGTGGCGGCGGTTCGGCGGCGGAGAGAGGCCAACATGAGAGAGGTTTCAAGGCGGAGAGGGGTGTGGAGGGGGCTGGAGCATGGAAGGATACGGCGGCGGAGAAGGCTAGACAAGCAAAGGACGTCACCGTATCCAAGGGTGGCGCTATGCTAGCACGGCGGCGCAAAAAACAAGAGGCCAAAGATTACACCGCACAGAAAGCAGCAGAAGCAAAGGATGTAATCTCAACAAAAGGCCAATCCGCTTCCCAATACGCCGCCGAGAAGGTGGCGGCCGCAAGAGACACCACCGTCGACACCACAAAGTCCGCCGCACAATATGCAGCCGAAAAGGCCGCCGCCGCAAGAGACACCGCCGTCGACACCACAAAGTCCGCCGCACAATATGCAGCTGAAAAGGCCGCCGCCGCTAAAGACACAACCATGGAAACCACAAAGTCAGCCGCACAGTACGCCGCCGAGAATGCGGCGGCCGCAAGAGACACGACCGTCGACACCACAAAGTCCGCCGCACAATATGCAGCCGAAAAGGCCGCCGCCGCTAAAGACACAACCATGGAAACCACAAAGTCCGCCGCACAGTACGCCGCCGAGAAGGCAGCGGCCGCAAGAGACACGACCGTCGACACCACAAAGTCCGCCGCACAATACGCCGCCGAGAAGGCCGCCGCCGCTAAAGACACGACCATGGAAACCACAAAGTCCGCCGCACAGTACGCCGCCAAGAAAGCCGCCGCCGCAAAGGACGCAACCGTCGACACCGCCATGACTACGGCACACTACATCGGCGAAAAGGCCGTCGCCGCCAAGGACGCGACGGTCGACACCAGCAGAGGAGTGGCGGAAGGGGTGAAGGACCACGCCGTCGTAGCCGGCTGGGGGGCGGCGCACTACACTCTCGAAATGGCAGCCGAGGCAACGAAGACGGTGGCGAACGTAACATCCAAGGTGGCCGGGTACACCGGCGATGTCGCCGTAGCGGCAAAGGATAAGGTGGCCGGAGCAGGGCAGGCGGTGGTTGGGTATACCGGGGAGAAGCTCGCGGCGGCCAAGGATACAGTGGTGGCGACCGAGGAGAGCGCCGCTGAGTATGCTGCAAGGAAGAGGGAGGCAGCTAAGAGGGATCTCGAAATGAAAAAATCATCTCCCACAACGGTAAGAATTTAAATTCTAAATCCGCCGTTTAGGATTGTGGGGCCAACTTTTGTTTTGCGCAGGAAGAAGGGGGAGAGTCATTCATCAAGGAGGAGCGCCACCACGAAGTCCGGGCCCCACCGGAGCCGTACGGGGGAGGACAGTGGCAGCAAGGAGAAGACGAGCACAAGCACGAAGCAAGCTTTGAAGGAGGAGAGTGGCAACAACAAGGCGAGCAGAAGCAGGAAGGCTGGGTCGGGGGAGGGATCATGCGGGCGATCGGCGAGACTCTAGCGGAAATCGGGCAGACGACGAAGGATCTGGTTTCCGGCCAGCATCCTCTGCAAGGGAAAGATGAGGATGACAGAGATGATGAATAAGGCATGTAGAAGAAGAAGATATGTGATTGCTTTTGCTTTTGTGTGGATCCTGTATAATAGGGCGTTTAATGAAGAACAGCTGAATACTCTGTTTTCAATGTAATAAAATGTATTCTGTATAATTTACGTACGAACATGTACAGTTCAGGCAACAACCTAGGACTGATACAGAATTTGATTCATCATACCTGCTATAGAATTTGCAGAATCTCATGCCAAGCTTCTCATTTGGTGGGCTTTCCCAAGCTTGAGTTTTCATGTTCCATTGAAATAATGCAAGCAAGTCTTCCGTACACCTAAAATCATGTAAAAGAACTTAAAAACACCATCATCCTTTTAACCAAGAGCTTGGGGCACTAAAGAAACTCCCATTCATTAAAATTATTACTCCCTCCGTCCCATCAAACTTGTTCTCTTTCTGTTCGGCGCAGTTATTTAGAAAAGTTAGTGTAATTTGATAAATGTATGGGACACATACAATTAACTAATTATTTAGAATTGATTTATGAGGTAAATGTGTAGGATTCATTCAACGATTAATGTTTTTGAGTTGATCTGAGTAAAGGTGGGAGATCTATTTCCTCATTTAGAAACAAGACAACTTCGGTGGACCGTGGACGGGGGAGTAAAAAGAAAAAAAAATAGTACCCTTATGCATCAACATTAGGTTCTACTCCCTCCGTCCCACAATTCTTGCTCCAAAACTTTTCGCCACGGTATTTCAAGAGAGTTGCTAATTGTGTGTAAAGATGTGGAACCCTCAAATAAAGTGTGTATTAATTTATTATTTTAGGAAATTAAACAATAATTATGGGATAGCTATAAAAGGAAAGTAGAACGAGAATTGTGGGATGGTGGGAGTAATATTTTGGATTTGAAGTGGGGTTCACTATTTCCAATGAAGAATACCTGAGAGAGCTTTTGTTCATCTTTTGTTGTGGAAGAAGGATCATACCTACAAACATTCCAACAGATATAAGCCATTGTTTGTTTTTTTAAAGCTTGATAAGCTATGCATTTTGGTTCTTTAAGTTACCCTAGAGCTGGTCAGTCTTACCATTCTCGAGGAATGCCAGCTTCTTCTCGAGCTGCATGGTTGAAAGGGCCCTTAAGCTCTACATTATACTCTTTCAGAATATCTGCTCAAGGAAGGAGATAACAATAATAGGGTTGCTGGACATTTCTCTCTCATACAAGTATGATTTTAGAGTAAGAGCAAATAATGCTTGCCTGCAAAAGCAGAACCAGGAGTACAACCCATTTTCTGGCAAACAGATATGAACCAATAAACACCAACAGCCACATGGGCAACTTCTTCATCAGCTATCTTTGCAACAATGTTTGAGGTTCTACGATCCCCACAGCCGATTAGCTTATTCACAAGCCGGGGTCCTGCATCCAGTCCCCTGGCTTCCTGCATGGCAAAATAAATGGACGAGATGGTGGTAATAAGCAAACCGCAATATAAAGAAGATGAGAACAAGTCATGACATTAGGGTCTCAGTTTATTTCAGATATATAGAATTAATCTGCATCAGTAGACAGAAGAACAACAGTATGGCAATGAGTGGTTTGTCTTTACCTAGGAGATGTTTTAAAATTTATCACTTTTGACCAAACTTCATCAAATCTGGCAACCAACAACTGTGACATGGTTATTTAGCAACAAAACCTTCTAATCCTACTAGGCATGCTTCAATGTAAAAAAAATTTACATTTGGAACTCTGCTTTCTTATGTACTCCTCTGTTTCTTGAGAAAGAGTAAATCTTGAGAATGCATCAACGAAGATAGATAGATACTGAAACTATCAAAGACTTCTAGTGCAAGTGGTAGTAGACTAGGGGGGAATAGGTAAATACTACTCCCTCCGTCCCGCCCGACTTGGCTTCTTTCCTTTTTTGTTTGTCCCACTTGACTTAGCCTCTAGTTAAAATAATACTCTAATAAAATATAATGGGTCTCACTACTTTACACACAGCTATCCGTTATCCTTAATAACCGTACCCAAACCAAAGAAGCCAAGTCGGACGGGACGAAGGGAGTTTTAAATACTATTCTCTGATCTATAAAGTTAAATAACTAGTACAATTGGACATTCAACATTGCTATGTTAATCTCAGGATTCAAGAAACTGAGAAATTACCTGAACTAATGGGATGCATGCAAGCCGAGCTGCAACATCATTTGATGATTTCTCACATTCAGCCCACAAAATACCATGAGCCGGCATGTCTCCATAGCTTTATATCACCAAACGCCAAGTCAGTCGGCAGAAAAACAAGGGCCCTACTGAAGTCTCAACTTCAAAGTATTAATACCTGAATCCAAGCTCAGCAAGTCTCTGCGAACACCAAGTGAAATGCCGACTTTCATCATCAGCTACATGAGCAAAATCAGTAAAGAATCCTTCACCAAGAAGCTCAACAAACGGTGAAAACCGAACAACGGTATCCCATGCAAGATCAATAGCATTTAGCTCAACATGAGCGAGATTATGAAGCATGTAGGCATTAAGAGGAAGCTTCGAGCTTTTCGGAGGTGGAATATCTTTTGGGGAAACCTGGACTAAAATGGCATGCCATGAGTATAATGGAAGCAATAAGCATAACTAGATTAACAACTAAGAAATTACAACTCCATAAATTCCCTAAAGAAACTGAAACACAACTCAAACGCAACCCTAATAATCTGAATCTGTTACTCCATGAACAAATCAATAGATTCGCAAACAATAGAGAAAAAAAACAATTATACATTGAGAACACTTTACAAATCAAATGACTGGATCAATCATAACAACATCAAAATTGAAGTACCAATTCGGGTTTGGGAGGGCGAGCAGGCCTAGAAGGTGCATCCGAAACTCCTATCGGCAAACCATCGCGCCGCCATTTCATGTAGGCCAAGTGAGAAAGCTTAGCTTTCGCCAAGGGGTCGGCGGTGGAGAGAACAATACCGCCCATTTCCGCCAACGAAGAACAGGAGATAAATTCAGGAGACGACACACTGAGCTCACTTTCATTATGCTCGTGAACTGGTCCGTTAGGGCCCCAACGCCGGTCACGGTTGATTGGACTGAGCCGCCAATTGTGGAGGCCGGACCACTGCGGCTGGTGGTGGAGCGGTGGATATTCGATCGAAGAGAGGGAGCAGAAGCAACGGAGGTGTTTCTCCTGCGGCGGTAACGGTGGTTTGCGGCGGATGACGACTCTATGTATGGCTGCGGAGAGCATCGCTCTCGACTTCAGTTGCTGCAACATTCCAACAAATTCGATTGGCTTAAAAAATAAATTAATTTTCAAAATAATTTATTGGCGATTTATGTTGTTGGGCTTAGCCTCCACCATTCGGCCCAAAATGTGATGGCCCATTGGGCCTTCTGTGTTTATAGCATTTAGATTTGGATATTTTCAATTTCAATTACTCCATCTCCAATTTAATTTGTCTCATGTCTTTTCGGCACGAGAATTAAGACGAGCAGTTGGTTCCTGCAAAGAAAATATGGGAATCTGTGTAGTAATTATTTTACTTTTTATGAAATGAGATAAGTCAATTAGGATAATCCAAAAAGAAAACGGAATGGAGAAAGTACTATTTTACCCAAAATAAACTCCTTATATTTACTCAATATAATTACAAGATGAATTTCAGTTCCTCGTAATAACATACAAACTACACAAAATCATATAGAAAGTTTCGACATAGAAATTTGATTTTATTCGAACTTATAACCTTCGATATTGGTGTTTTGTGTAGTTTGTAAGTTATTATTGGTGTTTTCACTTTACACCTTCTAATAATTTAATCCTTAAAACTACTTTAATTTTGTTCTTCCTATGTGGATACAAATAACAAAAACATGGTCTCTCCTTGCCCTTTTAAAGTGCCAAAATGAATATTCATCAAAAGATTATCCAATAATAAGACTTAATAAATAAAAAAATATGGTTATTAAAGTATTACATAAGTCCATATTAAATTAATTCAACATTAATATTGCATTTGATTTGCGAAATTCATTGGGAGTTGCTAGTAATTTTTCTGATCTATTGTATTACATTTTGGTTTGCAATTTCTTAAAAAAAAAGAGTAATTATACAGTTTAAACGCAATTTTTTAATATAAACAAAATTAACTAATTATACTACTATTTGCATCACATTATGACTCTTATATGACTATATATGATATTGGGCATGAGGAATTGATAATTAATTCAAAACAATATGGTTTTATTTTAGACCATCTAAAAATAATCCATTAATACATATTATTAATTGAAATCGGTTTTAATAGAGATTGAGCACTAGATTAATTATTTATATTGAAGTGAAAATACAAGCTACACTACATGTTATCATTTATATATATATATATATATATATAGGGTATGGATCTAGGGAGATCCATCCCTCATATAAGATATGAGAACCGATCCTATGCGTTGATCGGGTCTCATCTAATGGTCCATATTAATTCCTTCTTTGTTTTAAAAAAAACACAAAATGAGAAAAGTGCATTATGGGTAAACAAAATTGAATGTTTTTGGGGGCAATTTCAGAAAACCAAAACATTTGAACCATTTTCATTTCACCCACTCGACAACTCCCTTCCACTTTCTTCATAAAACTTCCTTCCCCCTTCAATCGAACAACTACCGTTTGCGCACGTCCATCTTCTGTTCGTCCATCTTCCTTCCGTCCATCTTCAGCACGACGGTACCCCATTTGCGCACGTCATACCCCATTTGCGTCGAACCACAGTCGATTTGCGCGAAAAATCGACGATTTTCGCTTAGAATCAGACTCGAATCGACTCGATTTCAGGTTAGTTTGACTAATTATTTACTTAAAGTAGGATACCCATGTATTATTTGACTAATTTCCTAGTTTTAGAGATATGATTGTTAATTGGTTCTTCAAATTCAATTGAAATGGGTTCATAAAATTTATTGAAGTGGGTTCTTCAAATTCGATTGGAGTGGATTCTTCAAATTCGATTGAAGTTTGTTCTTCAAATTTGATGGAAGTGGGTTCGAAAAAATTCGTTTGGAGTGGGTTCTTCAAAATTCGATTGGAGTGGGTTCTTCAAAATCGACTGGAGTGGGTTCAAAATTCGATGCAGCAAAGGTGCTCGACGAAATTCCTGAGAAGAACACTGTCTGCGTCAATGCGCTTTTGTCAGGTATGAGCATAAATATTTAGGGTGGTGAGCATAAAAAACGTAATGGTTAGCATAAAGTATTATATTCATATGCAAAAAATGAAAATATTTCGAAAATATTTGTGTGTTCTTGGTATGCATAAATTGTGATACTTGATATGCAAGAAATATGATAGTTATATGCATAAATTCAGGTCTTGATGTGAATGTAATTGGTATGTTAATTTAGGTTGGTTGATTTCAGGACTCCAATATTGATTTTCGCATTTCGATTGCAGCGGTCATAGTATGGACTTAGGTATGTAATTTTAGGTAATATTAGGTGTAATATTTTCATATTATAATTGTGTCGTAGCATTATTGCAATGAAATATGAGCATAAATTATGAGTCTTCTGTGGTATAATTGTGTTGTAAAATTTATCTATGTGTGCATAAAATTTGTCTATGTGTGCATAAGCACAAAATTATACAATTTGTCGATGTGTGCATAAAATCTGTCTAGTTTGCCAGAAACATATTTAACTTGGAATTACAAAATTCTGTGGTTGAATTTGAGTCTTGATATGACAGAAAAAAAATTATATGATTATTGAGGATCAGCATTATTGTAGAGTTCTATGAGCATGAACATATGTATTCGGTAGTATAAAAAAATTCTTATGCTACATATTATACTTGTTGTCTGTGATTCAAAATTTAGAATTGGTAAGCATAAAAATATAACATTGTTTGCATAAATTTCGTTTGTTGTTTGCATAAAATCTGTGAGTCATGTGCATAATAAAATAACATGGTTTGCATAAAATTCGTTTTATGTATGCATAAAATACGTTAGTCATGTGCATAAAATATGTTATAATTGCAGGCGGATCGAGCGGGAAAGGAAAGAGGAAGAGAATCAAACAGCCGCAAGAGAATGTTCCTTTAAAATCTCTGTTGAATAAAGGGAAGGACAATGTTAAAGTCAGCAAAGCGAATGAAATGACGAAGACGAAAAAACTGGATGAGAAAAATTTGATAGTTAGAATGTTGGGTTGTGCGACTCTTTCGTTTGGATAATTTCGTAGGATAAAATTGGTCATTTGGTCTTTATGTTTTTTAGGATTAGGTAGTGCAAGCAATGTAGTGAAAAACATATTTTGGTATATTCAAGTATTATAAGTTATGTATTCATAATTCGATCATATGCAAAAAATAATTGGGGAGTATGCAGATATGTAAACAATCTTGTAAGGATAAAAACGTATATGCACAAACAATACATAACATAAGCATGAAAATACAATACGATATGCATTAAATATAAAACCTTAACATATATACATAAGCAAGAAGTCATAAAACAAAAGGATGAAACATCAATTGGGTATGCATGATATATAAAACCTTGAACATATTCAGTACCATAAAGGTTGAACTTGAGAGGTATAGTATATATGCATGAAAATCATAACACATAAGCATAAACATTAACGGTGGTATGCATGAAAATAACATAAAAGTAAAGCGATTATGTTAATACAAATTAGTCCAAACAGACGGTGCATCGGTCTCTACTAAGTTATGCATAAAAAGTTAACATGAATCTTCTACATCCTTCAAGTTATGGCAGTTTCTTGAATCGTGATGTCCCATCTGGTTGCATTTCCGACACATCCTCTGAGGCTTCAATTTACCACGCAATGCAGCCTCCTTCCTAGACTGTGCATGCATGAATATGTCACTGTATCAGCATAAACTAACAAATAGATATGCATGAATATTTAACGAACGTATGCACGAAATATAATTGTTAATCTACAAGATAAAAATTCAATACTTCATATATACATACATCTCATTCTTCAAAAACACAAACCAGGTATCTCGATTTTTAACCCAATAAAGCAATAAATATAAACTTCCTTAAATAAAAGCATATTATGAAAAACAGAAAGCATTTCTCAAATATTATACTAGATTGCCCAAGGAAAATGATTACAATTACTTCAAGTTCTGCATATAATGTAAAAAATCAAAAAAAGTACAGAAAAAAATCTTCCAAAATCGGCATTAATCGGGAGAAATAGAGAAGGAAAACGAACATTGATGACTTAAGAAACATAAAAAATCGATACCCACCTTCAATAATCAACTTCAAATAAATATGTTGGAGTCAAAATTTTCTCCCGCTGCTCACTCTCTGCTCATTCTCTGCAGCTCGATTTTGGTGAATGAAGAAATGAGGGTTTGTAGTGATGTGGGTAAAAAGAAGAGGCAATTTTACTCTTTTACCCTTAATGAGTTGATTTATTCTTTTTTTCCTTTATTTTTAAATCGTTTTGGAGAAAAAATGAGAGCCTTAGATTGCCGAAATGGAGGGCCGAGATCGGTTCTCGTATCTCATATGAAACTTGGTTATCATAATATTCATTTCCTATATATATATATATATATATATATATATATATTAATGAGTTGGAAGAGGGTTATCCATTAGTACAAAATGTATTGAGTTGGGAGATGGTTATCCATTTAACTATACTTAGTAAGTGGAGTATACATCCCCAACCATAAGTTTCAAACATTATCCCAATAATTCAATTTTATTCATTATTAATGACTAGAGAAACTTAAGATCGTGTTACTAAAATTGGATCTAAATTGAAAGTAAAAATTTCAAGAAAATAAGGTGATTGAAAATAGGAACAAAAACTCCCACACAACAAATTAATCCTCAAGAAAATTACATTATTTTATTTCGCCGAATGTAAAACTGAATAAACCCTCGAAAAACAAATGCAAAGACAACAATGATGCTCACAAATGCCAAATATAATCAATCAGAAGTTGGTGTAGAGAAATGATGCTGAGGATCCGGTCCACCCGGTGCGACTCTATCGTACACTCCATTCAGTGATCTTCTCACATACTGCTCGAATTCAGTTCGATTAAACCCTAATTTTCTCTGGAAGAATCGCATGTCAACTCCGTTGGTTGTGCCGGCCAATGTTGCACGCACCGCGGAGCGGGAGAAGATGAGAGAGAAGATGAAGAATGAGTAGAGAAATCTTGAGAAAGCCATTGGGATATGTTAAAGCTAGGGACAAGTGAAGCTAGTACAAGAGAGAGAGGGCGATGGAGGAGAGAGAGAAACCCTAGATTGCATGGATAAGTGTAGTTTTGCATGGGTATTTATAGGATTAGAGAGAGGGGACAGATAATAGTGGAGGAAATGTGGTTACTATTTCTTTTCTAAATAGACAAAAGTTCTTGCGTGGATGATTGTTTAATCCATATCATCATTGTTTTTGGTTGATTTGGAGATTTATTTAAACCCAATACATACAACATTTTTACATGTCATCTTCATCATTTTGAGATGATAATACACGTCGATTCACAACGAGCCACGTAATATTTTAGACATCGAAATTGATCTTAGATATTGTTTCGATTTGAAATCATCCAACTTGGGAATCCTAAACCCATAGTTACATTTGACCAATTATTGTTATCCCTTTATATTCATCTTTCCACAGTTTATGAACCTTTATATTCATCTTTGATTTTATCCATTAGGTCAAAATATTTGTCACTTATCCTAAATTGTGTTGTCTTTTATTGCATAGTGCCTACTCGGATCTAGCTATCATGGGCTGGCGGCGCAAATTATTTAATAATAACAATATTAATGTTGTTGGATTTAGAATATGAAACATCCAATAAATTGATGAAATATAATTACACTTAAATTCCCTTCTTTAAAATCCATTTATTGAAAATCATTTTAAATTCTATGGATTCTCAAAATGTTTTAAACACTTAAATGTTTAAAATCCATCTTTGGTTTAAATGTTTTATAAAGAAATTGTGAATTTTTTTTATTGTAATTCACTTCATATATTTATATCTTAATTATTAAATTGTATAGCGAAAATAACTAAAATCTAATACAAGGCTTTTTATTCTATTTAGTCAATCTATTATCTATCCTAATCGAAATGGGGATCGAATCCTGAATTAATCAGTACTCACACAGGAATGAAAAATACCAACTAATTAAGCTACGGATTGTTAGTCTAATAGAAAGCTTTTAAGCCTAGTAGAATAGTTGATTAGGGACTTAGGGTTGTGGGCATGAAACGCCAAAGTTCCAAATTCAACGATAACAACTAAACACGAGGGTTGCATTCGTTGCGGGACTTAACCCAACACCTTACGGCACGAGCTGACGACAAAGGATCGGGCTAAAAACATTCATAGTTGGAGGGGTAGGAATCACTTTGATTTCATCATATATATTGGGAGCCGGTTATACTTAAAAAATATTCCTTTTTCTTTTTTTTTTTCAACTCATTTCTATCTAATTGATTCACCACCAATTCTTATTTTGCTTTTGAAATATTTTAAAATAATATTTGATTTGATGATATACTATAGATATACCTCATAGTGTGTCATCACAAACTTTCGACCACAATTATATTTATTTTAAAAATATCTCAAAAGCTTTGCATCTTCACCTATTGATCTCGTGTCGATACGAAAATGGACATTTCAAAAGTGGATCAAAGAGAATAAACATTACTAAAATCATATTGCTTTGCCAAAATAAGCTTTAGTTGTAGAAAACAATTTCAAGATTAGATTAGTAATTAATTATGCTGTAAGTTGTTTAATATTCTTGTAAGCGTGTAGCTTTGTCACTATGTTGATTTGAAGTAGTGAGTTTCATGTGAGATTTATGGCATTTTGCTCAAAAAAAAAAGTTTACTTTTTCGTTTTCTTTTTTTTAAATTATTTATACGATGAATGAAATTTATTGTCGTTATTCGTAGAATATTTATAAGTATAATACGAAATACTAAAAGAAACCTAATTATTACAACAAAATAAATTAATGGGATCAGGAATCCACGTCAGTCCATTTGCAAGCATTTATGAAAATAATAAATAAATAGATTCCTTCAACACTTTTTTTCTTTCTGCCCGAACCGCCCCATATCAAATTTTGTCTTTGCCTCTTTTTATTTTATAATACTTCGGGAGCTAGTGAAACTATTTTAGTAAAATTTAATTGTTTCAATTTACAGTTTTTTTTATCGATAAAATCGACCTTTACTGTTCATCCTGAGAACGGACAACTAATGGATTGGTTGAGAGATTATTTATGGTTAAACTCAGACTGTGTAAAGGGTATGGTATTTCAAATATAGTGACAAAACCAGAATCCAAAAACTTTCGAAAATTGTGATAGTCGAATGATGGGTTCAATTCGGAGTAGGTTAGAATTTTTTTAAAAATTACGTAATATAATATATATATATATATATATATATATATATATATATAGGGAGTGGATCATGTGAGAACCCACATTTAACGTGAGAACTGCGAACCATGCATAATCATTATATATATTATCATAGTCCTAATATTTTTTATGCAAAAACCTATAGTTTTATAATTTGCATAATCCTTATATGTTTATGCAGAAGACAAAAAATATAAAAAACTTGATTTTTTGCATAAAATATATAAAAATTATGCATAAATTATATAAGGATTATGCATGATTCGCAATTTTCATGTTAAGTGCGGGTTCTCACCAGATCCACGCCACTATATATATATAGTGGTGGTACTGGTAGGCTGGTAGCACCACGATGCATCTTCGTCTCTAATTACGTATATATAAATATATTAACATTCATGTGTTTTAAATTCTTATTTTATTTTTGCTAATGCATAACATGGGCTGATACACGATTTAGAGTTTGTGATGAAATATGCAATTTGAAGGTGCAATATGCAATTTAAAGAAAAACGTAAAATTATTCATTTTTAAAAATATAAAGAAAATTGGGATTTTGTATAATTCGAAGTAAACCCACGCACGCCCTAGCTAGATCTGATTGTGGATGTATATTAGATAATTGGGTTAAATCCATATTCGTATTTACTTTTAATCTCTACTTTTACTTTGGAGGATAAAATATATATACTAGGTTAAATATTATTTTTTTCAAATAAAAAGTGCTTTAACTTTAGATATCCATACACCAAGTTCTACACACACACTATAATTAATGCCAACTAGACCATAATATAAAATATTTCTAGAATTACTATTACATGGAAATCAACTTTCTAGGGTTTCCTCAATGCTTATTTTCTTCTTCAAAATGGGACTAAATATTATCATGGCATTGTGATACTATATTAGTGATGCTGAGGATCCGGTCCTCCCGGACTTGATCTCGCAATCTTTTTCGGACTGCTGCTAGTATCTTGCTCGAGTAAAATCTTTCTATCGAACATTACTCGAAAAGATTGAGTCACCACACGCATCTTTCTCTCATGGGGTCGAGCCTCGAATTCCATCAACGTTGTCGACAATAAAAGAAAACATAAGTAGAACTTCCATGAACTCATTTTATGTGCTCGAGTTGTTAATTAGAAAGTTTAGGAGGGATGAGAAGAAATGATCACAAAGCTAAGCTATATATATAGAAGGCTTAGAACAAGTTGCTATATGCATTTGATTTTTTTTGTTGGCATTTGTTAGGTCCAATTAATGAATTTTGAGACTAAATCGAATTAACATCTATTACCTCGTACATAGCTAGGTGTAGGTAATAATTATTTATTAAAAAAAAATATTCAAGACCTAAATTCCACTTTCAATGTCTTCCACTAGTGGTTTGTCCACGCCACAATTTTACGTATATTTTTGAAATTTTGTTATTGCTCTCTAGATTTTGTCTAATCCTTCTTTAATTTCTTGAAATTGCAGATTTATATGTCCGAAGTTTTTGACTTTGTCCTCTAATTCTTACTATAACATTTCTCTATGTGGGACAACATTCTCAATATTATGTTTTGAAGAGGACTCGAACTTTCTTTTGTCCCTTCCAGGCAATCGGAAATCCAATGTTTCACTACGATTTCGAATAACGGTCCCCCCCTTCTTCTAGGCTTTATTTATTTTAGTAACATACATACACTATTTTTATATTTTAATTCTTAAAATAAAGTTGCTTATGTGCATAGCATGCTATATGTTCGATATTTATACTAATTTAATATTTCATCCATAGTTTCCTTTTTGTGTGAAAGGGATCCAGGTAAGTAAACCAATATTCTAGTCCTATTTATTTTGATTTTAGCAGAGATTTTTTTTATTTAAAAATGAAAGAGAAAAGGTTGCATTGTCTTATGTAAATATACATAAGCACTAAAAAGAGTTCCACTTTTATAGTGCTATTTTTTTGTAGTTTATATGCTTGGGGCCAAAATATTGGAATTTAATGATGTCTAAAGAAAATGTGTCTTCGTGGATCTTTTGTTGTATTCACGTTCATTCATTTGTCTGCATTTAATCATAGGTTTGCCGATATGATATTGGTTAGTTTACAACTTTTAGATCGTTAAGAGGATAACTAATAATCGCTATCTGATGCATCGAATGAAATATGTCCCGATTAATCTAAGTATTAATTTGTTAAGAAAATAATTAGTAGTCTCATGTGTTTTTTCAAAAACAAACTACCTAAAGTAGGGATGAGAGAATTGAACTCAATTTCATTATTAGTACTCCTTCCATCCCATCCCATTCAATTTTTTTTTGGTTGATGTGTGTAGAGTTTGCGTAAAGTTGTGGGTTCCTCAGAAAAAATGTGTAATAATTTGTTAAAAAAGAAAACTTAAAAACTTCATTGTAACAGTTCGAAAAAGTATATTGAAATATTTCAATGGAACAATGGAGTATTGTAAAAAGTGTGTAATAATTTGCTAAAAAAGAAAACTTAACAACTTCAATATAATAGTTCGAAAAAGTATACTAAACTATTTCAATGAAACGGATGGAGTATTGTATTAATAAAAAAAATTCAACTAAGCTACGTATTGGTGGTCTACTTCCTTGGATATGTCCACTTGACGTATACATTCATATATTTTAACCAAAAAAATAAATCCATTATAACATAATTTTCATTTGGGCTCAATCTTATGGACTTCTTAATTCATAATTTCGTATATGGATTTTTAATGCAAAATGTGAGACCCTAAGTTTCAAATGGATATAGTAGGTGGACTTAAAATTAAACCCGATTAAGCCCAATTAATGTCAATTGGAGCTATTTTCCTCTAATTTTTGTTATATTTTAATATTACCTCATGGATATGGTAACACAAACTATTATTATAACTAACTTTATTTTTATTAAATAGAAGATCTCGTGTAAACGAAGAGATTCGAATCGGAAGCAATCTGGCAAAAAATCGTGTGCCATTAAGTTCAGTTAATAAATGTAATTTGTTTATTCTAGTTATTTGTTATTCTCCCTATTAAAAATTGATAAAATATAGTTTTAAAATTAGTAATTATCTGGCGTAATTATTAGCTTACTAACCGCTGAGCTGCAATTAATAATTGATAAGCTCCGATCCATATTATTCGGAGATTAAATGTCTAATTAGGTACAAACCATGTGTAGATTAATTATTAAGGTTGTAAAATCGTCACATTTATTAAGATTGTAAATTAATTATTAAGGTTACAATTAATAATTGATAAGTCATAAGAATCTTATGTCTACAATTAAGATTGTAAATACCGATTTTAAGGTAATTTTTCCATGAAGATGTGTACAATTGGAAAGAAGATGTTTATCATTACCAATGTCTATCATTACGGATTTTTGGTAATTTTATGGTAAGTTTTTTGAGAAATTACCATTTCGTCTCTAAAATTATACTCCTTCCCTCCCACCAATCTTGCAAAATTGGGGTCTCGGCATGAATTTTAAGATAGTATGTGTAAAAGTATAAAGTAGTGGTGTAAAATTAAAAAATAGTGGGTCCCTTTGTTTAAGTGAATGTGGTCCACTCATTTTCTTTCTATTTTAGATAATGTTGCAAGATTGATGGGACAATCATAAAAAGAAATGTTGCAAGATTGGTGGGACTGAGGGAGTATTATCTTTATCCCAAATTTATATATCTACTTTCTTTTTTCGTCTATTCAAATTTATATGTCTATTAGCAGTTTTATGTGTCTAACTAAATGTTTCACTAACTTTGATATGTCTAATTAATATTATAAAATATAAAAAGACTATTTTATCCAACTTTTATAATAACAACCACAATTCTATTATTAACTTTTTAGTAATTAACTTTAATTTATTGAAATTCGGATACCATCATTTATATAACTTTCGTATCAGTAAATTGTTTCTTACTTTGTGTGAAAAAACAAACGGACATATAAAATAAGGATAGAGGGAGTAGATTCTAAATTTCACCCGATCCATCCCCCACAATATTTCCTCCGTCTCACTCCAATTGTCCCGGTAAGAAGATTAGGAAAGTTATTAGTTATGTGGAAAGGAGTAACAAAGTTATTGGTTATGTGGAAAAGAAAATTGGACGAGTTCGAAAAGAAATCTTGAATAAATGGAGTGGAAAGGAGGAGGAAGTATAATTTTTAGATTCGCCAAAATTAAACGAACACGTATACATCGTGAGTTTAGGTTGCAAAAAAAAGTCTTGAGATTTGACCGAGTTGTTATTTGTAAGCAACGATTTTCAACTCTATTAAGATCATTCATGTTTTTTGTAGTCAAAGTCAAAATGTTTTTTTCCTACAAGCAATTGATTCCCTTTCCCATACGCTATTACAATCAAATTCCTTGCTAGATCATAGTGTGTGGTTTGTCGAATTTCTCGATAATAGGGTTATCTTTTATAGCAAAATATAACGAGACTAATATACAACTGCTATCTAAATATGTATAACAAGTCATGTAGTAATTTCGAAAGAAGTTAGAATTTTTTTATTTTTTTTTTCAAATCAAACGCGTAAGCAAACTTCTCTTGACTACTTCTTCAATTGCCTAGAAATTTCATCGAAGAAATATGAAGCATTGTCCAAATTTCAACATTCCAAGTCCAAGTCAACTCTTGAAACATGATCCTTTTAAGTTTAGTCAATTTCTAAATTATTTATTGGCGTGTTGCTTTAATTTCAAAAACTAATTACATTTCTTGTTAGCCGATTTCAACTATTTGGGGAGTTATTGATTTTTTAAATCGTTTATTTTGATCATATATACTTTGTGACCTTTTTTGGTTTTATTATTGATATGCATAAGAGTTGGTTCAAGTTTTAATTTTAGTTATTTTGTGGTATTATTTCTTTGACTACTGAGCATTTGATTCGTAGTTTGGGTTGAATTCGATTTCAAAATCATTTAAATAATCAAGATTTGGAATGAGATTATAGAAATACTAAGGATTTAAAAAATCTAATTTCTTAATTAAAATCTCGAATTCGATAAATCAGGAATATATCATATAAGAAAACTCTTTAAAATAGAAAATAAGAAACAATCAGCATCCTTCATCTTATTATTGGATGATTTGGATTGAATATATATTTTATGAATAAGGGCAAAAGTGTAAATATATATTTAAAAATAAAAAAATATGAATCAAACATATAATATGCAAAATTCATATATTTCTATATATATAACTCTGTCTTCTTACGTCATCCATACCCGATAAACCTAATATAAACAAATTACTACTAATTTCTAATTTTGAAACACTCGAGAAATTAAAATATTTATATCAGAAGTCCCTATTTTCTACTATTTCCTAAAATATTCCAAAGATAACTCCCATAATTAAAACCCATTCACACAAATCCTTGAAAACTCACATTCCATATATAAACTACACAAAAATCTCACTCCCCTCAAACTTGTGAAACTCCCTCACAACAAATACAAATCCGCCATGGGAATCGGCGACGGCGACGACGACGATTTCTTCTCCAGGAAAGCCAACTACGATGTCAACAGCAAGATCATGCTCACCGCCATAATCTCCCTCTCCTTCATCGTCTTACTCGTCACGATCCTCCACATATACGCCCGGTTCGTCCTCCGCCGCCAAGCCCGCCGCCAGGCCTCCCTCCGCCGCCTCGGCTTCATCGCCGCCTCCCCCAGCATCCGCACCGTCGAGCCCCCCAAAACCGGCCTCGACCCCGCCGTCATCTCCGCCCTCCCCAAATTCATCTTCAAACAATCCTCCGCCGCCTCCCCCGCCGTCGTGGATCCTCCAAACGCCGCCGAGTGCGCCGTCTGCTTGAGCGTCTTGGAAGACGGCGAGATGGCGCGGAGTTTGCCGAATTGCAAGCACACCTTCCACGTGGACTGTATCGATCAGTGGCTCGGATCGAATGCCACGTGTCCGATCTGCCGGACGGAGGCGGAGCCGCGGCTGGTGGCGGAGATGAGGGAGGGAGTGGTGTCTTCGGCGGCGGAGGCGCCGTCTGCTCCGCCGGTGGAGGGTACGTCCGACGGCGGCGCAAAAGTTAATAGCTCGAGATTGAACTCGTTCCGGAGGATTCTCAGTAGAGAAAGATCTTCTAGAAGGATCCAAGTGCAAACTTGTGGGCAGGAAGAAGGTTTACCGGATCTTGAGAGGCAGTAGATTGATGGAGTACAAGCATTGCAAGCGTGTCCGTCTGCTTCTCCGGTTTGTACCATAAATTCCGATTTTTGAGATTACACATACTACACATTTTTAAGAAAAAATAATTAATTTTTTTCTTCTTTCTTTTGTTTGGATTGGGCATTTTTTAAACTACGTTATGTAATTACAATGTATTTCAGGGACTTTTGTATAATATCCAAACTTTTGAAGTTCATTGCATGTGTAAATTAGGGTAATTAGGGCCGTTTGGAAAAAAAGTTATTCTATGTTTAAAAGATTTAAACTCATTGACCTATTAGATATGTTGTATTTTATCTTATAAATTAAGAAAATTAAAAATTTAATTGTGAAATTATTAGCATCATAGGTTTTGCTCCTAAATTAAGAAAATATGCAACTTGCCCCTAAACTACATTTGTTGCACATAATGAAATTCTCGGTGAATTTTCGGCCGCACGTGTAAATTATGGATAATTTCATTCTGGGTTACTAGGTTTGTGATTTGTCAATGAACTACTCGTTTTATGATAATAAAATTCTCGATTAATTTTCGGCCGCACGTGTAAATTATGGATGATTTCATTCTGGGTTACTAGGTTTGTGTGATTTGTCAATGAACTATTCGTTTTGTGATAATTCAGAATGACATAACCCTTAATTTTGTACGTGCAACTAAAAGAATATCAAATTTTACCCTCTGAAATTAATTAAATACTTTAGGGATAAATTACATATTTTCATAATTTACGGGCAAAACGCACACACCCAATAATCAAGGGGCACATTGGATACTTGATAGTTTAATTAAAGCTTATAATCCTTTATTCTATATAAATATTATACTTTAGGGTAGAAAAGTTTGAATTAATTTGGTAACCTAATATTGCGGTAATAATTAATTATTTAATTGATTAGCGTGCAGAAGAGTTTTGCGTATAAATAAAGTCATTAGTAGGTAAGGGCGGCAGCATGTGAAATTGAAGACTTGGAGCATCTCCTATTTGTCAAACCATTGACTTTTATTTACTTCTGTGTGTATAAATTATAAATTATAATACTACATGGTCAAATTTAGACAATAATAATTTGAATTATATTTTAATCAAGAGTTTGTTACATTGTTTGGCCATGTTCGAAATACTAATTACATGACAAAAATGATTTTCTTTGATTCTGCTTCGTATGTATAAGTGGTCATAAATATTTCTGACTTGTAAAACTACGCGACCAAAATTGATTGAGGAAATATTATAGGATCAAAATCGATTTAGGGTAACATTATATGATCAAGATTGGTATTTTATCAAAACTAAATCACACTTAATACTTCATTCGTTCCGTTATTACTATCATACTTTCTTAATCGGGTTGTCAAGCTGTTACGTCCTCTTATACTTAAAATTAAATGGATCCTTCTTTACTACTACTACTCAACCCACATTCTTTACTCTCTCTCATATTTCTTAATACAATTAAAACTCATAAAATACATACTTAAATAAAAATTATTAATTTCTAAGCCGAAAAGAAATGAGACAGTAATAACGGGACGAAATGAATATTTATTTTTAAAGAACTGACAATGTTTTTGATATTTTTTATTAAATAAAAGTAAAAAAAATAGAAGATAAATTGACTTTCATAGGTCCTAAATTTTATAGGTTCGGTTGAAATAATCCATAAACTTTTTTTTTTAAACTAATAAGTTTTCAAATAATATATTACGGCTATAAATGATCTTTCCAGTTTCCATTAAATATTCTCAACCATAGTCAACTCAAATTAATTAAAAAAATAAAAAAAAACTTTCGATTTTATTAAAATTACAATACATTTATGATAAGGTTAGGAGACCAATTTCACTAATTATAAAATATTTGAAAGGATGTTTGCTTATTTATCATATTCATTTAACTTTGATTTTTCAAACCATTTAAAATAGACATATTAAGTCCCAATAAAATCGAATCATCTAAATTTTATTCGATTACTCCGCCTTTGCTAGTTAATAAGTTGAGAAAGAGAATTGGTAAATGACTAATTTGTTTCTTTGTGATGAAGAAGACAACAGCGGAATAATCGGAAAAACGAAAGTAAGACAACATTAGCGAAATAGAAAGAATATTCTAAATGTAAACTAACGATTAACTAGCAAATCAATTTTAAAAATAAATCATTATCATCAATTATAAATTATAAATTGTCTTGCAACGTATTAGCTTAAAAAGTTTCGTGACCATATGCACCAAACATTTGTCTTACCATTTTGATCAAACTTTATCGATGAAGTCGACTTCACCTAAATTTTAATATTCATTTTATTTTTTAAAGTAAATTTATAGTTAAAGGTAGAAAAGAAGAAAAATCGTGACTTTATAGGGTTAATAATAACTAATAAGCAAGAAAATAATTTTATTTAGTTTTCGACCTTAAATGATAATAATAATAATAATAATAATAATAATGATTGCATTCCTGCCTTTTTCCTCCAACAAAAATCCGAAGCAAAACAAAACAAATTTTCAGATCTTACTCTTTGCTTAATTCCTCTCCTCTCCCTTCGAAACAGTGGCTAACGGCGGCGCGTGTGGCGGCTGCAGCGACGTCGGTGGTGGCTGTGCAGGTGGATGGCAAGAAGCAACAAGTACACCTCCCTCAACTTCAATGGATTCTTCGAGAAAAAGCTGAGCTCAAGCAACCAATCCGCCACCAACTCCCCCTCCTCCGCTAAATCATTCTCGAATCAGAGCAAATCCGCTTTGTCCAACTCACGGATCCATGGCCACATGCTCGTTCTGACCCGACCCACGCCCAAACCCGTATCCATCCCCCAGAAGTCCGAAATCAAGGAGCAGATTTCATCCTCTTCTCCTTCGCCGGTCACACCGCCGCCTTCAGATCCGATCAAAGTCGGTTCCGAATCGGATTCGATTTCTCTCCGTCCGAAAGGTAGGACCGGATCCGCTCCGGTGCTGAGTTCGTCGCCGTTGTCTTCTCCGGTATCGCCGCTGCCGTCGAAGTTCGTGCCGCCGCATCTCAGGCCGGGGTTCGTGGGGAAGGAGGAGAAGCCTGGACCGGAGCTCGTGAAGGGCGGTTTTAAGGCTAAACCGGAATTCAGAGGGCATAGACCGGGTCAGGTTCCGGATCAGGTGACGATCGAGGGAAGGCCTAAATCTGGAGGCGGGTATGACCCGATAAGTAGAGGCCGTGAGGTGTCGGATCTGAACCGTCCCGGTTCGAGTGGATAATGGTATAATTCTCTGATCTTCACCCAGAATTATCGACTTTATGTTCGTTTAATTGTTTCCAATTAATATTCGGTTGATTGCGTATGGTTTATTGTTTGAATGATTGTTGTTTGATTATGCATCTCTGATTTTGTTCATTGATTAGAACTTGAATTATGATCTGTGTTTGTTGATGAATTTAGGCAATCCTTATACATAATAAGATCCTTCTGAAATTGTCCTTTGAATTTAATGGCTTTTGGCAATAAAGCAGTAATAGAAGAGTACCTTTCTTGTTGTAGCTAGTTTCTATGATTCTTGGCCTTTCTTGGTTACATCTAGACGCAAACTTTATGTTCTTTCCTCGATAAATTGTTCTAATCAGTATGATGATCATTTTGTTTGTGTTCTTTCATGGCTGTGGATTGTTGTGATTCTTGCCGATATGTTACTCGTATGTTTTTAGGCTGAAATCTTTTTAACTGAGTTTCTGTTCCATTAGTCCAACTGCTTTAGATGGCCAAACCTTTTGTATTTGTACAGTGGATTGATTCGATTTCTTAACCTTCTTTGCCCGTATTTGATTGTGCATCAGTTCTTACCTCTTCGTTCATCAATCTTTCTAATACCATCTACTTATCCAGCAGTATTCTGAGCTGACCTCCTTATCGACAACTGCAGAAGCAAATCGATAGCTCCATCAACAGACACATATAGTCGTCGATCTCTTACTGAACTTCGGTCCTTAGCTATAATCCGCTCGGATTTCAGTCTAGTTGCTGCGGTTGTATAATGCTGCAAACCTTTTCGGTAATGGAAGATGGATTCTAACTTAGCCGTCGGCTTGATTTTGCTCTTGGTTTGAGGCTTGATCAGCATCTTGTATTGTAGGTTTCTTCTTTCTATTTGTGTTGAAGCTATGTCCATAATAAAGAAGACAAGTTTGAACTCTGGTATATGCTTTCGTGATGTATTATGTTACTGTAATGAAACTACCTCCTTTTATGTGAAGTTGGTTGTGAGTTTTAAGGTTTCTGGCCTTCTCTTTTCAACTGTTTTTACTTGGTTCCTATGATTTTATTTTCATGTATTGAGCTAATATGTGTGTTTGATTAGGAAAGTTGTGTGTGAAATTCGAACTTGTGACTGTAGTCGGTCGGATGGACTTTTGTGGCCCATAATCTTACTCCTTTCTATATCACGCCCACAAATATTTTGACATGTGACATACCTTCTAAGTAATAATAAAATCAAAATCAGTTATGGTCATATTGTCATTTATAATGGAGTATAAAAGTGTGACATGTAAGTCTTTGTGGTAGGCGGTTCCATGCTTAAGCTAGCTAATTAAATAATAAAATCTAAGTCAATTTTGACCGTTATTGCAAGATTGATCACAATACAATTTAACGTACAGTTAAACCTTGATAAAGTAATACTCCCTCCGTCCCATTTAGCATGACACTTTGTGAAAGGGTAATTGATAAAGTAGGAGACATGGGTAATTGATTAAGTAAGATAGAGAAGATGATTGAGTTTGTGAAAGGGTAAATGATAAAGTAAAAGAGAGAAATGAAAAAGTATGAGAGATAAATGAAAAAGTAAGAGATAATTTAGTAATATTTTTTAAAGTTATTTCCTTTAAAAGAAACATGTCATTTTAAGTGGGACGTTCTGAAGAGGAAAACGTGTCATTTAAAATGAGACAAATGGAGTATTTGACATAGTAATAACCTCGTTGACATAATAATTTCTTTCGGTCCCGACATGGATTAATAAACTAAAATAATATTCGATAAAGTAATAATCTCATTAAACGAATATTTTCTCTCGGTCCTAATGTTATTATTTTAAAAAGATTTAACTGTAATACCAACACAAATCCCGACGTCTAGAGATCTTCTATCCCGCAATTGGAATTTTATCAAATATCCCACCAACCTCATCGAATTACGACTACATTTATAAATCGAGTATATCAATTAAAGATTTCTCTCGTCATAAAAAAAATTAGAGCTTATAAATTTAATTATTGCCAGAAGGTTTTGGGCCTTGTGAGCGAGTGAGGCCTTATTTCGGCCCATTTTGAGCCCTCCAAATTCTACAGAATCTACATTTTCGACACTGGCAGTAGCATTTGGAACTGCGTTTCCCTTCAAAAATTTCTCAAATAAAAGCGATAATTATTAGTTTCCGCTCAAATTCGATTTTCGGAGGCTCGGAAGCCTCCCACTTTCTACAGAGTTCTTCGCCCACGGCTAAAGAGGTAGAAATTTCTCTTAATTTGGTCCTTTTCTCGTATTGATGCGGAATTCCTGTTGTTACACGCCGTGTTTTTTGCTCTAATTTCTTCGATTCATGATAGTTATGATTGATAGTACTTGAATTTGATAAATTTAGCTTCAATTTGGACCCGCATTCGTCGAATTGGAGCCTTTAAGGCTGTTCAAATTCGATTCCGTTCATTCTGTAGCTGTGCGAATTACTCGGCGAAGCTCTGATGTATGTATGTTGAATGATATTGATGAATCTCTAGCATTTTTGTCTATGTTTCTTTGTCTCTGATGCTTGAAATTCCGGATGATTTCACTTTGCAATAAATTGGCAAGCTATACGTTTTCCGTTTCTTTGGAGAGAAAATGAGTCTAAGAAATTATATTGTCAGGAAATGAAGATGTGAAAAAGAAACAAAGGCTACAAAATGGTAGTTGTTGGATTCCGAAGAAGCTTAAAATGCTTGAGTTTAATTACATATGAATCACATCTTCATCATCATTTGCCAAGACATTTTTCCTTGTGGTCAATGAAGAAAGATCCAGATCTTGAATCAGCTCTATCTCGTAACCGTAGATGGATGGCGAACAATCAGATCAAGTACATAATCCTCAGATGCCCTGATGAAGTTGCCTCGGTTGATTACCTTCAGAAGAAGTTCAAGAGCCTCGACCTTCAGGGGAAGGCCCTTAACTGGCTTAAGAAGTATCCATGTTGCTTTGAAGTGTATCGTGAAAACGACGAATACTTCTGTCGATTGACAAAACGCATGAAGTTCTTGGTTGAGGAGGAAGAGTCCGTAAAGGATTTGCAGGAACTGGTCTTTGTTGAGCGTTTGGTGAAGCTGTTGATGATGAGCAGAAACCAGAGGCTTAATGTTTATAAGGTGAATGAGTTGAAGAGGTATTTCGGGTTTCCCGATGATTATTTGCTTAGAATTGTTCCGAAGCACACTGATATGTTTCGTGTAGTGAATTATACCGGGAGGCGGAGTTCAATGGACATCGAGCTTATTTCTTGGAATCAAGATTTTGCAGTTTCTGCAGTTGAGTTATCAGCTAAGGATAACGGCTGTGAGCCGTGCTTTTCGTGCTCGTTGCCAGCTACATGGGTGAAATCATGGGAGAAGTTTCGAGAGTTCAACTCGACTCCTTATATTTCGCCTTATTCGGATTTGAGTAATATTATAGAGGGATCAGTTGAAATGGATAAAAGAAGTGTAGCTTTGGTGCATGAGTTGCTTTCTCTGAGTTTGTGGAAGAAACTCTCTATTGCCAAATTAGGCCATTTTAGAAGGGAGTTTAACTTCCCGGAGAAACTGAACGTGTTGTTGCTTAAACATCCTGGTATATTCTATGTCTCGAACAAGTACAAGATTTATACGGTTCTTCTCCGGGAAGCATACGATGGCTCCGAATTGATCAAAAAGGATCCGCTCGTGGTGGTGAAGAATAAATTTGGTGAACTGATGCAGGAGGGGCTGCATGAGTATAATAGAAGGCATTGCTTAATGAACTTAGAGAAGAAAAAGAAGAAGGGTGTTAGTGTTGTTAGGCCTATGAATCGGATTAGAGGCGGCGATGATGATAATGATGATGACGATGATGATAAAATTTCCGAACACAATGATCAAGAAGGTAATCTTGGAGGTATACTTGATGCGGAAGAGAGGAAACGATTTTACAAAGTTTTATTCGACAATGATGGTAAATGATTTACGTTGTGTTACTAACGCCGCAGGATCATGTGGCCCATTTTTGGGCGGACCACTCAGTGGCCCACCATTCACGCGGTGCCACGCGTGTATTGGTGGGTCATGTTTTTACCAGTAAAGTGTTTGTTTATTGGTAAAAACACATGTGGCACCGTGTGATTGGTGGGCTACTGAATGATCCTCATAAAATGAGCTAGAAGATCTGGATTGGTTACTAACTACTAAGGATAAGCTTCTATGAGAGATCTAGCACCAAATGCAGGAGTGATTTTGTACGTAGCGAATCCAGCATCGGAGAAGAGGTTTGCCCATTCTTTCTCGGTTCTTTCTTTGGAATTGAAGTAAGACATCATCGTCATATCGAAGTAGAGTTGATCTTCTTTAGCTTTGTTATCTTGTTGCTTCACATCCACCACCATGTCTATGATTATCACCTTCCCTCCGGTGGTGGTCGAAACGGCCTCTCTGCATCTCTTCAAGATCTTGAGGCAGTCCTCGTCTTTCCAGTCGTGCATTATCCACTGTTCATGGTTCATATTTTGTTAGTATTTCTTTGCGAATCTGATTATATATTGGGAAAGTCTATACCATAATTTGTTACTCCCTCCGTCCCATTATTTCTGGCTCGCTTTCTTAAGTGGGACTAGGGATGGCAATGGACCGGATTTGGACCGAATCCTCTTCAGTCCAGATCTAAATCCGGGATTTTTTACTTTGATCCAATTTCGGTCCATATCCATTGGATCTCAAAAAATGAGATCCAGACCCAGATCCATTGGATCCATAGGGTCTCGGGTATAGACCCGGATCCATAAGTTTTTTTTAACTAAAATTAAAAAAATTCTAAATCAATTAAAATTTAAATAAGTTAATTAATTCTACGATAACACGATAATTTATAAGAGCATTACTATCATTAAAAAAAACTCAAAATACTCATGATATTATAAAAATACTACAATCATCTATAAAACTACAATATTTTCTCTAAAAAAAATTTCAAATTCGTAGACAATGGATACTCAATCTCCTCCCTCTTTTCTATTTATTAGATTACTAGTAAAGTATTTCAAACTCAACAAATAATGTAATATGATATTTTAAGTAGAATAATATAAATATAATATTTTAGATATGATAATAAAATAATATTTTAGTTATAAAAATTGGAGGATCTGGACCGGATTCGGATCTCAGATCGTAAAGGTCAGATCCAGGTCCGTAATTTCTAAAATAGGTTCAGATCCGATCCAGATCTAATGGGTCCAATTTTTTAAGATCTAGATCCAAGAAAAATTTATCAGAATCCACGGATCTGGACCGGGTCCAAGATCCATTGCCATCTCTATTAATTTGGAATGGAAAAATCTTTACGTTGTGTAGTTGGTGATGGAGGTTATATAATTGTTTCAGGAAATTACCTTGAGAAGAATAGCATCAGCAGGAGGGATAGACTTAAACATATCTCCACCAACATAGCTCAAGTTTCCATTGCTTTCTAAGCCATCAACAACATGTGGAAGATCGAGAACGGTGCATTCGATCCCGGGCAATGCATCGACGATGGCTTTCGCCATCGTCCCGGTCCCACCCCCGACGTCGACCAACGTCCCGACTCCCTCAAACATGTGCTTGTAGTCCCGAACAAGCACACTAGCCACGAGGCTCGAGTCGCCACGCATAGCTTCGTTGAACAAGCTACCCAAGCCAGGCACGTGCTCCACGCGGTCCCAGAATCCGGACCCGTGAGAGGCCTCGACCTGCGTGAGGTGTCGGTCGTGGACGAGCCACTCGCTCATGTGGTGCAACGGCTCCGTCAGGATCGGGTCCAACATGAAGAGCGCGAGGGGCGCCACGGTCATCGGCGCCCCCTTCAGGAGCAGGCGCGAGGCGGGCGTCAGCCAGTACCGCGCCTCCTCCTCGCCGCCGGAACCTTCGTCTTCGACGAAGAACTTGGAATGGACTAGCACACGCATCAGGCGACGGACGTTTTGGGACTTGGATTCGTCGACGGGGATGGATTCGACTAGCTCGGAAAGCGTCATCGGCTCGCCGTGTTTGTGGATGATGTCGGGTATGCCTAACTGAATCGCGCATTTTAGAGACATCGAGCTTACGAAGGCGAGCATGTGGTTCCATACATGAGCTTGAGCTTGAAGAAGTTGCTCGGAAGACGAGTCTCCATTTGAAAACGCCATTTCTTCACTATCACTAATAATTTCTATGAAACACAAACCGTACACAACTATTATATATACATAAAAGGGACAAATAAAAGAATTTTTCATGCCTCACATGTCGCTATTCCTATCTTTAACCAAACCAAAGGAAAACCAATCATATCAAAAAAGCATGTAACACGAGAAGACACTATAAGTCGAATCTGTCGCACAATACAACAATATTAATCATCGAGCTTAAATGTAACTCGAAAAATTATTTGATCAAGGAGAAACCTCTAATACAGATCTCACACCCAAGACATGATGAATCTTATAATTTCCAAAGCCAGCATCAAGAAATATTTTAGCCCACTCTTTCTCAGTTCCAGTATTTAACGCAGTCCTCTTCGCTCCAGTCGTGCAATATCCATTGTTCCTCATATTCGTAACATGTGTTAGTATAAAACCCAAATTCGATTTATTTCCACGTTCTCAACAACCCTTAATGTGACAGAGTGACAGACAAATCACATAGCGATCTTGGTGGGAATTGAACCCAGGACCTATCGGTCTCGGGCCACCCACATTAACCGCTACGACATCCCATGGGGACACAAATTGTTTATTTTGATTGTATGAATAGGGGCTAATACAAAAGTAAGAAATAAGTGATGGAATTTGCAATTTGGGCATATACAATGGCAAAATGTGCAATTTATAATATAAAAAAATAATATTTATTTTAAAAAAAATATATAGTAAAATCTAGAATTCGGCGTAATTTAGGAACGTCTACCCCCACCTGTCCATGCGTATCAACACACTTATTTGTTTATTATATTTCTTATTCTTATTGGAATAAAAAAACAATTGAATTAAATAAAAGAGATACAAAAAAGTTGACCTAATAATTGAGTTTAATACTCTCTTTCTCCTTATTTTATATGCTCGTTTGTGTTTTCACAAAGATAAGAAAAGTTTAATGATATGAAAGTTAAATAAATGTTGACATTAAAATTTGAGTTAGTTATAAATTACTAAAGTTAATAACGTAATTATATTTGCTAATATAAAAATTGGATAAAATAGTTATTTTCTATATTATCATATTAAATAGATCTATTAAAGTTACTGAACATTTAATTAAGTACAAAAAATGTTAATAAGCATATATATTTGGTACAAACAAACAAAAAGAAAAAGAAAAGTAGGCATATAAATTTGCAGCGGATTAATTTTTTTTTTAATATACTATTTTTCCCTTCTTGAATTATGATTTATTATTAATAAATAAAATACTATACCTTTAGGAAAACTGCATCAGCACGAGGAATAGAAAACATATTTCCACTCACAAAACTCAAATTCTCCGACCCTTCCAAGCCAGCAACAACATGTGGAAGTTCAAGCACCTTACATTTCAATCCCGGCACCGCGGCGGCGATAGCTCTCGCCGTCGCTCCGGTACCCCCTCCGACGTCCACCACCGACTTCAAACCGTCGAAAATCTCTCTACACTCACTAGTAAGCATACTAGTAACAAATCCGGCATCACTAGCCATCGCCTCATTGAACAGAACAACTTAAACCGTTGATTGCCCCGAGCCACCTCCCAAAAACTCCTCCCGTTCTTCGCCATAAAAGGAGTCGAAGAATCGTTCCGAAGCCACTCGCTCGTATGATGCCACGGATCCATCACGACCGGGTCCATCATGGCGAGCGCGAATGGGGCCACGCTCATGGGCACGTCTTTTAGCAAGAGGCGCAAAGCTCCGGTGAGGGAATATGTTTCTTCTTCTTCTTCTTCCATGTCGTCGTCGTTCTTGACCTTGTCGAAGAATTTTGAGTGGACTAGAATCCGCATTAGGCGGAATAGGCCATCGGATTTGGCCTCGTTGATGGAGAGGGCGGCGGCTAATTCAGAAAGCGTTATAGGCTTGCCGTGCTTGTGGATCGCATCGGGTATGCCGTATGCCTAATTGAACCGCGCATTTTAGCGACATTGATGTTATTGTTATTAGGAGTGTGTCGAAATGACGATTATATCGTTAGCCGAGGCAAGAGTTGGACTCTTTCTCCGCAAGACGATAATGCTCCGCTACTCGGTGCAAGCGGTCTATAGCACTCGTCTCCAAGATACAACGGCTTCTCAATTACGAGTAGTTGCACTACTTCTCGTAATTCCGGCGAACTACTTGATATTTGGGACTAAGGAAATGAAACTAATCTAAGTGTATGTGATGAAAAGGACATAAAATAAAATAAAGAAGAATAACTTCTTATCTTGGTGTGTATTCTCGGTTGAGATTAGATGTCTATTTATAGACTTTGATAAGTCCATTCATGAAGGGACACATCTCATGAAGAAAGGTAGTAACGTTATGTGCATGCGTCCATTCCTTCATGAAACTATGCAACCATTAGAAGGAGGCATGCTACGTGGCTTTCAAGTTGCAACCATTCAATTTTGTCTCATATCACTAAAGGATGCAACGTAAGCTATGCACACCAACTGATGCAACGTTTTGTTTAATTGGGAAGCTTTGCATGTCACATGCAAACCAACGTGACCATGCAACAATTTAATGCAATACAACGTTTCAATAAATAATCTAAAATCTAACAATCCCCCACATTAGATTATTAAATGCAAATGCAAATGTTATGCAATTCCTTAGTCCCAATGACCTATTATTGCATCAGGATAGGTAGTTTTTTGCTTTGAACCTTCCTTAGTATAATGTTATCGGAATTACTCGCTGCTCGGTGAACGCGATGTCTTGAACCGGTCAGCTTTTGTGTAAACCAAGACAATAACATATACACAATAATAGATACAATATCTTTCGTTCTCACGTTGTGTCCATTTTGGCCTTGGACCATATCTTGGATTCATAAGTGTTTTTCTATTTGAAGCGGCCACACTTCTCACTTATATAGGTAATCTCCTAATAAGAGTATCCTGTCATACTCTACCAATAAGGCTATAGGAATCATTAAAAGCTTATAGCTTACCCTTTTACCACAAGCTACAGGTTTGCACTTGGGGCAGCTTTGAGAATGGATTTTTAGTTGTGTTTCCAAGTGCACAACTTGAACATTCTTAACTTAGTTGTCTCTTTGAACCATGTTCATGGGATCTCCAATTATCATGGTAGAGTTACCATTAAGAGCGTTCTTTTAGTGTGGATTTTAATCCCATTCCCCTAACTGCGTTGTACAATTGATCACGATTAATACCTTTAGTAAACGGATCCGCAATATTGTCTTTTGACTTCACATAGTCAATACATATTATTCCACTAGTGATCAATTGTCTAATGGTATTATGTCTTCGACGAATATGTCGAGACTTACCATTATACATACTACTTTGTGCTCTCCCTATTGCAGACATACTATCACAATGTATTAAAACGGGAGGCACGGGTTTTTCCCAACAAGGAATGTCCTCTAAGAAGTTTCGTAGCCATTCGGCTTCTTCGTCAGCTTTGTCTAGAGCAATGAATTCCGATTCCATTGTAGACCGAGCTATACAAGTCTGCTTAGAGGATTTCCATGACACTGCTCCTCCACCTATGGTAAACACAAAACCACTTGTGGACTTGGAATCTTTTGTGTCGGATATCCAATTTGCATCACTATATCCTTCTAGTACAGCGGGATACCTTGTGTAATGCAGAGTATGAGTTAAAGTATGCTTTAAATACCTTAGAACTCTAGTTAGTGCGGTCCAATGATCCTTTCCGGGATTACTTGTGAACCGACTTAACTTGCTTATAGAATATGCTATGTCGGGCCTTGTACAATTTGCTAAGTACATTAGGCTTCCAATGACCCTAGCGTATTCCAATTGGTAAATTGGATCTCCTCGATTTTTGGCTAAGTATAGGCTTAAATCTACAGGGGTCTTAGCCGGAGGTAGATCAAAAGCATTGAATTTCTTAAGCACATTCTCTACATAGTGAGATTGTGATAAAGTAATTCCTTCGGATGTTCTAGAGATCTTAATCCCTAGAATTACATCAGCTATTCCCATATCTTTCATGTCGAACATTCTTTTCAACATTGCTTTAGTATTCATAATTATATTATGATTACTTCCCATAATAAGCATGTCATCAACATACAGACATATAATGACAAAGTTGTTGGGTGTGCCTTTAATGTACACACACTTGTCACACTCGTTTATTTTAAAACCATTTGATAACATAGCATGATCAAATTTCTCATGCCATTGTTTGGGAGCTTGTTTAAGTCCATATAATGACTTAACAAGTTTACAAACTTTCTTTTCTTGTCCGGGAATAACAAACCCTTCAGGTTGTTCCATGTATATTTCATCTTCTAAATCTACATTTAGAAATGCCGTTTTAACATCCATTTGATGTATCTCAAGGTTGTGTAAAGCAGCAATGACAATTAGCGTTCTTATGGAGGTTATCCTCGTTACGGGAGAGTATGTATCAAAATAATCATATCCTTCCTTTTGCTTGTAACCCTTGGCTACTAGTCGTGCTTTATACTTGTCAATAGACCCATCGGCCTTATATTTCTTCTTTAGGATCCATTTGCATCCTAAAGGTTTACAACCGGGAGGAAGATCAACAATCTCCCAAGTGTGATTGTTCATAATTGACTCGATTTCGCTATTAATCGCTTCTCTCCATAGAGGAGCATCAGGACTTGACAATGCAGCCTTGATTGTTTGTGGTTCATCTTCTAATGAATAGACTACAAAGTCTGGACCAAAAGACTTTGCTATTTTCGCTCGTTTTCCTCGTCTAGATTCTGGTATTGACCCATCACTTTGGTCAATCTTTTCTAGTGAGCTTTCTTCATAAGTTCGTTTCTTAGAACTCACATCATTCTTTTCTTTCTTAGGGAATATAGATTCAAAAAAGACAACATTTTTGGATTCTATAATCATTCCCTCATTTATGTCGGGTATTTCCGACTTATGTACCAAAAACCTATATGCACTACTATTGCTTGCATATCCTATGAAGATGCAATCAATAGTTTTAGGTCCTAGCTTTACTTGTTTAGGTTTAGGTACTTCAACATTTGCTAGGCAACCCCACACTTTAGTGTATTTGTAGGATGGTTTCCTACCTTTCCATAGTTCATATGGAGTTTGATCTTGTTTCTTTGAGGGCAACTTATTTAAAATTTTATTTGCCGAAAGAATAGCTTCCCCCCACATGTTATGTGGTAAGCCCGAGCTTATCAACATAGCATTCATCATTTCTTTTAATGTTCTATTCTTTCGTTCAGCAGCACCATTTGATTGTGGTGAATAAGGTGCAGTTGTTTGATGGAAAATGCCATTTTCACGACAAAAGTCCGCAAAAGGTGCAACATACTCACCACCTCGATCACTTCGTATCATTTTGATCTTGGTGTTAAGTTGATTTTCAACTTCGTTTTTATAGCTTTTGAAAGCATCGAAAGCTTCGTCTTTGCTTCTCAAAAGATATACGTAACAAAATCTTGTGCAATCATCTATAAACGTTATGAAATAATTCTTTCCACCTCTAGTTTGCACAAGTTTTAAGTCGCATAGATCGGTGTGAATTAATTCAAGAGGTGTAGTCGTTCTTTCCACCGAATGGAAAGGTTGTTTAGCCAATTTTGCTTCAACACAAATTTCACACCTTGAATGTTTGTCAATTGACATTTTTGGCAACAATTCTAAATTCACTAATTTTCTTAGTGTATTTAGATTCACATGTCCTAATCTATCATGCCATAAATTAGGAGACTCAGTCAAATAGACAACGGGGGTCTTTTTATTATCACGGATAACATTTACATTGATACAATTCAGTTTGAAAAGGCCGCTATCAACATAGCCTTTTCCTATAAATTGTCCATTCTTGGACAATACAACCTTATCCCCCTCAATAACTATTCTAAATCCGGCCTTGCTGAGAATAGAGCCGGAAACCAAATTTTTGCGGATGTCGGGAACATGCATCACGTTTTGGAGAGTCACATTCAATCCCGATGTCATCTTGAGTACAACTTTTCCAATTCCATAGACCTTGGAAGTAGAGGAATTTCCCATGTATATCATTTTCTCCTCCTTGACAACTTCATAAGTTGAAAACATTGATTTATCCACACAAACGTGCTTGGTAGCGCCGGTATCAATCCACCATCCTATCGGATTACCGACCATGTTTACTTCATCTACGACCGCAGATAGGTCGAGTTCAGACATGTTGACGGGCACATAATTTTCTTCCGTCATATTTGCTTGTGGACGGCCTTTGTATTCCTTCTTTGGCTTGCGGCAATCCTTTGCCATATGGCCCGTTTTTCCACAATTGTAGCAATTCCCTTTGATCTTTTTCTTCCTCTTTGAATCTTGCTTCTTTTCAAAGAACTTGCGTTTCTTTGAGTTAGTGCTAGTGCTGCACTCGGCCAGATTAGCCCTTGCCTCTATGGAAGACTTGATGGTCTTTCGATCTGCCTTGCGATTGTCCTCTTCAATTCTGAGACGGACTATCAGATCTTCGAGACTCATCTCTTTGCGTTTATGCTTGAGATAGTTCTTGAAATCCTTCCACATAGGTGGTAGTTTCTCTATCACAGTTGCAACTTGAAATGATTCAGAAAGGACCATACCTTCGGCAAGTATATCATGTATGATCAATTGAATCTCTTGCACTTATTCGACTACAGTTTTGGCATCCACCATCTTGTAGTCTAAGGATCGTCCAACGACGAACTTCTTTAGACCGACATCTTCGGTCTTGTATTTTATCTCCAAAGAGTCCCACAATTCTTTCGACGTCTTTGCAGTCGAGTAGACACTGTAGAGAGTGTCGTCAAGTCCATTTAGGACATAGTTGCGACATATGTAGTCGCTGTGAGACCATGCATCATACGCTATGCGTTTCTGCTCATCAGTTTCATTTTTCCCCATAATTGGAGGTGATTCTTTCAAGAATCGAGATAAATTTAAAGTAGTTAAATAAAACAGCATTTTAGATTGCCAACGCTTAAATTCAGAACCTGAGAATTTTTCCGGCCTTTCCGCATGAACAGGGGCGCTTGGAATTTGATTGTTCGTTGCTGTTGTAAAATTCGGCGGCATATTGCTACTGCTTGTTGTTACTTGGACAAGGGGATCGGGTACATCACTGCTACTTGTCGTCATCTCTTCAACACCATTATCGTCTTGCGATTGTTATTAGGGGTGTGTCGAAATGACGATTATATCGTTAGCCGAGGCAAGAGTTGGACTCTTTCTCCGCAAGACGATAATGCTCCGCTACTCGGTGCAAGCGGTCTATAGCACTCGTCTCCAAGATACAACGGCTTCTCAATTACGAGTAGTTGCACTACTTCTCGTAATTCCGGCGAACTACTTGATATTTGGGGCTAAGGAAATGAAACTAATCTAAGTGTATGTGATGAAAAGGACATAAAATAAAATAAAGAAGAATAACTTCTTATCTTGGTGTGTATTCTCGGTTGAGATTAGATGTCTATTTATAGACTTTGATAAGTCCATTCATGAAGGGACACATCTCATGAAGAAAGGTAGTAACGTTATGTGCATGCGTCCATTCCTTCATGAAACTATGCAACCATTAGAAGGAGGCATGCTACGTGGCTTTCAAGTTGCAACCATTCAATTTTGTCTCATATCACTAAAGGATGCAACGTAAGCTATGCACACCAACTGATGCAACGTTTTGTTTAATTGGGAAGCTTTGCATGTCACATGCAAACCAACGTGACCATGCAACAATTTAATGCAATACAACGTTTCATTAAATAATCTAAAATCTAACAGTTATGAAGTTGAAAATGTGGTTCCATACATGAGTTTGAGAATCAAGAAGCTCTTGTGTGGAAGACAATCCCACTCCATTTTGCAACACCATTTCTTGACTATCAAGAAACTCTTTCTTACAACCACACTTTATACTCAAATAACAAAAAACATATATAATTAAAATTTCCGAGCCCACTTTGTGGATTCTGGTTTTAAGATCCATGCATGCAATACTTGTTAAATATAAGTCAGCTAGGCCTTAGGGTGGCACAAAATAGCCCAATTTTAGGGTCCACATATCCAAATCATAATCAATTAAGCTATACTTTAATATTTAAAGTTATATATTTATATATATAATGTCTAGAAGATTATATGGGCCCTAAAATCGTTACTTTATAATATCTACGCATATTAGTAGCAAAGATAAGGGAGTAGACTTTAAAATTAAAATTTTGTTAAGTCTTTCTATAATAGAAAAAATATATATATAATGAAAAGATCACATATTTGAATTTCAGCAATATCTAATGATCATTCAAAGCAATCCAAATAACAATCACACATCCCAAAAACGTCTCTCCCTAGTGGTAGAATTAAGAAATGATGGCGATCCGATGGTAGCGGACCCGTTCCATCACTTGATGGAGTGGTTTCAAGACGAAAATCGCACTTTGTTCGTCGCGAAAAAGGGTAAGGATTTTTCGGAGTTTGGCGGATAAGTTGATAAAAAATTAAAATAAAGCTCATAATTGAACACTAGATCAACCACTTACGTAGAAGTGGAAATACCAACTCAACTACATGTTGCCGGTTATTTACTTAGATATAAAGGATCATGTGTTAAGTCATATTAGTCGCGATTATGACATAAAACACGATTTTACACAAACACCGATAAATAATAAATGCATATTTTTCTCGTTACTCAAAATCTAAAAAAATCAACATTAAGCACACAAAGATCATATAAAGCATCAATCCACATCCAAGAATACATTATTTGTTACAACAATAGAAAATCACAACCACTACCCGTTATGTATACCGTGTAAATTTCGCTCCCGTATACATTAAAGACGATTAATCATGGGAAAACCTCAATGATAGATCTTAACCCTAGAAACGGGGTAATCTTGTAATTCTCGAAACCAGCAGCTAAGAAGAGTTTAGCCCACTCCTTTTCACTTCTCTCTTTGCCATGGATCTGAACCATCACTTGAAGATCGAAGAAGTATTGTGTTTGAGTTGCCTTATCATCTTCTCCCTGATCACCCACAACTATCTCAACGATGATCGCTTTTCCTTTAGGGCTTATGGCTTCTTTGCACTTTTCGAGTATTTTAACGCAATCTTCGTCGCTCCAGTCGTGCAATAACCACTGCTCGACATATCACTATTCGTTAGATGGTATTCATATCCAATCTATTTTGTATGTATATTTATTTAAGTGTTAATTAAAAACTCAAAAAAACTAGTTCGATATGTATAGGGGGATACAGGGGTGCGTGTGGGTCTTTTTACACCCCGAATTTTGAAAATTCCCAATTCACACCTATTCTTTTAAGAAATCACTATTTTGTTCCCTTGGAATCGCACTTTCACACCCCAAAAAAACTTGTGGCATCTAAATTTCACATTGCGAATTTACCATTTTGCCCCTTAAAATTGCACTTTCTCATCCCAAAAAACTTATATTTTTTAAATTACTATTTTGCCCTGTAAAATTATACTTTTCGCACCCAAAGAATCATAAAATCCAAGTTTCGACTTTGGGAATCGTGAATTATGGATTTGCCGATGTCTATACAACATACCTTGAGGAAAACGGCATCGGCACGAGGAACGGACTCGAACATATCCCCACTAACAAATCTCAAATTCTCCGACTCTTCCAAGCCGGCAACAACATGTGGAAGATCCAACACGATACATTTCAACCCCGGAAACGCGGCGGCAATGCCTCTGGCCGCCGCTCCGGTGCCACCGCCGACGTCCACCATCGATTTCACCCCCTCAAACACCTCCCTACACCCCGGCCTACCAACAATACTATTCAAGAACCCAGCATCACTAGCCATAGCCTCATTAAACAACCCATTCAATCTTTGATCCTTACCGGCATACTCGAAAATCGTAATCCCATGTTTCGTTACGAACGGCGAAGAATCCTCGTTTTGAAACCATTCACTCATATGGTGCCACGGATCCATCTTGATCGGGTCGAGCATGGCGAGCGCAAAAGGCGCCATGCTCATTGGATCGTCTCTTAACAAGAAACGCGAAGCCCGTGTTAGGGTATACGCCTCCTCTTCCTCCTCCTCCTCCTCGTTCTTGATCTTGATTATATCGAAGAATTTGGAATGGACTAGAACCCGCATCAGACGAGCAAGGTCGTCGGATTTGGACTTGTTGATCGGAATGGAATCGGCTAATTGAGAAAGCGTCATAGGCTTGCCGTGTTTGTGGATCGCATCGGGTATGCCTAATTGAATCGCGCATTTTAGCGACATCGAGTTGATGTGGTGGTAGACTTGGTTCCACACATGAGATTGAGCTTCAATGAGATCATTTCTTGATTCCACTTCACTAGGGAGAGACATTTTTTTCGGATCTGAAATTGTTGTTTCGATTACTTTGATGAATGGATTCGACGACATTTGAACAAATTTAAATACATAATCTTTTAAAATTTTAATTACGATACTATTCTACCCACCACCATATAGTACGATATATAATAAGACGTGACAGCAAATGAATGCACTAAACGTTGCTATAAGTAATTATTAATTGTGAATAAGGTTTCTTGGAAAATGTAAGTCAAATTGGGTTTGCAGTTAAATACTCTCTCAGTCCAAATATATGCTCCTATTTATTTTTATAGTAAAAAATTAATAATATGAAAATTAGAAAAATATTAATATTGGAATTTAACCAAATTAATATAAATTACTAAAAAAATAATAATATGATTGTATTCGTTGTTATGAAAATTGGATAAAATAATTTTTTTTCTACAATATCATATTAATTCGAACTATTAAAGTTAGTAAAGTATTTAGTTAGACACAAAAAAATTATTAACAAAATAAAAAAATAGACATAAATTTGATACGGTTGGAGTAATAAAACTAATAAATTAACTCAACGTGGTATAAAACAATTATTATCCAAAGCTGGATCTAGAACGAAAACAATTATTAATCACTTATTAATGATAAGTGATTAATAAGTAAGAGTAAAAGATCTGCTGGATCTAGAACGAAAACAATATACTGAAAATGAATGAGTTTTCAATTTTTCATGCTGCACGAGTCATCATTGATAAATAGACTTATCATCTTATTTTATTTTTTATTTTGGCTATAAAAAAAAGTATTATATGTATATATATATTGAATGCAAATCAGATACAAACTCCTAATCTTGTAAAAACTATAAATCTATGCATAGTTTTCCTTATGTGTTACACATATTTTCCTTATTCGCTATGCATAAAACGTAACAATTTTACACTTTTGCTCTTATTTATAAAATATATAAAAAGAAAGAAATTTTAAATCTAGCTATCGGTTGCTCTAAGTCAATGAATGAGATTGATTTTCTAATCCGCCAATAAAATTTGTTTATCATATATTCATTTCATATATATAACTTAACATCTTATCTTACCTAACATTTAGCAGTGAGCTGTCACTTTATAATTATATTTAATTAATTTGTACTTCATTTGACTTATTAACTAATAATTTGCAGATATCTTATAATTTAGTAGCCCACTAATTATTTAGTTTTTTTTTTGAGTGTTAGACTTGATATGAACCCAAAGATGAATGGATTCTATTTCCATTGATATAAAGACATTATAATTGGAACGAATAGTCTAATTTATGCTCACTAAAGGAACGATGAGTTGTTTCAGGTAATTTTTATTAAATGAGGAATAAGTGTCGTCATTTCATTTAGTGAACACAAATTGAACACCGAAGAATTAAACAACAGATCTTGGGATGAGATCATCTGTCCAATAAATTCATGTCCAATTGGTGTTTAATTCAAAACTACGTAGTTTTGAATTAAAAAATACACTTTTTAATTATTTATTTTATCCTCTCTCAATATTATAAACTATATAATATATTAAATACACTTTTTAATTATTTATTTTGAAAACTATAGTTGTAGAGTGAAAATTTGTAATTTCGAGAGGTGTAAATCTACAAATTTCGAGAATACAAATCTACAACTTAAATAAACGATAAGCCGCTCCTACATACATGGTAGGCCTTTAAATAAGCCGCAACATAATATTAGTTTATTAATAGCATATGTTAGGCCTATAAATTATGTGCATTTCCAAATCTTTAGTATTTTGGAGAGTCGTTGAGATCGGAGTCAAAAATAAAAATAAAAATAAGAAACAAATTTAATAAAATAATTTTTTTCACGGCCCTCATTATCTTATACAGTACTATGATTTTATGAAAATCTAAATATTATTTTATTGATTTTCTTGTCGGATAAGTTGTGCCGACAAGAGTAATTTGTCGTCGCTCTACACTTGCTAGTTTTTCCTATACTTTCAATACAGAAGAAGAAAGAGGCGATTTAATAGGGTTTTATTTAATTTTATTTGGTCTAAGTATGGACTGTTAGGGAAAAAGGTCCATCTAAATAATATTTTATTTCCCTACGAACTTTCAAAAAAATTGGGATTGATAGTATAATATTTATCCTTTATATATAAATTGAGCCAAAAGAAAAATATTATAACTCCACTATTCACATCAAATAAATATAACTCTCTAAATTTATCTTTTCTAATATATTATATTTATAATTTAGTGTAATAAATTGTTTGGTTGATTTTTTGAAAAAGCATTTATAGATGATAATTTTTTTTTGTGTAAATCTATTGCATTTGAATTTTAATGGATCATTAACGGGCCGGGTTAACAACAGTCTGTCGCAGGACTTGAAAGCTGGGTAGTCTGGCCCAATTTATATCTTCTATGATTTTCAAGAACCAATTTATAAGCATTTCCTTTTCTAATTTGTTGTTTTTAATAAAAAAAAAAAGGATTATAGTGGAGATATGTTTTAGTCCATTCCTCGTGCCGATGCAGTCTACCTCAAGTATGAAATTCAAGATTATTTAGGATTAATTATTTAAAATAAGGAGAGAGATCTAAACACTAAACGTGGGAGTATATTGACATGCGATCAATTGACCAAGAAGAATGTATTGCAGATTTGAATTGAATCTCCATTATCGTTTTTTAGGTAATAAACGATGAGGCGTGTTTTTACGATATTGCCCTAATCTCGCACGTGTGGTTGATAATTTGTAATTTTTTTGTCGGAATTTTATTCCCAGTAATTATTTTGATGGTTCAAGGTGTGGTTTGCACATTCCCTGAATTTACAAAAAATTAATAAACGTTGCACAGGAGTGGGGTTTACCCAGTGCGCATTTCAGTAGCGGCTGCGGGTTAATCTCGTCATCCATAAAAAAATAAAAAGTTAGTAAAGGCCCAAAATTTTTCTACAAAAATAAGAGAAATTAGATGGTTTCACTATGAATTACAAGAGGGCCAAAATTTATTTATTTTTAATGAAGAAAAGTTTCACATCAAGAAAACTAGTATTCCAACCATGGCATTACCTAATAGTATAGATCCCCCCAATAATTTCTTGAAGCTCAAACCCTAGGCATACCTGATATCATCACAAACACGGGAAGCCTATAACGCTTCCCCATCAACAAAGAGAAATCCGAAGAACTCTACCGCCGGCTGCATATTATAGTCCACTCCAAGCTCTTCGACAAGATGAAGGATATCCGATGAACAACGATGGAGACGACGAAGAGGCTTATTCTCGCACGAGTTTCGCCTTTGCACATTTTAGAGGCATGTAGTTTATGTAGTTGTAAGTGTGATTCCAACCAAGGGTTTGAGCTTCAAGAAGTTATTGGGTGGAATCTACACCATTTAGGCAATGCCATGGTTGGGAATACAAGTTTTCTTGATGTGAAACTTTTCTTCACTAGAAATGAACTTGTCCCTCTTCAATTTATAGTGCTGGGATTTTATTTATCTTTTCATTTATTTTCAAGTTGGTGGAATTGAGATATATACGTGATCATTTTCGATTACAAGATAATTTACTATCCGGACTGCAGAATGAATACCAAAATATTAGGCCTTTTGATTATTACAACGTAACTCCAAATTAAATCTTGTAAGAGAATTCAAATATGTCCAAATTTTGACCCATACCAACTTTTAGGTCTATGATTGGACTAGTAGCATATTTTAGGTCTTTGTCTAAAGAGAGACCAATGCTTCAATACATCGAAAGATGACTCCTTATACTCCCTTTGTCTAAATTATTTTTTCCACTTTATTTTTTATACGGCTTTTAAGGAGAGGTGTTAGTTGTAAGTAGAGTTGTGTAATCTTGTGGGTCCTACAAAAAAGTTGTGTGTAATAATTTGCTAAAAAAGGAAACTGAACAATATATTTGGGACAGCTCGAAATGAAAAACTGAACAAGATAATTGAGACGGAAGGAGTATAACTTAGAAAAAAATGCATTAAACCCCAGACCCCGCGTGGAAGTTTTTTTGTTTTACTTGCTCTCTTCATTCAGCTCCTTGTTTTCCTTGTCTTCCACTTTTTTTCCGTCCCTACCTAAGGTTGAACCTATAGAACTGCATCTCTAAATTTGCCCCGTCCCCATTAAACCGTTAATATTTGTTAATAGATATGATCTCTTACCTAACAAAGGTTAGAAACGAAGACCCACTTAAGTATAAATTAGGGTTCTTGCTACATCTCGTCTCTAGTACTCTTTTGAAGGAGAAGAAGTAATTTACTACGTATATATTCCCTCCGTCCCACCAATCTTGCAACGTTTCCTTTTCGGGATGTCCCACGAATCTTGCAATATTACCTAAAATAGAAAGAAAATAAATGGACCACATTTACTTTTCGAGTTGTCTCATCAATCTTGCAACATTACCTAAAATAGAAAGAAAATGAGTGGACCCCACTATTTTTAATTTTACACCACTATTTTATATATTTACACCACTATCTTAAAATCCGTATCGAAACCCAATGTTGCAAGATTGGTGGGACGGAGGGAGTATTAAATTGAGTATGTTGCACATAGTACAACCTTTTTACGTATAATTATTGATTTGCAATAAACAATACAGTAACGAACATAAACTCACAATAAAACCCTAAAATCATACATCAAGTTGGTAATAAAATGTGGAATACAAATACGACAGACAAATTAAAGCATTCAAAGCAAAGAACAATTTTTCGAACATTACGTGAAAACTTCGATCACGGATCTCAAATGCAAGGCTCGAATAATCTTGTAGGATTTGAAGCCAGCAGCATAGAAGAGCTTAGCCCACTCTTCCTCAGTCCTCTCCTTTCCGGTAAATTCAGTCATCATCACCATATCAAACAACAACTGAGTTCCACTTACATCATCTTCTTTCTTGTCATCTACAACTATATCAACAATTATCACTTTCCCGCCGTTCTTGTTCGTGCTCGGAGTTAGAGCTTCTTTGCAGTTCTCCAGTATCTTAACACATTCTTCGTCGTTCCAGTTGTGCAGTATCCACTATCGTTCAATCAAAAAAGTGTAGCAAATAGGTCATGAATATTCGATAGACCCTTCAAAAGTGTAGTAATTTTAGACATTTTTAACCAGACAAAATACATAAAATCGTCCTCGGTTGTGTTTTTTTACTTTTTCAACATAACAAAAATGCATGTTAATTATTAACTATAGATCTTCAATTCTAGACATTTTTTTTCACGAAAAACGGCTAAAAACTATCGCGTATTCACTAGAATACATTGTTATTAGTTTAATTGGAAAAAAAAATATATCACATATTATTAAATACTCCCCGTCCCATTATTCATGCCCACTTTGAAATAGACACGGAGATTAATGTATTGAGTGTAGTAAAAAGTGGTAGATTCATAAGGTAAAGTTAAAAAATAGTGGGTCCAATAGGCTGAAAAGTGGTGTGATTAATTTTCATTAATTTTGAATAATGGATATAAATAGTGGCACATCCATTCAACGGCGGATCCAGGGGGGGCGCGTGGGGGCGATCGTCCCCCCGGAATTTTGTTTCGTAAGCCATTTCTTCAAGTTTCGCCCCCCGGACTTTTGTTTCGTAAGCCATTTCTTCAAGTTTCTTTAGGTCTAGTGTCGATTTCTTCAAGTTTCTCAGCAATTTCTTCAAATCTGGCGTTGATTTCTTCAAGCTTCTTCAGCTTTTTCTTCGAGTTTCTTCAATGGCAGCCGAGAGGTGAGAAAGAAATGAATGGTGGCTGAGGCTGACTTATGATGAGAGTGAGAGGAAAAAAAACGTGGAAATGAAAAAAGTGAGAAGTGAGTGGAGAGAAAAGTAGAGAGAAAAGAAGAAGATAAAGGTGATAGAAAGAGAGAAGAGTGAACGTTAAAAGTGAGGAAAAGTTAGAAATATTGATGGAAGAGAGACTTTGTATTGATTAGAGAGAGTTTGTATTGATTAGCTACTCGTTTGCTATAAGTATTGTTTGAGACCGAAACTCGTGCATTTTCTAAAATAAAATTCGTGAAGATAAGATTGCGGAATAAAATAGAGGATGATTTTCTTTGTGGTTGTTTGCTAATGAGCTTAGAAAGAGAAATTGTTGAATATTTTAATAAAGATTCAATTATTGAGAGTTTAATCTTATGAAAAACATCGGTCTCAATTTCAAATACTTAAGAATATATTTTAATCTGATATGGTTTTTGTACTTCGTTTTGGACTCGTTATTTTTGTTATTTTTATAAATTATAAGTACTTTTGAATTCCTTATATTCATTGTTGCACTAAAAAAAAATTTCGGGGGCTCCGCCCCCGAACCCCCGGATAAGAAACACTCAACCTCACACAGAATTCGCCCCCCCCCCAATTCCGAATCCTGCCTCCGCCCCTGCATCCATTTTCGAGTATAGTGGACAAAAATAATGGGCCGGAAGTAGTAATATGTATTGCACCAATTCCATCGTCTATTTTTTCTTCAATAAGCAAACACATAGTAGTTTCGAGTTAACATGAAGACGTTTTTAGCCTTTTTTCCACCATAACAAAAATGAATTTATATATTTAACTAGGGTTTTTATGAATTTAGGTTAGCCATACCTTGAAGAAAACCGCATCACCATGAGGAACGGACTCGAACATGTCTCCGCTCACAAAACTCAAATTCTCACACCCTTCCAACCCAGCAATGACATGTGCAAGTTCGAGCACGATGCTCTTCAAGCCGGGAAAGGCGTCGGCGATAGCCTTTGCCATCGTCCCGATTCCCCCGCCGACGTCCACCATTATCTCCAAACCCTCAAACACATCCCTACAATCTTGTACAAGCACACTACTCACCAATCTCGCATCATTAGCCATGGCTTCGTTAAACATTCGATTCCATCCTTGCTCAATCCCTGCAAACTCGTAAATCGACTTGCCATGTTTCAAGACAAATGGGGAGGGAGACTCATTCCCAAACCAATCACTCATGTGATGGAATGGATCCGTCAAGCCGGGGTCAAGGAGGCTGAGTGCGAAGGGTACGAGGCCGAAGGGCTTGTCTCTCAGTAGGAGCCGCGAAGCCCTAGTGAGGCAGTACCCTTCTTCGGCCTCCTCGTCCCCGTTCTTGACCTTGTCGAAGAGTTTTGAGTGGACTAGAATACGCATGAGGCGGCGGAGCCCGTCGGATTTTTCTTTGTTGATGGCCGGGAGGGCTTCGGCGAGTTGAGAAAGCGTTATGGGCTTGCCGTGTTTGTGGATGATGTCGGGTATGCCTAGTTGAAGCGCGCATTTTAGCGACATCGAGTTGATGTGGGTGAAAATGAGGTTCCAAACTAGGGTTTGAGCCTCAACAAGTTCTTGGGGGGAATCTATACCGTTAGGGGATACCATTTTTGGACTAGTACTATTCTTGATTTTGATCTTTTCTATACTAAATGTGGATTTGTCCCTTCAATTTATAATGTCACAATTTGGTTTCTTCTTTTATTTTTTAAATAATATGGATCATGTTTGGGAGTTTATTTAATTGGTGTTAATTGGCTCCTACCAATAAAGGGATTTGTAGTAGTTGGTGTTGATTAATTATTATAGCAACAATTTTACCTTTACATTAGTAAATGGTAGTGAAATTAGGTAATCTCGCACTTTGTATGGAATCTTTCTATAAAATAACGAATTAAAGCTGGGTAATAGATTAAAATAAGAAAAGAAATCTAAACACGATGCCTGTCCAGTTCACCTACATTCTTTTCCATGTGGTACTCACACATGCACGCCTCTCTCTCTTTTCAGATCTTTCTCCCTCCCACTCCATGTTCTTGGATCCATAACATATACTCCCTCGTTCCATTAGAAACGATAAGTGTATTTTGGGTGCGGAATCAAGAAAATGGTATTATGTAGTGTTGATTGCAGAGGCGGACCCACCCTATGGGCTGGGGTGAGCTCCAGTCCGGTAGGAATTTTTTTTTTCCTTATTTACTAATAGTAATTCTAGATTTTTTTTTAAATATAGGTTAAAATTAATAGTCCAGCCCAACGTATTTCTTTCGATCCATATTTAGCCCAAGATATTTTATTGAGCTGGATCCCCCCTGGTTGATTGCTTGACTTTTTAGTAGCTAAATATAATCCACATAATCTTTGTCATTTTAAGAAACGTATTATTTGCAGTGAAACATCCTGATAAGAAGAACGTATTTTTTCTAATGAAACGGAAGGTGTACTGTCTCTACAATCTTATCCTCATTTGATTTGTTAATTCTTTCTCTCACCAACTCCACTTTCTTCTTTTTAGACATTTGTAGGGGTTTGTAATTATTATTTGATCTAGTAATTCTTTCTGTCTATTTTAATACAAAGAATAATTCTAAAGTATTTCCTCAATTTTCACTTTAATGATCAGCATAAGAAACAAAAGCCCACTAATTAAAATTTCATTAAATTAATTTTTTTTATTTAAAGTAAGTCTTGAAATGCTGTTTTATGAAATAGATTAAAGTAATTAAATCGAGTATGTCGTACATATAGTATTATGGTAGCAATGTCTTACGTCGCGAATTAACCCTAGATTTTCTGTGGATCGAAATTTGAAATGCAATTGTTTTCAAACACTACAGAAATTAAACGAACATAAACTCATACAAAAACCTCAATCACTGATCTTAATCCCAAGACCGGCGTAATCTTGTACCGGTGGAAACCGGCATCGGCGAAAAGCTTGGCCCACTCTCTCTCAGTTCTCTGTTTGCCGGCAACCTGGACCATCAGATGCAGATCGTAGAAGAGTTGAGTTTCGGTTGCTTTATCATCTTCACTCTCCTCATCCACTACTATTTCCACAATTATCACTTTCTTTCCGCTGTTCTTGCTTGGAGTTATGGCTTCTTTGCATTTTTTCAGTATTTTAATGCAGTCTACATCGCTCCAGTCGTGCAGTATCCGCTGAAAATTTAAATATTGACAATACATTTCAAGAAAAAAATATTCATTTCTTGGTGTTAAAATAAGAGCAAGGTGCAATTTAACCCCCTATGGTTTCGAGAATGTGTGTTTACCTCCCTATAGTTTAAAAAAGTGTAGTACAACTCCTTATGATTTTTATTTAAGTGCACATTGCCCACAAAGATACCTCAAGAATATAATACATAAGTTAATATGATACCATAAATATTAAGATAAAAACTTATTAAACTATGAGGGGGGTTTGTAATTGTATTCACCATATTAAAGCGGAGGGGTTGGATTGCACCAATTTGCAAATCACAAGGAGGCTCAGTGCACCTACGTTAAACGATAAGGAGAAATTTGCACTTAGGTAAAAATACAGGGAGGTGAATAGCACCTCTGTGTAAACCATAAAGGGGCTCGGTGTAATTTCTGAAACCATAAGGGGGAATTTGCACCTAAGTAAAACCATAGGGAGGTTAGCTGCTATTAACCCCGTTAAAATAATACTCCTTCCATCCCATTACACTTGTCTAATATTCCATTTCGGATTGTCCTCTCACTTGTCCACTTTCTAAATAAGGAAAGGGGTCCCACAACTTTACCCACTGAAATCAACTCTAAACAATTAAATAATAATATGAGTCTTATACTTTTACCACAGGCTGAACCCTAATTCCTATCTAGTTTTTTAAGTTAATGATTGAATAACAAATGGGATTTAATTAATTGGCATAGTTATCCATTTTATTTGGTATCAAAATTGTCATCGTAATTAAATATAGGGGTATGTAGGGGTGGATTATATATAATTAATGATTTGTGGGACGGAATTTAGATTTACTCATAATTTAAGAGGGGGCGAAAATGCAGGAGGGCAAAATAATAATTTCTCTAAAATATAAGTAAAATTTCCTATTATGAAATACACTTAAAATGTTCATAATTATAAATCACCCCTTATATTATAAAAGGGGACGAAAACACCTGCCCAATTAATCCCTGTCCAATTGGTGTCTGATTAAAATGACGTAGTTTTGTATTAAATAAATATATTATTTAATTATTTATTAAATTATTTTTTCAATCTTATCCTTTTAATTTGTAGTTTTTTAATACAAAACTATGTCGTTTTGAATCTGACATTAATTGAAAATGAATTTATTGGACAGGTGATCTCATTTCTATTATTAGTATGTTTAATTTACAAGTAATTAAATCTATCCATAACTTATAAGTTCGAATTTCATTATTAAATCGACCATACCACGAATTGAACAATAAATCAACCATTTATGCAAAAATAGAAATATCAACTGAGCTACGGGCTATCGGTAAGTTCAAATTTCATACCTTGAGGAAAACTGCATCGGCATGAGGAATGAACTCAAACATATCTCCACTAACATAGCTCAAATTCTCATACCCTTCCAAGCCAACAACAACTTGCGGAAGATCAAGCACGACGCATTTCACATCGGGAAAAGCGTCGGCTACGGCCTTCGCCACCGCCCCGGTACCGCCGGCGACATCCACCAAAGATCCCAACCCCTCAAAAACCTCCTTGCATTCTTCAACAAGCATTTTCCCCACAAAAACCGCATCACTAGCCATTGCCTCATTAAACCTTCGATTCCATCTCTCATCATCCCTCCCAACTTCCCACAAATCCTTCCCATGTTTGGTGGCAAATGGAGATGGAGAATCGTTTCGAAGCCATTCGCTCAAATTACGGTACGGATCGACCATGATCGGGTCGATCATGGCAAGCGCATACGGGGCGAAGCTCGAGGGCTCGTCTTTTAGAAAGAGACGCGAAGCCCGTGTGAGAGAATAAGCCTCTTCCTCTTCCTCGTCCTCGTTCTTGATTTTATCGAAGAATTTAGAGTGGACTAGAATCCGCATTAAACGGAAGAGGCTATCGGATTTCGCCTCGTTGACCGAGAGGGCGCGGGCGAGTTGAGGAAGCGTTATAGGCTTGCCGTGTCTGTGGATCGCGTCGGGTATGCCTAATTGAATCATGCAGTTTAGAGACATGGAGTTTACATAGCTAAAGATGTGGTTCCAAATGTGAGATTGAGCATCAAGAAGTTCTTGGGTGGAATCTACTACATTGGGTGATGCCATTGTTCGTGATCTTGATTCGATGTTAAGGTAGAATTAATTTTTTTTATTACAAAGGTTGTCCTTTAATAGATGATCATGTTTAGGTAGGTCGAAAGCAAGTTGCTAGTACAGTTAAACCTCGATAAAGTAATAATCTTGGGACCGAGAAAAAATATTTATTTAACGAGGTTATTACTTTATCGAACATTATTTTAGTATATTGACCCATATCGGGACCGAAAAAAATTATTACTTTATCGAATATTATTTTATCGAGGTTTAACTGTACTTAATTAATTTCATTTTAAAATATTTGAAGAAATTAGGCACATATTTCTTAAATTTGTCTATACTCTACTATTTGTGAAAAAAAAATGTGCCTAATTTCAAAGTTTGCAATTATTAATGAAATATGGCTCGATCCTACCTAAAGCCATTATTAAAATGTGCAATTAATAAACTTAAATGCTTGAAATTATTACTTAACTTTGTTATTTCAAATATTTGAATAAATTATAGTTAGGCTGGAATTAATTCACCACACAATTCATAAAAGAGTAAACAGTTAAAATGGTTTTATAGAGCCTAAATATCTCAATTTTGTCCGCCACATTCGTCCATATACTATTCCCATAACATTTTAATTGGTCATTCACCTTTTTAATTGAGTCATATAAGCCTAAATGTTCTAATTTCATCTGGCATATTCATCATTTTGTTAATGATTTCCCTCAATTTTAAACCGTAGACAATCCATAAATTCGTACTTGAAGAAAGAAGTTAATAAATAAAGGGATATATTTTGATGTTGTAACATAGCTAATGCTACGAAGGAGTCATATCAGTCGAGATAGAAGGTGAGACGAAGGGAAGGACAAATATGCAGGACGAACCTACCGACAACCATTATCAGAATTGTGCATTTTTAATGCACTCTCATCATGTATAATAAGCTTCAAAATGTAAATAGTACAATTAAACCTCAATGAAATAATGTTCGATAAGTTATAACCTCGTTAAATAAATTTTTTTTCTTGTCCCAATATATTAGTTTATAGAAGTTTAACTGTAAATCGAATTTTGTTACCCTAAAATTGTACGTGCAGTTTTTTAACCTAGTTTTTGCGAATCGGGATCTCAGTACGTAATTAATACTTACTTCAAATTAAATTTTGCCTTTAATCAAGCTACGTACTAACCCTTGATAAACCGGTTGCCGCTACTAATGGGCCTACTATTTGATTGCGGCTTGGGAATTTAAAGGCAATTAGGGACATAGCATAATTAATAAATCTAAAGCCCTAATCGAATATAGTGGAATAGTGTTAAATAGTTAGCTCATCCTTATTTATAATACTCTCTCCGTCCCAATTATCTTATTCGGTTTTTCATTTTGAGTAGTCTGGTGCCACTTGACGCTTCGTTTACTCTCATCAAACCGGTATTGTTAGTTTATTTCTTTTCGACATAGAGATTAAGAAAGTAGATAAAGGTATGCTGAAGTGTTGGATCTACTTATTTAAAATAATTATGTTTCATAAAATTTTCTATTTTCGAAAATAGTACAATAATAATTGAACAGTTCAAAAAAAATACAAACCAATAATAATAGAATGACAAAGTATTATTTATTTATTTGTTTATTTATAGTTATACTTGAAATTGAGGGTTTGAGAATAAATTAAAAATAAAAATAAATCGAGTTTTTGGAAATGAGGAAACTCTTTATTCTCAAACTCGCAAATGGTATTTTCTATCTCGAAGTCTTCAGCATTCATCATATATCCTTATACACTAATTTTTCAAATTTTATTCAATTATTATGATTTTATTTTATTTTATGAAGGATAAAATTTTAAAATGAATTTTACATTTTGGGATAAAATTTGTTGAAAATTGCTTTTAGTGTAAATATAAATAAATGTAATAAAATGATATTTATTTTGTTCATATGGCAAAACCGGGATTTTCAGGGCGGGAGGATCAGAGTAGAGGAACAACGATGATCGAAGCCAGGAAAGAAGATCGAGAATTGCTAAATGTAGTTTAAAAGGAAATCCATGGTTCTAATCTATAATCTTATTCCATATAAAAGGAAAGAATATATTTTATATGTATCTACGAGAAACTTGATATATTGCTGAATTATGTTTTCTGCAAGCAAACTTATGTGATTAATACAACTTACAAATCTGTGTGTGGTGTGGAAAAATCATTCCTTTGGCCTTTTGCTCATTGTTTTTTCGCTTGTTAACGTCTAAGTATCTCTTCCTCAAACGAATAGCATTCGCGTGACCTGCATCGATAGTTAGTTATATCTCGGTATATACATGCGAAGGTGTGGATTAGAGGGTTATCGGGTGACAATGGTCGATCGAGTTTTATGAATCCAACGAGTAAGAAAAAGATCGGTGTCACGTGAATGTTCACCAACGATCATGCCGTCATATGTCTGCAAGTGTGAAGAATAATTAACAAAATTGTAAACCCAAACATTGAACACGCCTTAATAACTAGGCAAAAGATTAGTAACAGCTTCACAATCATCATTCGAAAACAAAAAAAAATCGAGCAGAATAACAATTAAGACAGCTTGGTAGAAGTAAGTGGCTCAGAGGCATACTCAAGAATGCACGGTGCATAAATCCAGTGCCTCGTGTAACGCTGTTGAAGACACTTTTATAACCAACCAACCCTCTGCAATCACTTAGAAAATATTAGAAAAACAAGAAACTCATGATTTAGGGGGAAAAACATGCAAGTGAGAGAGAGTAGACGTGAAGGGAAAGTGGTACGTGCCTAGAAGGGCATGTTAGACAGAGTCTAGTCCGACCAACAGTGTCGGGGACCGGACCCATGTCGGTAATCTCTCCTCGCCTGTGAGAAAGAGCTTCCATAACCAAACATACGTGCTCTTCATTCACCTAGAACGAGAAATTACACGAGTCAATTACTCGAATCCCTGAGAGGTTGGAGATATACCGCAGTACATACCGTGTACCGAACATCGATATATACCGTGTACCGATATATCCCAAGTGCTCTTCATACCGAACCTCTATATATACCGTGTATCGATATACCACAGTACATACCGTATATTGCAATATAATGATTCATACCGACCTCAGTATATGCCGTGTATCGATATACCACGGTACATAATATATACTGCAGTACGGATTCATACCGAACTGCAGTATATATCATGTGCCGATATACCGTTGTACATATCGTATACTGAATCATATCGATTCCTACCAAACCACGGTATATACCGTAAAATGATATACCGAACTATGCCGATTCGTATCGAACTATACTGATGTATACCAAATTATTCATTATACCAATCTTAATATTTATATCATAGATTGATGGATTCATATTTATCTACTAACTGTATTCGCATTTTTTATTTACATTTGGATAGTTTTTTTAGATGTTGAATGTAATTTGTCTGTGTTGTGTTTTATTTTATGTATCAGCATGTTCTATTGATTATCTTAGACACTTTTGTTGGATATGATTGCATGTTTTCTACATCGACATGTTTTGTTTTATGATAGGTTATTTTTCGGTATACCGTTTGCTTCGCTATAATGTAATATTTTTGGTATATCACCTGTTTTCGTACGCCGTCTGTTTTGGTATACCGAAGTACTACGGTATACCGAAAGAGCAGTATGACAACGGTATGGAAATTATCGGTACGGCAATGATATGCATTTTTCCATACTGAGTATTTTCGGTACGGTATGCGGTATGAGAAAAATTTTACAGTATACCATACCGAACACCCCTAGCGTGATTTAGGAACGTCTGCCTCCACCTGCCCATTCGTATCAACACACTTATTTGTTTATTATATTTTCTTATTCTTATTGGATAAAAAAAGAACAATTGAATTAAACAAATCCTTATTTTATATGCTCGATTGTGTTTTCACAAAGATAAGAAAAGTTTAATGATGTGAAAGTTAAATAAATGTTGGCATTGAAATTTGAGTAAGTTAAAATAAATTATTAAAAAGTTAATGATAATTATATTTGTTATAATAAAAGTTGGATAAAATAGTCATTTTCTATATTATCATATTAATTAGACTTATTAAAGTTACTAAACATTATTTACAAAAAAAATGTTAATAACAATATATATTTGGAAAAAAAAAGTAGACATATAAATTTAAATTGGATGAAGTTTTTTTTAATAAACTATTTTTTCCCTGCTTGAATTATGATTTGTTTTTAATAAATAAAATACTATGTCTTTTGGGCTATGATTTCTTGACATAACATTATCTGACATGAAAAACTAATTATGGAAATAATTCAATTACTACGCGAAAACTTCGATCACGGATCTCAAATGCAAGGCTCGAGTCATTTTATAGTATTTGACGCCAGCAGCATAGAAGAGCTTAACCCACTCTTCCTCACTCCTCTCCTTTCCGGTAAATTCAGTCATCATCACCATATCAAACAACAACTGAGTTCCACTTACCTCGTCTTCTTTCTTGTCATCTACAACTATATCAACAATTATCACTTTCCCGCCGTTCTTGTTCGTGCTCGAGTTATAGCTTCTTTGCAGTTCTCCAGTATTTTAACACATTCTTCGTCGGTATCCACTAAATGAATATCTACATGGAAATTAATTTTTATTTATTACATTTACTTAATTAAAAAGCAGTACACTTTGTTTTAATAAAATCTTATTTCCAAATAAGAACGATAAAATATATTTGTTAGATTTTTTTATTATTTTGTACGTGTGCAGTGTTTCTAAATAAAAATAAAATATTTTTTATTTGTTTAATTTTATATTTAATAACAAAAATTAAATATTTTTTATATGATAATACTGAACTATTTTTATGCTTTTATTATTTTAGTTACAGAAGAAATAAAAAAATATATATAGTTATTGCAATTAGGTTGGAAATTAAAAAACAATAAATTTTTTTTTTTGGATTTATTATTAAATAAAAAAATTTGCATTTTCTGACTAAAAATTTTAAAATATATTTTTTTTAATTTTTATTCCTCAAAATACTAATAGTAAAATTAAAAAGAATGCAAGTTTGGGAATTATTTTTGAAATAGTGTTATTTTAGGAATTATTTTGTTTGAGAGTATTATTTTGACAATTGGCTCTCAATTAAGCTATACTTTAATATTTAAAGTTATATATTTATATATAATGTTTAGATAAGATTATATGGGCCCTAAAAATCGTTACTTTATAATATCTATGCATATTAGTTAAGCAAAGATAAGGGAGTAGACTTTAAAATTAAAATTTTGTTAAGTCTTTCTATAATAGGAAAAAAAATACATATATATAATGAAAAGATCACATATTTGAATTTCAGCAATATCTACTGATCATTCGAAGCAATCCAAAAAACAATCACACATCCCAAAAACGTCTCTACCTAGTGGTAGAATAAAAAAATGATCTTAGCTCCTTGAAGCTCAAACTTCGATGGTAGCGATCCGATGGTAGCGGACCCGTTCCATCCCTTGATTGAGTGGTTTCAAGACGAAAATCACACTTCGAGGATTTTTCGGACTTTGGCGGATAACCAGATAAGCAATTAGAATATATTTGGGCCGGTTTGACCCAAAAACCCGATGGCCCATGAAGGACGGGCTTGAACCATAAGTTTAATAGCCTGATCAATTTTTGGGCTGGGTCAGCCCGACCCAAAATTCGAAGTTAGCTAGCCCGCTAGGCTGGGCCGGAGTAGTCCAACCCGAACACTTTGACATCTCTAGCAACATATTGGAGCGGAGTCTTATCAGTATTTATGGTCAGTTATATGTAAGATGGACCAACATCTAGAAACCTTTTCAAACGCTAAATAAATTAAAATATTAAGATGATTGTTAGTGGACTAATGGGCGATTGCATTATAGTTGGGCCCAGCTATCATGTATTTTTGGCCCAACTTGTACTAGGTTACAATAGATATGGGTGGGAGGTTAAGAGAAAAACATAACTTTCTTCTTGCATATATATCCCTCTCTCTCTAAACGTGGAAGACATCCTCGACTCTCGAAACGGTATTTTTCAATTAGTTATATTGTCTTGTTCTTGCCCTTTATCGCTCATCTTTGTTTCATAGATATAATTGAATCTTAATATCTATTCTCGGGCTAATAGAATATGTCGGTTTAGATTAATTTCGATTAAAACAACAAGTGGTAATTAAATGGCTCTAACTATTATTTTAGTCATGGGGTGGTTAGGGTAGCTCATGCTTAACATGCTAGACGGGATGGTGGTTAGCTCATGCCTAACATGCTAGATGGGATGGTTAGGTCACGCATGTTTAACCTAACTAAAACACATTCTTAATTGGATTCTTTTGTTTCTTCCAGAAGAAACTTGAATTGTTGCAGATGCTACGTGGTTTAATGGAAAGAGGTTAGTAATAAATATACGTCGAACTAGAGAACTTGTTGGGTATAATCTTGACCAATTATTAATTTTTGTTTTTAGATTTGAAGAAACAGAGAGACGAGAATATCCCTCCTGAAATCATTGATGAGATACTGCTGAAACTCCCCATCAAATCCTTACTTCGCTTCTCTTCCGTTTCCAAATCGTGGAATTCGTCAGTATTCAGTCCGTGGTTCATCAAGAAATATCGCGGCCGTAAGATTCTCGTACTTTCCAGCCGTACTGCAAAAAAAGAATTGACTCTCACTCTCTGGAATGGTCTGAATCAAACCGACGATGATGCGACGACTCTCGTATGCCCGTTTTCGAAGAAACCGGTGATTGAAGCCTCCTGTGATGCACTCTTGTGTGTTAGGGACAAAAGATCTCTATTTTTATGGAACCCTTGGATGCGAACGTGCCGAAAACTTTGCGGAGAATCACTTCCATTTCATATTATTGGATTAGGGTACGATGCTGTTGCAGATGACTACAAGATGTTGAATGTGACTCCCTTTAAGAACAAGGTTGAGTTATATTCTCTGCGAAGTGATTCATGGAGGAAGATTCAACTCCCTCCCGTAGATATACGTTCTTTTAGGGATAAAAAATGTGTGTTTGTGAACGGCACTTTTTATTGGATTGCTTCACGTACCATAATTTCTTTCGATTTATCGACTGAAACGTTTGGAAATGTGACGGTACCAGTAAAGTATCTTCCTATGTTTAAAGGCTCCGTGGTCCTAGCTTCTTCTAAGGGAAAGCTATGTGTGTGCGTTCATTATCTTGGAACTAGAGCTACCCTCGATAGGTATGTTATGTGGACCATGGAGGACTACGGGGTTGCCCAATCCTGGACCAAAACATTCAAAATAAGTTTCGACCATGGTCCCATTGAAGCCGTGATGGAACCTTTCTACGAGTTGAGATACTTGCATTCTTACGATGATGGTCGAATTTTGATCGAGGCATCAGATCGAATCGATAAAAAGGTATTACTATTCGTTTACGAAGGGAAGAAGGTTAAACCTGTGCACAATGTTCCTCAGAAGTTTCGAAGTTGCTTTTCCCTTGTTGAAAGTCTTGTTTCGCCAAATACGTAGTGAATTTTGCAGGTTGGTAGTTTAGGTTCTTTTGGTTCCTTTTTTGGATCTTGTGTTCTTTTTTCATTTTCATTATTATTGAATTAATATAACATGTATTTTTAGTCCGTAACAATAATCTCTTTAACGATAGCACCCTGCCATCGAAGGCAGATTTATTATTCAGGGGTGCAAAACTAATTTTGGGGTACGAATATACAATTTCACAGGAGCGAAACACTAAATTTTTTAAAAACCATAAGTAAATATTCGTGTCGTTTCATTAAAAATATCGAGTGTTTTTTCTCGAACAAAACATTGGCGTACCATGGAGGATGCGGGAATAGTTTCCTTGCCGAAATGCTTGTTCAGGAATAAACACGTCCACAAGTATCCGACTCTACTGTATAGTACTCATCTGGATGGTCTTTCGACAATTCGATCTGTTTTCCACGATGAAAAGATATTTTCGTTTAATTGATATAGTCACGGACTCACGGTAACTAAAAACTAAAACCATATAACTTCTTACCTCTTTAAACTGGGACAAATAGTAGTCGAACAACTTGTCATCACGCACATGCTTAGCAGCCAGGGCTCCGACTGCACATACTCCGCCTCTACCCACATAAAAAAGTCACATCCCTGCACGAGTTCGATTATACTTACTGATGACGACATTGCACAAACCACCATTATGGTCATGTTATATTATTGCCTTCACTTTCTTTAGGATAAATACAAACTCACTCTTAACCGAGCACAAAAATCCCCAAATCGTAAATTAAACGAGCATAACGAACAATGTTCCAAATCCGAATTTTTGCTTTCTATGAGCCCAAGAAAAGGAAAAAATCACAGACGTAAAAAACAATTGTATGCATCCAGTACCAAGTACACATGCATATTCCTTCGACACGACAACAAATTACTCGTGGCAAAACATAAGTAAACTCGCAAAGCACATCATCCATAGCATGTTAAAGTTCAGAAATTTAGTGGATACGAACAATGGTACTCCAAATTGATATGCACGAAGGGAAGAATGAACGACCTCGATTGAAGTGAAGAGGAATCGCAAGCCTTGATGATCTCCAAGCAAAGAATCAAATCATTCTTGTTATGCGTCACTTGGAAGGATTTGAAGAGCAAATAAGCCGTGCCCAAACTACCAGCATAGAGAGTATAGTCTTCCACCCTTTGCCTACTCAAGCCCCATGTCTCCACAAGAATCTGTTCATAAAAGAAACACAATTTCCTTATCCATATAGTAATCGTTTATGCCTCAAACTTCGAAAACTACATGAAATTGTAAAACTAAACAACAGATTCTAAATTTTAAGATTTCTGTATAAATCCATGTTTGAGTTGTAACAATTGGGATTAGTGGGAGTTTCCTCTCACGGGAATTTCATCGAACAATTTGATTGAGGGAATCTATTCTTCAATTCAACACAAACAAAACATCAACTTTCTGCAAAATTCACTTCCAAATTTCGAAAACTAGATGATATAAATCAATAATAAAATCAATAATCTTCAGAGCACACAATCTACTTGAATATAGAACTTCGAATAAAACGTTATTAGCTTATCAAATTTCAAGATTCTCATTTACGGTCAGCGTAAATCCATATACGAGCTTTAATAATGTGGAATTTGTGTAATTTTCTCTGTCGGGAATTTCATCGAACAGGTTGAAGGACTTCTACGCGATGACAACATTTTGACTACGGAAAACTACTGAAAATCATTCACACGCAGAAAAGAGGGGGAAGTGAGAAAAGATACAGTTTCTTTCCGGTCGAGCGCCGCCCGCTGGAGGTGTAGAGAGAGAGAGGAGTAGGGTTGTGAGAAAAACCTCAGGAGCGAGCCGTGCGTGCCCTGCGCGTGACTTTCACTGAATCCTTCCTCGCTCGTGTTAGGGTTTTCTTGAACGAAGTCGGGCATCTCGTTCTTGAATAAGCGGTCTGCCATCGTCGAACGTTGATCTTGCTTGTTCCTTCAGTATTCGTCGTTGATCGGAGGGAAAAACGGTGGTCAACCCAACAGAAGTAACAGGTGGAATGTATGAAGTAAACGTGTCGTGGTGGAAAATATTATTGAATAATAAATTTCTAAAATATTGGCTATTTGAAAAGATAGTGACATAATATTTTTATTGAACTCCTAGATAAATAAATAATTCCGTTTAATATAATTAATAATCTTTTAAAGTTTTCAATATTATTCTTAAGAAAAATCTAAATTCCGTTTCAAAGATGCATCTCGGGCTAACAGAATATGTCGATCAAATCGTGTATTCAGTTCGTGGTTCATCAAGAATTATCGTGGGTCGGGGTTGGAAACGGGCGCGGTGAGCCGCGTGTGAGGCGGTCGGCGAAAAGGATCGCGCGTATGATCGTGTGTTGCTCATGCCACCACATGTCACTTTGTTATTTTCTGTAAAGTGGTAGAGACTTAATACCACACTAAGCTTTACACATTAATTAATGTGGAACATTGATTAATATAATTAATCTCCTAAGTTCCCCCCCTTTAGGTAACATTTGAGTTTTATCCCCTAAACTTCGAGTCACTAGTCGGAATTGAGAAATTAAGTACACTATAATTATCTACTTGAAATATAGATCGACGCTATATATCTTAATTTACAAATTAAATATATATCGAGGCTCGAAAATGACATCGAATGGGCTGAATTTTACCCATGTCAAAACATTTTAATGAAAATTAAGCATTTTAATGAGAACTAAGAACTAATTGGCTCACCATCATATGGTTATAGCACATTATTCTTTATATTATTTCATTTCTATTCTTTCATGATGCACTTGAGCACTTCCACCACGTTCATTTTCATAGTAACTTGGACCTTTATTTAATTTGATAATACATAATTAAAGACAATGAAAGGATAATAATTATACTATGCATCGGATCTACAGCTTTAATAAAATCTTTATTGTATTCATTGATCGTGTATATATATTATATGGTATGGAATTTTTTGGATAAGGTAGATCAGTTATTATTTAATTTATTTCTTTGAATAATTTATTGAAAGACCATAAATAATATTTTAATTATTAATGTAAATTTAAATTTATCAATTCTTAATAAATTGTGTATATATAGTATGGGATTTTTTAGACAAGGTAGATCAGACACTATTTAATTTATTTCCTTGAATAATTTATTGAAAGACCATAAATAATATTTTAATTATAAAATTTAATTTACTTAAGTGGATCGAAAGTTTTTTCTAAAAAAATACAGTAATTTGATTATTAATTAAATTATACATATTTATTTATAGGTCAATATTGGCATATCATCAAATTCATATATGCATAATATGAATTCCTTTCTGAATATAGTTATGCTATAATATAATATATTTCTGTTATTATTTAAATATAATAGTTTTGCGTGTTGTTAAATACCGTAAGGTATTCATTATATTAAAATTATTAATTAATAAAATTATATTTATTAATTATATTATTTATTTATAATATTATGCAACATCAATGTTACATGGAGAAATAAAGAAGCCATTACAATTGCTGAAAATATTAGATATTGATTTTCCAATAGCATTTGTCTTGGCCTGTGGTGACATTTGCAAATTGACTTCTAGAGAAGCATATTCATTTTCTTGAAGCCTTAATTATGCTCCCCAAAACACTCAAACTCGAGTTTTTTCTCTTCCTCACACAGATCCTTCTCTTTTTTGAGTAAAGAGCTTTCGGCTTTAATGGCAATCGCTTTGTTATGTGTAGTTGTTTTATTCATTAAGTGATTTGAGATTACGGAGCATTTTACCTAAGTTGATCATTTTCATATGCGTAGGTGTTGTTTCATTAAGTGATTTGAGATTACGGAGCATTTTCGTAGTGGAATGAGTTTGAATTCGATGGACTAGATTTTACGATCAAATGGTCAATATTGAAGGTCCAAAAACATTTTAATTCTATACAACTTTAGTACAATTAGCTCTTTCTAGTATAATTGTAATGAAATAATAGACTAATCTTATCAAATGGTCCGTATTAAAAGTCGAACACATTTTACTAAAATTATAGATTATTTCATACAACTCTAGGTGTATACGAGGGATGAGATTATATCTTTCTAGTTTAATTATAATGAAAATCCAAAATTTTAGCTGCGTTGCCGCCTTTTAATTTTTTAGTTATTTTTCATTCTTTTTATTTCTCATCAGCATTCATCCTATATCTTTATACACCAATTTTTTGAAAAATTTGTCAATCTTCATGATCTTTTTAATTTATGATTGATAAATCAAATAATAAGATTCAATTAACAATTCATTTGATTAAATTTTGAAAATGAATTCCTTTTAGAGTAGTTAGATCCAATTGAAGCGTATTTTAGCGACATCGAGTTTTTGTAGTTGAAGATGTGGTTCCAAACATGAGCTCGAGCATCAAAGAGCTCTAGCTTGGAGGGCAGCTATTAAGTAGTGATGATGTTTGCTACTCCCTCCGTTCTCGACTTTTTCTTTTTGAATTGTTCCACTTAACTTTCCTATTTCTTAAAATGAAAAATAATTACTACACGAAAAAGAACCAGACAAATCTGATGGAAGGGACGGATGGTGTATTTATAGAAACAAGACAATAGGTCAGAGTTCGAATATGGGCATGTTTTTAGGTCAAGTCTTCGAGAAAAAATCGTACCTAAAGTATATTTGGTTTATCAGCATTTATGGTTGGTTTATGTAAGATTAATATCTAGAAACCTTTTCAAACACTAAATAAATTAAAATTAAGATGATTGTTGGTGGACTAATGGGCCATTGCATTATAGTTGGGCCCAGCTATCATGTATTTTTGGCCCAACTCGTACTAGGTTACAATATATATGGGCGGGAGGTTGAGAGAAAACATAACTTTCGTTTTTGCATGTATATTCTGTCTCCCCCTCTCTTATTTTTATGTTTTGGCATTGAAAGACTTCGTGGAAGACATTCTCGCAACGGTATTTCTCAATTAGTTGTGGTCTTGTTCTTGTACTTTATCGCTTTATTTCATAGATATAATTGAATCTTAATATCTATTCTCGGGTTAATAGAATATGTCGGTTTAGATTAATTTCTGTTATTTTAGTCATTCCAAGAATGATTAGAGGATGCATGAGTTGTTAGCTCATGCTTAACATGCTAGGGATGGTTAGGTCACGCATTCTTAACCTACTTTGTAATTGTTTTAGTTGTAATTAAAACACATTCATAATTGGATTCTTTTGTTTCTTACTTGCAGATGCTACGTGGTTTAATGGAAAGAGGTTAGTAATGAATATATCGAACTAGTGAACTAGTTGAGTATAATCTTGACCAACTATTAATTTTTGTTTTAGATTTGAAGAAACAGAGAGACGAGAATATCCCTCCTGAAATCGTTGATGAGATACTGCTGAAACTCCCCACCAAATCGTTACTTCGCTTCTCTTCCATTTCCAAATATTGGAATTCGTCTGTATTCAGTCCGTGGTTCATCAAGAAATATCGCGGCCGTAAGATTCTCATATTTACCAGTTGTAACGCCGAAAAAGAATTGACTCTCACTCTCTGGAATGATATGAATCAGATCGACGATAATGCAACGACTCTCGTATGCCCGTTTTCGGAGAATCCGATTATTGAAGCCTCTTGTGATACACTATTGTGTGTTAGGGGAAAAAACTACTCTCTGTTTCTATGGAACCCTTGGATGCGAACGTACCGAAAACTTTGCGAACAACCATTTCCATATTCTGTTGTTGGATTAGGGTACGATGATGTTGCAGATGACTACAAGATGTTGAATATGAGTACCTTCAGGAAAGAGGCTGAGTTATATTCTCTGAGAAGTGATTCATGGAGGAAGATTCAACTCCCTAAAGTAGACCTATCATATTTTAGCCATAAAAAGCCTGTGTTTGTGAACAGAATTTTTCATTGGGTTGTTATACGTGACATAATTTCTTTCGATTTATCGACTGAAAAGTTTGGAGAGGTGACGGGACCAAAGAATCTTCCTCCGCGGCGAGGCTCCTTGGATCTAGCTTCGTCTAAGGGAAAGCTATGCATGTGCGTTCATTATCAACATGCTACCCGCGATAGGTGTGTTATGTGGACCATGGAGGATTACGGGGTTGCCCAATCTTGGACCAAAACATTCAATATAAGTTTCGACAATGGTCCCATTCGAGCCGTGATGAAACTTCATTACGAGTTGAGACACTTGCATTCTTACGATGATGGTCGAATTCTGATCGAGGCATCATATCTAATCAATGAAGGAGGGGTATTGATATTCGTTTATGAAGGGAAGAAAATTAAGCCTGTGCGCAATGTCTCTCAGACGTTTCGAGACTGCTCTTCCCTTGTTGAAAGTCTTGTTTCACCAAATATGTAGTTTGCAGTTTGGGTAGTTTATGTTCACTTTGTATGTTAATCATAATTGTCTTTATAAATGAATTAATATAACATAGTTTTTCACCTTAAACTTCGAAAACTACTTAAAATTGTATATACAGGGAATGAATTATATAAAAAGTCTACTTAAAATAAAAAATAAGAAGAAATTTGCATCCTTCATTTAATTATTTGATGATTAGGATTGAATATGCTTTAGAAAAAAAAATTAAGGAATATGCATATTTTCTATCTTCCTATATAATCCATATATATATAAAGGGTAAATTATTATTATGATGGGCGACTTATTAGGGTATAATTACCATGTCCCACATTTTTTATGTGGAAAAGATGAAAAAAGAGTTAATTAACTAATTTTTTTTAAGATGAAAGAGATTTCCGGTGTATGTCCTACGTTGGGTGTGTTAAGGGAAAAAGCTTCTCTCTGTTTCCATGGAACCCTTGGACGAAAACGTACCGAAAATTTTGTAAATCATCACCTCCATATTTTATTTGTGGATTAGGGTACGACGTTGTTGCAGATGACTACAAGATGTTGAGTATGAATGCCTATCACGTGGAGTTATATTCTCTGTGAAGTGATTCATGGAGGAAGATTCAACTCCCTCCGGTAGGTATATTTTATTTTAGGAATAAAAAATGCGTGTGTGTGAACGCAACTCGTCATTGGATTGCTTCGCGTGCCATAATTTCTTTCGATTTATCGACTGAAAAGTTTGGAGAGGTGGCGGGACCAAAGTACTCTCCTCCGAACCGAGGCTTGTTGAGCCTAGCTGCTTCTATATAAGGGAAAGCCATGTATGTGCGTTCATCGTCGTCGACCTAATCCCCACACGTATGTTATGTGGACCATGGAGGTTTATGCGGTTGCCCAATCTTGGACCAAAACATTCCAAATAAGTTTCGACAACGGTCCCATTCTAGTCGTGATGGATTGTTATTACCGTTTGAAATACTTGCATACTTACGATGATGGTCGAATTCTAATCGAGGCATCAGATCTATGCAACGGGGTATTGCTACTCGTTTATGAAGATAATAAAGTTACACATATGGATAATGTTTCTCATAAGCTTTGGGATTGCTTTTTCCAGCTTGAAAGTTTTGTTTCACCAAATATTTAGTGAATTTTGCAGTTTGGTAGTTCATATTCTTTTAGTTTTTTTTTTTTTTATTGTGTTCTATTTCACTTGGTACGTTCTCATGATTTTCTTTATTAATGAATTAATACATAATTTTTACTACAAATATTTCATGGAACATACAATTTGAGCAAGGAAACCTACCTACACAAAATTCTTGAATTCAATTCGCTTCCAAACTTGGAAAACTAGGTGATATAAGTTAATAGTGAAATCAATAATATGCAGAGAAGACAATTTACTAGAATAATAAATTTTAAGATTATATTATCATTTGAAATCAATCTACTGCAAATCAGTCAGAAATAGAAAAGAGAGAGACAGAGAAAGTGAAGAGAGAGAGAGGCAGTAGGGAGTAGGATTTTACTCCAACTCAGCCAGAAATAGAAAAGAGAGAGACAGAGAAGGGGAAAAGAGGGAGAGGAGTAGGGAATAGGATTGTAAGAGAGAGAGACGAGTAGGGAGTAGGATTGTGAGAGAAACTCATGAGCGAATTCGAATTCATACAAGAATTCATACAAACACATACTCCCTCCGTCTCATTATTAATGTTCCACTTGCCTTTTTTGATTGTCCCATTATTTATGTCTCATACCAATTAAGGAAATAAATGAGTGAACCACAATCAATCTAAGCAAGTGGACCCCACCTCTTTATACTTTTACACCACAACTTTATATCTTTACATCCACTATCTTAATAACCGTGCTAAGTCTCAATGTGACATAAATAATGGGACGGAGAGAGTATAAATTAAAAACATAAATTCATACAAATACCACACTAACTATAGCTAAATAAAAGATAGATAGGTATGATTCTACAAACCCAAAATAGATAGTAAATTAACAGACTAAACAGTAGGAATAGTAAATAAAAGACACTAAACAGTAAGATAGTATATTAAATAAAATACTCAAGAAGAAGAATAGCCTGCATCATTGTCATCCATTCCGTCGGTGCTGCTGCCGCCTCCATCATCTGCTGCCCCAGCTGCATCGGCGTCATCCATTCCGTCGGTGCTGCTGCCGCCTCCATCATCTGATGCCCCCGCTGTGTCGTCGTCATCCATTCCGTCGGTGTCTGATAAGCACGTAATTGTTGCGTTTATATTACCGATATTATGTTTGTTTGTCTCGGGTTTATGCGTGTAGGAGGTGGATAATAGGCGAAAAGGTGGTAAATGTTGCCCATGTACATATTGGAAGCTGCATGCATGATTTTTATGATCAATGAGTTTTGGGCCAGATTGTTAGACGGAAACTCAGCAGGATTTGGACTTTCAATTTGGGTCAACTTAGTGGGCCGAAGAAATATTTTAATCGATGATATGAAGAAGTCCAACCCATCTATGTTGGAATAAAATGGAGGGAAAGTCTTTTGGTTGAGCTACTAGTTGTGGAAGTGATTGATGTAGAATAGTACAGTGGCAAGATACTTTTCATGCCACAGCCGTCCAGTCTGGTAAGAATTTCTCTCACAGCCGAACTGCTCCCATCAGCTCCCGCCCATTTTGGTCAAATCCGCTCATACTGCAATTAATGCATGGAGGGATCAAGAAGCAAAGCATGATTTGATGAAAGATTTACTTTTTTGTTATATTATTATATTTTGGCTATGTAAGGGATAATATCCCACAACATCCCATAACTCTCTAGTAACTCTCTCTCTCTCTACTTTTTAGTTTTCTCTTTCTTAATTCGAAACTCTCTCTAGTTTAGTTCATGTTCTTCAATCTTCAAGTTAGATAGTAAAAGCTCTCTAATTCTCGCCTCTGTTCAAGCATTTAATTTGCGAAGATCTGCCTCAGTATGTTCTCTGTTTTCTGCACTGTTTCGTTCATTTAATTCTGTATTTATTTATGTTTATTTAAGATTTAGAAATTATTGTTATTCTTGTTAGCTCTCTGCATTTATGATGTTTTTCTCTTGTATGTTTTCTTGCTTTCGTAGTTTAAATATGTGTAGCTAAGCCCTAGATTCGGCTAGGGCAGTGAAACACCCGATCCTTGCCTTCCATGAGATCTTAATGTGCTTAAAAATTGATTAGCTAAGTGTTTCTGTCCAGATCTGTGTAGATGCATGTTTAAGATAACTGAGTACTGATCAACCTAGGTTAACTGGGCGGGTGTTGAACAGACAGAGGAGATGGTAGAGTTACTTTCATGCTCAACATGGGTAGCTTTGCTAGTTCGGTTTCTTGGATATTAATGCTCCTTAGTTGTAGATCTATGCAATGCTCAACATGGTAGATCGACACTAGGGTAGGGAGTAGGTTAATGCTCAACATTCCTTCTCCATTTCAAGAATAAGATTTAGGTGCGTCCGTGCTCAACACGGTACCTTAACCGGGCAACCTTAGGAAACCGATTAATCTTAGAATCGAGGATTGGAGGCCGATTAGTGTGGATCTGCCCAAAGCCGAGTCGCCTTTACTATTTGTTCTCATCCCCTGTTTTTAATTGCGTAGTTTATGATTATTGCCTAGTGTCAATTAAACCCAAAGTTAATGGGGGTTACTAACCAAACCCTTTTTCGGTCTTTAGAGATAAATTGCCTAAATCTGCCAATTCCCTGTGGATTTGATCCCTGTTTGCTAACTGTGCTTGTATTAGTTTAGTTGTTTATCGCAGGTGTAATTATAAATTTTTTTTTGTTCGCGACCGATTTTAACGACGAAGTCACCCCCGACCAGTGTCGCTGCCGCCTCCATCATTTTGGGCAGCCGCTTCGTTCAGCGCTCTCTGCCCATCCTCTACCCCTGCTTGGCGTCGCGCACCACATTCCATTGCGCCCTCAAATCATCCACTATCTCATCATATTCTTTTTTGCCTTCTCGATCTCCTCCTCCTTATCCTCAAGTTCTTTCTCCTTGCTTTGCACTTCAGCTTCTGCCACGTGATATTCGTCATATGCCTCATATAAAGCTCTCTGTTCCTCCTTCGTATTCTCATTTGCGTGCTCGGCGTAATCCAATTCTAGTTGGGCATCAGTCACCTCCTCACCCTTCGTTCTCTCATCATCTCTAGCAATTCCCAATTCATTTCTTAAATCCGAACGTTCACTTTTTAAGTCCCTAGCCCCCGCCTCCCAATCTGTTCAACATCAACTAAAGTCCCGAGTTCTTTTTCCGCTTCATTAAGCTCTTTCTCTTTTTAATAAAAAGTTTTCTCAGTTAGAAGGGCATTTTCTACAAGCCCCACCCGCTTTCTCAATTTTACACTTCACCCCTTCATTTTGGGGATAAGGAGACTGTTTAGTTTTTCTAACATTTCAGTTAAATTAGCAAATTGTTTTTAGTTGGAAAAAGAAGAGTTAATTAATTTTCTAATGCGAACACCAACACAAATCCCTTCTTTATGTAGTTGAATGAATTTGATTTTGATGGACTAGATTTTACTTAGACCAATCCATCATATGGTATGTATTAAAGGTAAGAAATATTCTTAGTTAATTCTATACAACTCTAGGTATCATTAGCTTTTTCTAATTTAATTGTAATGAAATAGACCAATCTGATCAAATGGTCTGTATTGAATTTCCAAAACATTTTAGTTAAATTATAGGATATTCTATACCACTCTAGATATATAAAGACATGAGATTAGCTCTTTCTAATTTAATTGTAATGAAAACTTATTTTAAAAATAAAATAAAATAATAATAATAATTAGCATTTTTTTCGTTATTTTTCTTGTTTTTATTTCTCAGCAATATTCATCGTAAATACTACCAATTTTTTGAAATTTTATTCAATCATCGTGATATTTTAATTTTATGAATTATAAATCAAATAATAAAATTCAATTAATCAACAATTCATTTGATTAAATTTTGAAAATTAATGATCTCTATTGGGATAAAAATTTTCGAAAATTACTTTGTAGTGTAGTTAAGATGCCATTGAATCGCTCAAATCCACAGTCTTCGTGGTCCAAGGGCCGAAGCCCGGGAAGCCCACGGATATGGCGAGATGCGGCAGATCCTCGCCAAGCTCAAGACGAACCCGCCACTCCACATGCGGCCGCCTCCTCCTCCCCCGGCTAAGGAGGGGGATAAGGACAAGGAGAAGGATGGGAATAATAAGGAGAAGGAGAAGGAGGATGATGCGGGGAAGGAATCGTCTGCGGATGGTGTAGGTAAGACGAGTGAAGGTGGTGAAGGGAAGGAGAATGAGGAGAAGAAGGGATGATCCTTTGGTTCTTGATTCTTTGATTTGTGGTATGATTTGTTGTTGATCATGGTATATAGATCTTAGTATTGTTAGAAATAATAAGAGTAATTTCATTTTCAGAGTTCGATTTTGATCATTCTAACAACAAGTTTTCCTCGTCATACTAAAACACATACCATTATATGTTAGCGCAAGGAGTGATGATTCTTTGATTCTCTTCATTTTCAGATAGAAGTTGTTCGATTGCGGTTCAGTTTTTATCTTGATGGATTTTCCTCGTCATATAAAAATAAAAGTTATTTTTCGGAGCAATAATTCTTCACTCTTGATCAATTGATTTATTCTAAGAATTTCTAATTTAGTTTATTCTTTGGTTTATTTGGTCATAGTATATGAATCTTAGTGTTGTTGCAAGTAATGAGCTCAAAATTGCAATAAACTTCACTTTATTCTATGTTTCTCTTCATTTTCCGACATAAATTATTCGGTTCCGGTTCAATTTTGCTCAATCGTAAATAGCGGGTTTTCCTCGACATACAAAAACAAATCCCACTATATATTAGTGCAAAAAAACAAACATACAAAATCTACTCACAAACATACCTAAAACCACACCTAAAAAATAGAAGAGAAAAAATCTACTCCTACAAAACAAGCTTCACACACTACACATTATAAAAAATAGAAGACAAAAAAATGCTTCTAAAAACCACACTTGACTCTCAATTCGATCTTGTGTTATATTCTACCGACCCGTGTTATTGTACTATGTACAATTAGTATTCACGGATCTGATAAAACATGAGATTGAAACATAATATGGGATAGAGGGGTTAAAAAGAAAAGGTTCCCACTCTACCTTGAGATCAAGATTTAAAGTTGAGGCGGGACGTGTAGGTGGCTTTGGGAACCCAATGCCGGGGAATCACATCCCTCACCGACAAGGTCTTTTTGGTAGTTCGGGTGGTCAGCCGGACGGAGAACGGCCCTTGTAGAGGACCGGCAATGATGCACCATGTCGCGTCCCAAATGTGTGTCATTTCTAGCCATTGGATCGAGTTAACCTGATCACACATCATAATTCAGACTGACGTTGTTGAATTATGAACTTCGGTAAAATACGAAATGTAACACGAAAATGTAAAGAAAATCTCCTAGTCATGCATGGGAATATCTAGAATGTTCCAAATTTTATGTATATTTTTAATAATTTCCTATTTTACCCCCACTGAATTGCACATTTTGTCCCACATTTTCGAATTAAAAATTTTTACCCCTAAATTTTAATCATGAATCCGTCTTATAATCAATTTTTTCTTGAATTTTTTTTTAAGAAACTCATTTAGAAAGAGAAATAACTACGATAAATAAACCAACCAAACAAAAATTTTGTGGGTCCCTCCGCACGTCATCCACATTTGGACAAGAATTTAATAATACATCAAATTATTCTTGGGAATTTAGCTTTTGCTTTGTGTCATGTGGTATCCTATCTAAAGCCCATCACCAAAGTTTTCCATGTGGCCATATACTATATATTATATGGATATGGATATCATAAAATACAACATTGAAACATATAAATCGAGATCTCGAATTTAAAGGTCGAGATATCGGATTTAAATCTACATACCTCTCTTATGTGCATGGATCCAACATCACCATCTCCATCCTCAACTAACAAGGAGAGCCAATGATCGGCTGAGCCTTCATTAACATGGAAAGCAACGTTTTTCCCGGGATACTTGCACGGAGTCCTACATATGTATAAAAATTATATAAAAATTAATAATATGAGATTATAGATTTAGTTTGTTTTTTGAGAATAATGTCTTTCGAATAAAAGAAATGTTAGTTAGCAGTTAAACATGTCCTTCAACATGGATTTAATTAATTAATTATCACTTAATCATGTTGTGACAAAATAGAAGTATACCGTTAAAGACTGAATCAAGAATTATGGAGTCTCATTTCTTCATAATAATAATGTTTATCTATAATCGCTACTCGAAATATATACGGAAATATACTCGAAATATATACGGAAATATGATTTTGTATAAAAAATTGCAAATATATCAACAGACGGATCCATAAATATAAACTATAGGAGCAAAATCCTTAATTTCAAAATAAAAAAAGAGATAATTTATTTGTTTTTTCATTATGCTAGTATCGCTACTCGAAATATTTAGTGGAAAATATATATGTTTATATATGCATGATTGTGTTCAAAAACATAATTAAGTGGCGAAATTCGTAATTTTAAAATCGAGAATATAGATAATATTCCCTCCGTTTTTTTATTGATGTCCAGTATACCCAAAATGGACGTTTCGTTATTCATGTCCACTTACACGAAATGGAAATTAATTAGTAAGGGGATTAAGTTTGAGGGCAAACTCGTCTTTTAACACCCTGTAAACTGTTCACTCAAAGCCTATTCGAATATCTACCTTTGGTTCCGCCGTTTCATATCGATCCTCACCATTCTCTCCATCTTCCTCACTCGAAAACCCTACCTGCGCCGCCGCGACATTGTGATGTCTCCACGAAAACCTTACTTGTGCCGCCCCAACGTTGTGATGTCTTCGATTTTAGTGCAAGAAAACGAAGCAGCTTCTTTAACTCCATCTGATCTGAGCGACGGGAAGGTGGCCGACGTAGAGATCGAGGGATCCTCATCGCCGTGCGACGGCGACGATAGTTTGTGTGAGCAAGAACCTTGGGCTGAAAGGCATCGCCGTCTCGATGCCGATTACCAGCGGAAAAAAAAAAGATTTTGACCGAGGCTCTACAAGCGTGGGTTCGTAGAGAAGAGAAGATTGAGGGTGAGGCCGGACTATTTGAGAACTCCGATTGCATCAATTTTCACTTTAATGATGAAACAAAGGCCCACTAATTAAAAATGTCATTAAATTAAATTTTTTATTTAAAGTGAGTCTTGAAATGCGTGTTTTATGAAATAGATTGAAGTAATTAAATCGAGTATGTTGTACATAGTATTATCGTAGCAATGTGTTACGTCGCGAATTAACCCTAGATTTTCTGTGGGTCGAAATTTGAAATGCAGTTGTTTTGAAACATTACAGAAATTAAACGAACATAAACTCATACAAAAACCTCAATCACAGATCTTAATCCCAAGACCGGCATAATCTTGTACCAGTGGAAACCGGCATCGGCGAAAAGCTTGGCCCACTCTCTCTCAGTTCTCTGTTTGCCGGCAACCTGGACCATCAGATGCAGATCGTGGAAGAGTTGAGTTTCGATTGCTTTATCATCTTCACTCTCCTCATCCACTACTATTTCCACAATTATCACTTTCTTTCCGCTGTTCTTGCTTGGAGTTATGGGTTCTTTGCATTTTTTCAGTATTTTAATGCAGTCTTCATCGCTCCAGTCGTGCAGTATCCGCTGAAATATTGACAATACATTTCAAGAAAAAAAAAAATAATTCCTTGGTGTTAAAATAGTATTCCCTCCTTCCCATTACACTTGTCCAGTATTTCATTTTGGACTGTTCTATCTCACTTGTCCACTTTCTAAATAAGGAAATGGGTCTCACAACTTTACCAACTCAAATCAACTCTAAATAATTAAATAACAATATGAGTTCCACACTTTTACCACACGCTGAACCCTAATTCCTATCTAGTTTTTTGAGCTAGTGATTGAATAACAAATGAGATTTAATTAATTGGCATAGTTATCCATTTTATTTGGTATCAAGATTGTCATTGTAATTAAATATAGGGTATGTAGGGGTGGATCCATGATTAATAATTTGTGGGACGGAATTTAGATTTACTTATAATCTATGTTATCAAAACCGGACCGGTCATTGAACCGGTCAAGTAGATTTTAGTGGTTCAACCGGTCGAACCGGTTGAACCGGTCGGTCGAACCGGTATAACATAATAAATATTAAAATAATTTAAAGTAAAAAATTAACCTATCATTTTTCATGTCCAAACTTCAAATTTCATAATAAAAATAACAATAAAAATATTAACTTATAAAACTAGAAACAAATTGAAAAAAAGGTTGAAATCCACTCTTCATTCATCAAATCCATAAGTATTTGGATATGTTTCATGTTGAAATTGGGTATCATCCAATTGATTCAAATCAATTTGTTCATTAATGATTAATCATCTCCGCATCAACATCTTTCTCTTGGTTTGTTAGAGTTTTTGGCTCAAATAGTGAAGAGTCTCCTATCCCACATTGGAAAAATAATGAAGTCTCTCATTATTTTTCCCTATAAATAGGTTGTTACCCTCTAGTTGTTATTTGCACCTCATAGAAGAGTATTTTGGGTCTAGGAACTTATTCCGGAAATCCGAATTTGTATACTCTTCGTTTATAGTGAATTAAAAAATTAAAAATTAAATTAATCATATATTTGAATTAAAAAATTAAATTAATTTTTTTTTAACCGAGTCAACCGGTTCGACCGGTCACCGGTTACCGGTTCGACCGGCCGGTTTTGCCGGGTGACACCGAGTCAAAGGTGAAAAACGGTTTTCGATTGGATCGGATCGGATTTGTCACCGGGTCCCGGTTGAACCGGTTCAACCGGCCGGTCCGGTCCGGTTTTGATAACATAGCTTATAATTTAAGGGGGGGCGAAAATGAAGGAGGACAAAATAGTAATTTCCCAAAAAATAAGCAAAATTTCCTATTACGAAATACAATTAAAATGTCCATAATTATAGGGACGAGATCACCTATTCAATTAATCCCTGTCCAATTTTAAAATAACATAGTTTTATATTAAAAAAATACATTCTTTAATTATTTATTAAATTATTTTTTTAATCTTATCATCTTAATTTGTAGTTTTCAAATACAAAACTATGTCGTTTTGAATCGGACACTAATTGGACAGGTGATCTCATTCCTATTATTAGCATGTTCAATTTACAAGTAATTAAATGTATCCATAACTTATAAGTTCGAATTTCATTATAAAATCGACCATAACACAAATTGAACACTAAATCAACCATTTCGCAAAAATGAAAATATCAACTAAGTTGCACACTATGGGTAAGTTCAAATTTCATACCTTGAGGAAAACTGCGTCGAGGAATGAACTCAAAGATATCTCCACTAACATAGCTCAAATTCTCATACCCTTCCAAGCCAGCAACAACTTGCGGAAGATCAAGCACGACGCATTTCACATCGGGAAACGCGTCGGCTACGGCCTTCGCCACCGCCCCGGTACCGCCGACGACATCCACCAAAGATCCCAACCCCTCAAAAACCTCCTTGCATTCTTCAACAAGCATTTTCCCCACAAAAACCGCATCACTAGCCATTGCCTCATTAAACCTTCGATTCCATCTCTCATCATCCCTCCCAACTTCCCACAAATTCTTCCCATGTTTGGTGGCAAATGGAGAGGGAGAATCGTTTCGAAGCCATTCGCTCAAATTACGGTACGGATCGACCATGATCGGGTCGATCATGGCAAGCGCGTATGGGGAGAAGCTCGAGGTCTCGTCTTTTAGAAAGAGACGCGAAGCCCGTGTGAGGGAATAAGCCTCTTCCTCATCCTCGTCCTTGTTCTTGATTTTATCGAAGAATTTGGAGTGGACTACAATCCGCATTAGACGGAAGAGGCTATCGGATTTCGCCTCGTTGATGGAGAGGGCACGGGCGAGTTGAGGAAGCGTTATAGGCTTGACGTGTCTATGGATCGCGTCGAGTATGCCTAATTGAATCATGCATTTTATGATCATGGAGTTTACATAGCTGAAGATGTGGTTCCAAATGTGAGATTGAGCATCAAGAAGTTCTTGGGTGGAATCTACTACATTGGGTGATGCCATTGTTCTTGATCTTGATTTGATGCTAATTAAGGTACAATTAATTTTTTCTATTACGAAGGTCCAAAGCAAGTTGCTAGCACTTAATTAATTTCATTTTAAAGTATTTGAAGAAATTAGGCACATATTTTTCATAAATTTGTCTATACTCTACTACTTGTAATCCCTGATTCTACGACAGCCATTATCAATATGTGCAATTAATAAGCTTAAATACTAGAAATTACAGTTAAACTTCGATAAGTAATAATCTTGGGATCGAGAAAAAATATTCATTTAACGAGGTTATTACTTTATCGAATAATACTTTAGTGCATTGACCCAGATCAGGACCGGAATAAATTATTATCTTAGCGAGATTATTATTTTATCGAATATTACTTTATCGAGGTTTAACTGTAGTACTTATTATTCAAATATTTGAAGAAATTATAGTTAGGCAGGCATTGATTCACCACACAATTCACTAAAATGTCTATACGCTACAGTTGTGATCGCTCGATCCCACGGGCAGGTTTCAAATTGAGATTTGCATTTAATTCACCTACTAAGGTGGTGTTTGCGATGGCAGAATCGCTTTATCGATAAGTCTTTGAAAGTTGTTGTAAGTAGCTTGAAAGTGGTGAAAGCATTGAAAGTTCGTTGATTTTGATAATTTGTATGTGTTTGCAAAAAGTGCTGAAAGTCAAAAATTAATATTTGAAAATATTAATAAAGTGGTATCTTATAAAAAGAAAATGTTATTTATTTCTCACTTATTAAATAAATTTAGAATTTTTACAAAAATAAAATTTAAAATTTATTTCCACTCATATAAAATAGTATTTTAATAAAAAAAATATTAAAATAAAAATTAGGAAAAAAATAAGTATAATTAATATTATTAATTAAAATCAAGAATAAAAAATATTATAAATTATATTAATTAAACAAATACTTAATTATTCTTTGTCAAATGACTAATAAAAATTATACATATAAATAAACAATATCGATCATTAATTAAAAAAATAGTTATAAAATTATAATATAATGTATTAATTAAAAAGGTTAAAAATTATAAAAGTTATAAGCTATCAGCTTCAGCTGCCTAATACCAGCTTACGAAAATTCTCTATCTTGGACCAAAATAGCTTTCAACAGCTCTATAAGCTGGATTTTCCAAACACTGAATCCATTTCCCGAGACAGCTGAAAGCTATAAGCTGATTCGGATAAGCTATTGCAAACACCCCCTAAGCCTCGCTAGGCCGGCAGCGGACTTCAGATGTTAGGCACATTAATTTTTAACCAATAACAAATATTAAGGATATTAATTATTACAACAGCAAATCATTGAACTATTACTCCTTCCGTTCCATTAACCTCGTCTTGTTTATTTTCGGTATGGTTTTAAAAGTTATGTGTAAATGAGTGAGTCCCACAAAAGCAGAGGGGTTAGTTAATCAATTCGGAGATATCAAAAGAAAAAAGATCCGATTACATAATGTCCGACAAATGGAGTGGGTTAATTAAAAGTTAACAGGCGAAAAATGGCAAAAAAGAAAGCATTCACTCCTCTTTTGTATCTTGCATCTATAGTCTGATGATATATATCATAACTCGGACATCCGTTTTAAGATTTTTGTCTATCTTACCTAACTTTCTTTTTCCTTATATCAAAAAGGCAAAACTCTTGTGAACTAACGAGAGCCCCGTGAACGTACAGAAAAACCCTCTTTGGATTTGCCCAAAATCTTCGGAATCCATTTAATTCTCTTCGGGGTGGCTTGCTTTGGTTTTGGTGCATTTCATGTAACAGGTCGGTACGGTCCTGGAATATGGGTATTCGATCCTTATGGACTAACGGGAAGAGTACAGCCTGTAAATCCGTCATGGGGCGTGGAAGGTTTTTCGGATTAATCAAAGTTGATGAGAGTAGTAGTTCTCTATATTTAGCTAATTTAGACTCTTCATTTATATAAAAACATTAATTTATACATGAGAAAATACATTATTTATGAACTTCATGGATCAACATGGTCCATTACAACATACATCATGTTGGTAATAAAATAGTACGAGATAAAATACTTATTACAACGAAGTTTTCGAACATAAATAAGGGCACTATGGGAAAACTTCAATAACAGACCTTAAGTATAAGGCTGGAGTAATTTTATAGGTTTTAAAACCAGCAGCATGGAAGAGTTTCGCCCACTCCTTCTCAGTTCTCTCCTTCCCAGTAAACACAGTCATCAGCACAACATCCATTAACAGCTGAGCTTCAGTTGCCTCATCATCTTGTTTCTTAACATCCACAACCATATCAACAATAATCACTTTCCCGCCGTTAATATTCTTGCTTCGAGCTACGGCTTCTTTACATTTCTTCAGTATTTTAACACAATCTTCGTCGCCCCAGTCGTGCATTATCCACTAAAAGTTACACCAATCAGGTCATGCGCAACAAAATAATCTCTTCGTACCGACAGAAAAATTCCGTCGCTAAAATAATTTTCTAATCAAGAATTTCGCCGCTAAATAATTTTCTGGTTAAGAATTTCGTCGCTAAAACAATTTACCGACGAACTATTTCGTTGCTAAAAAAATCGTCGATTATGTGTCGCCAACAATACTACAAAAAATAAATTGGACTTTCGTACCTTGAGAAAAACTGCATCGGCATGAGGAATAGACTCAAACATGTTCCCACTCACGTACGTCAAATTCTCAGAGCCTTTCAGATCAGCAACAACTTGTGGAAGATCCAGCACGATACCTTTCAATCCAGGAAAGGCGTCGGTGATAGCCTTTGCGACCAACCCCGTACCACCGGCGACGTCCACCATCGTTTCCAACCCCTCGAATACTTTCTTACAATCCTCTACAAGTACGCTAGTAACTGTTTTTGTATCATTAGCCATGGCTTCGTTAAACAGTTGATTCCAGCTTTGCTCGGTGCCTGCATATTCCCAAATGGTCTTGCCATGTTTCAAGAAAAAGGGAGAGGGAGATTCACTTCCAAACCATTCACTCATGTGATGGAATGGATCGACGTAGCCCGGTTCGAGCATGGTGAGCGCGAGAGGTGCCATGCAGAAGGACTTGTCTTTTAGCAGTAGTTGCGAAGCCAGTGTGAGGCCATAAGCATCTTTTTCTTCCTCCTCCTCCTCGTTCTTGACCTTGTCGAAGAATTTGGAGTGGACTAGAATTCGCATGAGGCGAAAAAGGTCATTGGATTTGGCCTTGTTGATGGGGAGCTCATCGGCTAATTCAGAAAGCGTCATTGGCTTGCCGTGTTTGTGGATCGCATCGGGTATGCCTAATTGGATCGCGCATTTTAGAGACATCGAGTTTACGTAGTTGAAGATGTGGTTCCAAACATGAGCTTGAGCTCCAAAGAGCTCAAGATTGGAGGGATCTACTACATTAAGCGATGCCATGTTTGGAAATGAGTTGTTACTAATTCACTAGGTTTTGCTTACTATTTGTAGAAGCAAGACAAGATGGGCGTTGCGTATAAATGGTAATAGTAGATTCTATTGCAAAATTAAAAGGAACAATTCATTGTATTTGCATTAAGTGAATAATTAATATATTTTAAAGAAAAGAAATTTTGTATCCGCTAGTCTAAGTGTCATCATGTTCATGTGTAGGTTTTGCTAATTAGGTTACGTTTCTACTTTCACGTGTCTATTTTAGAATTAGAGAGGCGCCGTTTCGGAGGGTACAAATCTACAAATTTCGGCAATTAAAATCTACGGTTAACAAGAAAGTACTAAGGTTTCAAAAAATATAAAGAAACTTCAAAACTAGGGATGGTTTATTGCCGCAATCGATATTAGGATTATTAATAGCACCCCTTAAATACCCTAGTAAGTGTAGAAGGTTATCTAGATTTGTATTATGACAATATGTTGAGTATGATATTCAGCATGACAAGATTTGAAGATCTCAAAACCTCTAGCTGAATAATGAACCTAATAATGTAATAGCTTAGTTGAGTTCAACATGGTAGGAACTCAGTAAGCTAGCTAGAGTTCCGTAGCTGATAAGTTCAGTATAACATCTTTTGTCACCCGGAAGGACTCAGCACTGAGGAATTCAGTTTGGTGTTTCAGAACCTACTGAATCAGTAAAGAAAATCGAGTCAAGTACTGAATATCTCAGAAGAATATGTCAATAGAAGACAACTCAATAAAGCGTCCGAGGAATATGAGGAAGTCAACTCAGTATCAGCATTGGAGTTTGAACAAACTTCACCAACTCTCTAACCTCGACCAATGAATAGCTGTCAGTACTGTACCTACTCTGACATAAAGCTGCTCCCTAGACTGAAAAAGCGGAAATCCCTACAGTGACATTCAAAATTAAAGATGGTCGTTTTTTTATCGTTTTCGACACGTGTCTAGATCTTTTCGAACGGGTCTATTCATGAGTCGAGACTATAAAGAGAGAAGAGTTTTCATGCAGAGAAGATAACAACATGGAACCAAAGCATTCAAACGCTCTAGCGACCAAAAAGCTTATACAGTGAAGAACTCATAAACAAAGAGATATAATTAGTTCTTCATTCTAGAGATCTATTGTTCACATTCTCTATTCTAAGCAATATTATAATATCTCAAACTTAGAAAATTCGAAGGAGTTCAGTCTATTGAACTATTTTTATTGAAAGAACTCTTAGTTAGTTGGAGAAAATCAAACCTCGTGTTTGAAATTGTAAAGTCACTAAGACTATAACTAGAGTATCTGTCCAGCGTACAGATCGACTGAGACTTGCTCAATATAAGTAATCAAGAACTTATGTTTTGTTCAGGATAGTGGACGTATGATCCAGCGTATCCGAACCACTTTAAAAATTATTTGTGCTGATTTACTGTTTCATTGATTATCTATTCATACTGCATACAAACTAATCTTTAAAATCACACTGCATAAAAAGTGTTTTCAAACTGAGACGAAAATTATTTGGGCCTACACTTCCGCACTTTATCTTATATTGAATTACTACTGTTCACTGACTTAAGTCAGTAGATAGGACTCAGTAGACAGATACTCTCTGTCCACGCAATCTAGAAAGCTTATTTGACTAACTGACTTGTTCAGTAGCATTATTTAGTAGATACTGACTTTCACGTTTGAGTTGAAAGTTGCACTCAGGTGTGTTCTCTCTCTCTCCCCCCCCCCCCCAGCCAACAAACGCATCTGAAGGCTCATTTCTGGACCAACAGAATATAATCAATGTAAAATTGATCATGATGTGGGCCAATAATCGAGGACGAAGTTTGAACACCAAATTAATTAGATAAATAACTTACGCAGAAATGAGAATATAACTAAGTTATTATATATATATATATATATATAAAAGACGATAGGGGCAATCTAGTGGGGTTTCAATTAAAGGACTTGTAATTAAAAAATTCATTATTTTACTAAATTTTATTGAAGTATTAGAGAGGCCCAAAATTTAATTTAAAGGCCTAATAAATGCTATTAATGGGCCTATTATTTGATTGCGGCTTCGGGCGGCTTATTTAAAGGCAATTAGCAACGTAGCTCATCCTATTATAACATGACATGGAGATATTTAATGCTCTGATTAACCGCTACGGATTTCTCATCATAAAGAAAATATAAATTACTCATACAAGTACAATTAATTGTGTTGCTGGATCAATTTTTCTTCTTTTTATTTCTAGCAGCATTCATCATATATCCTTATACAATAAATTACTCATCATAAGATTTAAATAAGATTTTTCTTCTTTTTATTTCTAGCAGCATTCATCATATATTCTTATACACCAATTTTTTAAATCTTATTTAATCATTATGATAGTATTTTTTATCTTATGAAGGATAAATTTTTAAAATGAATGGTATATTTTGGGATAAAATCTGTTGAAATTTGCTTTTAGTGTAGTAAGATCCAATCGAATCGCACAAATCAAAACCAAAATGTAAATATAAATAAATGTAATAAAATGAAACAAAATTTTTGGCCTATATCTGATATTTATTGTGATGATATTTACTCTCACATGATTTTCGTTCCACCCCGTACTCACAAATTTATGATTTTTAACTTTTTGGAAATTTAAGATTACTTCTTAAAATACAATAGAAAAAAAAATAGAAAAAAAATCAATTGTATCAACTATATCCTTATATCCTGCAAAAATTCGAATAAATTTTTATTTCTTCCACCAACCACTCTTCGAAAATTGTGATCATTTCTTAATACAATTAAAACTCATAAAATACACACTTAAATAAAGTTTCTTAATCTCCGTATCGAAACCAAATGAGGACAATAATAAATCTAATTTGTCGATTATGTAAAATGATAGAACAATGCAATTGTAAATGATATAAAATGCATTTGTAAAAGACAGTACTAATATATATTGTTTTTCCTTTTTGGAATAATAAAACTTAGACGAATTCAAACAAACACAAGCACGATCAAAAGTCGTGTATTTTCCTCGTCATATAAAATTAACAATGTGAAATGATAAATTGAATAAATAAGAAATAACATAAAATTATGATGATCATCATAATTTTTCAAAAACTATGAAAATTATTGACATATAAAGAAGAAGAAAAAAAAAACATGAAAACTAGCTTCTAGTTATAGCTATGAACTGCCTTCCCAAAGTGGATTGTATTGCCCTGCAAAATATGAAAAATATAAATAACACCAAACTATATTACAATACGAAATAATCGAAATATACAACACGTGGTACGATATACCTTCAAGAATGTATTCTTGATTGAAGCCATTAGGCAAATGTGGCTGAGGAATGACAATAGGCTTAATAGCATGGCCATTTTCTCTCTCATCCCTCTCGTTCCCATAACCAAGATGATTAGGAGAGAATCCATAACTGCAAAAATTGCTAAAATCCACCATAGAATTCCCATTTGCATGAAAACTCTCACCATTCTTGTTCACAACTTTATTGTAGTTATTATTACATCCCACAAACACTTGATTAGGGACTTGGTGAAAGTGTTGGTATTGGCTCTTGAACATCCTCAGCTCCTCACAAACCCTCCGGTAGTCTCCGAACGGACCGAGCACCGGGTCCCTCTGCCGGCACAGGGCTTCCCAAACGAGCGAATCCACGGCCACCTTCCGGTCCTCTTCCCTAACGGTCGCGATGATTTTGGTCACGTTGCTGACGCCGAACACTTTGTGCACGGCTTGGAACTCGCGGGTCCGCCCCGCGGGGAAGAAGGGCGCCAGCGCGCACTTCTCCGTGCACTTCTTCCGCTGGTGCTTGCATGACGCGCAGGCAGACGTGCAGTTGGTTCGTTGCATTCTCTATTTATAATGCGAACATGAAATATAAAAGTACGAACGAGTTTTATACAATTTGGTCCTTGAAAAGAATGAAAAGATTGCCAACATTGATTGGATAATAAGCATAACAAGTTGAAAACTAGTGAATCAAGAAAGTGTTTAATATGAAGCATGGAAAGAGGGTCAATAACGCTTAATTTCTTTATGATATGTAAAAAATAGTTTTAATTGAATTATTGGTAGCTCACACGAAGAGTAAGTTTAGATAGTAAATTACTTATATTTAATTAAAACCCCTACATAAATATGCACATTTGCCATTTCCAAAATCCAAATTTTATAATATAAATTATACAAAGATATAAAACAAAACCAATCTAGCAATGCTAGATAAAATTACTCCCTCCCTCCGTCCCATGAAAAATGTCTTGTTTTTCTAAAAAATATATTATTTCTAAAAAATGTAAAAAATGTGTGGACCAAAATTAACAAGTTAAAAAATCAACAATATACAACAGACAATATAAATTTCTTAATTTTCGTGCTCTATAGAAATGAGACAATTTCTATGGGACGAAATAAGTACTATTTTTTGTATTTCATGATAGGATTGTCAATTCATTGGCTAACCGATCAAACTAAAATATAATTTTCCAATCCAATTTTCCTGATTTTTCTTGTTTAATTTGACTAACAATTAACGAACTAAATCAAATTGAAAATATTTTACTTTTTAAAAGTTTTTATTACTAAACCAATTATCAAAATCATTAGATCGAAGCATGGCATTATATATCATGTGTTGCATGTGCACGTTGGAGTAGTATATTAATAAAATGTATATCAACATACAATATAATTAAACTTAACATATAAACCAATGTTTGAACTTTGAATCTCTGAATTCGAATTATGATTTTTGAAGAAAGGTTAGAAAGAAAGAAAATGAAAAATAGGATAAGGTATGCTCTTAATCAATAACCGAATTTTTAATTGAATTAACGTAAAATTTGATACTAGGAGAGAATAATATTATCTTTATTTGTCTTTTCCTAACATCAAATAAACATAATCAGAATTTTTTTTGTGTTAATATATAAACTTAACCAAATAGATTAAGTTAAACATTATATTAGCTATCAATATCTAAAAACATAAATATAACCATGAAATTACAATTTATGACAGATATAATGATTGAGCCAAAAAGTTGTCAAGGGTCGATCGAGGGCCGATGACTCCCATCGGCACTCAACATGTTTTAAAAAAAAATAAAATTACTGAATAGGTCTCTTCAGGCCGAGGCATCAATCTCATGATTGATGCATCGGCTCTCATCATTTTATTTTTTTTTACATGTTGAGCACCGATGATTCTTCATTATTTTATTATATTTAAAAAAAATTATTGGCCCTTGATAATTTTTTCGGTCAATCATATTTTCGTATTTTTAGATAATGATAGATTAATATAGTATTTAATTTAATCTATTTGAAAGTTCCGAGATTCCCCAAAAATTCGAATCTTCGCTTTCACTCTACGAATCGTCTATAAACAGCTCTACTGCAACTAACTACCTTTACCAATCTTAGCGCAGAGATCCTTAGATCCAGCGGATGAAATCATTTGACATACGTTTCTTCCGTGATCCGCGACACAGCCAATCACAACCCGGACGTAAATTAGTTATCCGCACATGTGAATTAATGGGTGACTCCAAATTTCGGTTGGCACGAGAAAGATTAATTTCGTTTCAAGTTTGGTCTCCCTCCAGCGCCTTCTCTCTCTCTCATCGAGTTCTTCGTCTTCTCTCCGCGTATACAATCTGTCGATTCGGATATACCCAAAAATTAGCCGGTCAATGCATCTCTAGTTGGATTTAGGGCTGAATTTCCCCTTCCCTCTCTCGTTCGTGTGTTGATTTTGCCACTTTAGGGAGATGAAAATGTTCGCCGCGGAGGAATCGAGCTATCAGATGATTTGTTGCTACGCTATCGGTGGAGGAATGCTTGCCGGAAAACGAATACCCCGACGGTTTGTTAAAACTTGTATAATACCTACGGTGCCGCCGAGTTGTACGCGTAGGGCTTACTGAATTAGTTAGGGTTTGTTATCGTTCTGTTTTTTAGAGTAATTGGATCTTGAAATTGCACTGTTATCGTGTGAATTTGGTGAACTCTGTGTTATGCAAGCATATTACTCTTAAATTTGGGCAGGAATTTGAGGATTCTGTAGTGGTTTGGAGAATTTGAGCCAGAATTCCATCTATTAGATCTATCTAAGAATTTATTGTTGCTTCCTATTGGAGGATTGAAGTTCGAGTTACTGTTTTTGATTTGCATCTTGGTGGAACTTAGGATTTCACTAGGTTAGCTTTCAAAGCAGCAAACGTTTGTTGGGGATTTTGATTGGGCGGGGCCATGGAATTAGGCTTTCCGAAACCAAACATGAGTAGTTTGAAAGAGCAGATGCTGAGGACTACTCTTCGCAATGTGCGGTCGCAGGGCCATCCATATGTTGAACTTAGGCAAGAAGGGAAGAAGTTGATATTCTTCTGTACTATGTGTCTTGCTCCTTGTTATGGTGATTCAAGCTTGTATAATCACTTGAACGGCAGTCTGCACACCGAAAGACTAGCCACTGCGCAGGTTACACTGCTCAAACAAAACCCATGGCCGTTCAATGATGGTGTGTTTTTCTTCCATGGTGATACGGAGGAAGATAGTAAAAGTTTACCTTCTTCAAACTCCGAGCAAAACAAGTTGGTAGTTCATCATGCTGATGCAAACAGCCTTGCTCTGGTTGGGCCACTTCCTATTACACAGGTTCCTCAAGAGAGTGAGGATAATGGCAATGGTGAAGGTGATGAAACTTCCTCTAATATGGATGATAATAGAACTGGTCAGCTTCTAGTTATTCCGGATGTCTTGCAAAAAGATAAGGTTTCTGATCTGGTGGTGAGGCCTATCGGTGTTGGAAAAATTGGTGCTAGGTTTAGTGAGAAGAAAGGAGTCTCCAATGAATTTCGTAAAATATGGTGTGAGTGGCTCGGTGATGCCGATTTGACTAGTGAAGATAATGATGTGATCCCGGAGCATGATTTTGCGATCATCACTTTCTCTTACAATTACAATTTGGGTCGAGAGGGGTTGTTCGATGATTTCCTATACTTACTTCCATCTAGTCCTCACTCAGAAGCCGAGGACAGTAGCTCTTCGAGAGGCAAGAAGAGGAAGTCATTCTCTGATCCTGAGGATACAAGTGAGGCCTTGACTAATCAAAATGACTCTTCTGGAGAAGAGTCTCAATCTTCAAATAACAAAAAACCAAAAGTGTCGTTCTCCGGAAGTGATGATCAGCTCGTGCTGTCTCGCATTCTTTCAAGCAAGACCGTGAGGAAACAATTGAGAAAGCAGCAACGTGTAGCCTCTGAGAGGACTTGTGATATATGCAAACGGAAGATGCTTCCTAAGAAAGACGTTGCTGCTCTGTTCAACCGGAGCACTGGCAAGCTTGCCTGCAGTAGTAGAAATTTTACTGGGGTTGGCCATCATATAAACTCTTCCCCTTAATTATTGTATTGAATTAGTAGTATCTTAACTTCTTTGTCTCATTTTGCATACAGGCATTCCATTTGTTTCACGTATCGTGTCTTGTTCACTGGATTATGCTTTGTGAAGTTGAGATTTATGCAAAACAATCACTGAAGTCCAAGGGAAAACCGAAGTCTAGGAGAAAGGTGAAAGGCAAGAAAGGGGAGAAGCATGAGGTGCAAGATAAACATAGTTGCTGGGCTTATTGTCCCGAATGCCAAGGAACTGGTATAAACATCGACGGAGATGAACTCGAGAAACCAACTGTCCCCTTGTCTGAGGTTCACTAACACAGTTTCTTTATCTTACTAGATTTACGTACAAAAAGATGGACCCTAAATTCTTGTATGTTCTTTCGTTGCAGATATTTCAGAACAAGATCAAGCTCTGTGATGCGCGTAAAGCATGGATAAAAGACCCCGAGATACTCGAAAACTGCTCAATGGGCTTCTATTTCCCTCCTCGGACTGATGAAGTATCTGAGGTGAAGGAGTATTTCATATCTAACTAGATGCGTAAACTGTAAGCATTATAGTTATGTTAACAAATGGTATGCTTCAATTCATTTTAGGAAAGTGTTGCACAACTGAAACTGCTGCACTTCTACCGCGCGGATGATTAGATGCGAAGCCTCGTTCTTATACCGATCTTGGCGCGGGTGGTGAGGATACGGAACTACTGAAGGAAACTATGGTATGTAGTGTACAGTTTTTGCTTGTGAATGTTTGTTGCGGGTAAATTGAACTCTGTTTATTGTTGAATCTTAAGTTAGTTATTAGTACTATAAATTCATATGTGTTATGGTTTATGATTATATCTGCATTATGATTCATTTGTGTTGTTTGCTATTGGAAATTTTGTGCTTTTTTGCATTTTGCTTGTGTGTGTGGGGGGAGAGTGGGGATCTTCTACCCCACTTGGTGGACCACTACATGTCTCACCAATAAAGTAAGGACATGTGTCGACTTATAATAACTTGGTGGCCCAAAAATGTACGCGTGATTGGTGGGCTACCAAGTGGTCCACCAATAAATGGGGCAGGTGATCCCCTGCGGGGGGGGGGGTCGAGGGGCGGGTGGGGGCCAATCAAATCGTTTAGAATCTCGAATTTTCTTTTCTTTTTTAAATTATTAATTGGTTGTATCTTAAATTGTAGATTTCGCTTCTGTCTTGAGATTATTTTGATGATTGAGAGTAATATATATGTACTTAAAAAAACTCAAGTGGATTGAATACATAATACCAACAAGGTAAGTGGCAGTGGCAGTGGCGGTGGCGGTGGTGGTGGAGGTGGAGGTGGAGGTGGAGGTGGTGGTTGGGGTGGATTCTCTCTCTTGCAATAATGACAAATGCCTCGAATTTTTTGTCTTCAAATACCTCTAAATCACAGACTTGCACATTTATTGGAAAAAGAGTAGAAGAGTCTATAGAAAATTAAATCTTGATTAACCGTCCAAATTATAGGTAGACTTAATTGTATTAAAAAGAGTAGACCAATTAAATGGAAAAGAATCCAAGTATATTGTCTTTTATATATTTCTGGCGAGTGTGGAACCACTCATTTAATAGTTTAATATCCTTACGTTACGTTTTAAAATATTTGATTATGGTCCTTTTAGAAAAAAAATTTAAATAAGTGTTTATTTACTTATTTTTTTTATGACGAGGAATCTGCAGTCGGTCAAACTACACAGGAGAGTTAAATCATCATTAAGTGATAAGCACACATAGGTGATAAGGCACACATAAGGTTTCCAGTGGAATTTGAACCCATGATGACCTTTCGATCTCGGGCCAGTTACCTTCACCGCTACGCCATCGCAGGAGAGTTAAATAAGTGCTTATGACATAAGTATTTAGGATATAAGTACTTATGTTATAAGCACTTAAATTGAATAAATCGTTGCGTTTCGATACATTTATATATAAACACTTAATTAGAAAAATAAAATAAATAAGTTCTAAAATTGTTGTAAGAGGGATTTGATATGAAAATTTATTGCTCATAAGCTATTTTCAGCTTTTTTTTCATAAGATATTTCTATCAGCTTATGAAAATAAGTTAAAATCAATTTATTTTTTAGAATAAGTTGTTTTTATAAGCTATTACAAATGCGTGTACAAGCGCTTATATTTTAAAATATTAGATTATTGCCCGTTTGAGAAAACAATTTACAATCATCGAGAGGGGTACCACCAAGCGAGATCGAGACCAGCCCCTTGTCTTATCTTATATAGGGAAAGTGCTTATGATATAAGTGTTTATGGTATAAGTGCTTATGTTATAAGCACTTAAATTGAATAAACCGTTGCGTTTGGATACATTTATATAAAAACACTTAATTAGAAAAATTAAATAAATATAATTCTAAAATTATTGTCAGAGGCATTTGATATTAGAATCTGTTATTTATAAGCTGTTTTTCAGTTTTTTTCATAAACTATTCCTATCAACTTATAAAAATAAAGCTAAAATCAGCACATTTTTTAGAATAAACTATTTTCATAAGCTCTCTCAAACGCGTATACAAGCACTTATATTTTAGAATAAGTTGAAATAAGTTGTTGAAAAGCTCTTCTAAAACAATTAATAAAATTTGAATTGAACTGATCAATATATTTACCCAACAGAGACGCCAAGATTATCGGAAACTGATCTTGCTAGTTGGCTGATCAGTTAACGAAGAAAATTCACATACACTACTCGAGTTGTGTAGAAATTTAGTGACTAAATTTGGGTTTTTTATTCATAATATTTTTGGTGAATTAATCTAAACTCCATGTAACGTTGATTGATTTGGAATTTGGAAAGTGACTATAATCTAACAATTTGATAATAATTACTGAGATTTAATACATTTTAAATCACAATCTTTGAGTGGATATGGAAATCTAGCAACTGTTTGCAAGAATTAATAATTTTAGTTCCTTTTTTCATATATATATACCAAAACATAAAGTATATTTGCTATATTCGGAGGCAGATTGATTATTATGACCAACTTCCTTTTTTGTTCAAATTTACATGTTTAAGGAAAAAATTAATACTTATAGGTTTCGAAAAGATTACAAGTTTGAATTTAAGTTGATACTTCTGTCATCGAATTCAACATATGTCTTTCACTCTTTTGGATTGTATAGGGATTATTGGACACCTTATTGTGTAAGATAGTGACTAGTTAGGAATTTCACTATCATGATAAGATTCAGAGAGCGGGTGAAGATCATCGTTCTTCTAAAATCTCGATTTTGGTCATTTAATTTTATTAATATTAATTTTCAGTCATGTAATATGACTGCTGATTAAAGAAATAAAAATCAAAAAATAATATGTTTTTATCATGTAATATGAATAACACTTATTAATGATAACACAACAAACATAGTTGGTAAATTAGGCGGTGGAAAATAAGAGCGTGCAGTACAATTTTTAGCGGAGAATCAAAATCGAATATATTTTTAAATTACAAACAAAAATGAACATAACCACATTGCAAGATTAAAAAAATAAAATAAAATCAAACAAACAAACACAAACCACAATACATGTCCAAAATTGAGTTTTATTCCCTCTAAAATCAAATTGAATCCCAATTTTGCCTCCTTAAAACTGCAGATTTCATCCTTATTTCTCCGAAAATTAGATATTTCGCCCTTTATTTTAATCCTAGATCCGAACCCGTATCCACTTATTACATTGAATAATGGATTTAATAGTCACCATTGGTTATAGTCTAGCAAGATGGATTAATCAACTAGTCTTGACTATTAGATTGAACAAAAGGGTAATACCTAATGATATTAAAATAATAACTTATTTTTAACCATTAACTTGTCCCTATCATATCATCAAAACGCCTTAGTCAAAAACACTCTCAAAGAAAAATCAAGAAAAGTTGATTTTCCTCTTCAATTCGTGATTAACAAAAAAAACAAATTCCTAGCTGGCCCGCCGCCACGTCAACGGTGGGGAAGCATGGGCACGGTGGCGCAGAGTGTTTATCCACAATCCGGATGCCCATTTACGTTGGGCACATTCGATCGCCACATCACGTCGCCGCCACGCGTGTGCGTTGGTAAGACCATATTACAAGTAAAATATTATTTATTTACCTGCGAATACGTGCCCATCAATACCGTAGCGATGGCGGCCGCGTGGTGGCCATGAAATGGCCCACCGCAAATGGGTCAGATGATCTTTTGCGGTTTATCCACAACCCACAAACTACGTCACCTCCAAGCATATACATACACTTTCTGTATCTATAATCTGCACAATAAATATTGTCGAATCCTCTCATCAAACAAGTGTCTTGGTACATAAATAGGAGTGAGGATCCTCTACCAATAGCTCTACCCAATAGGTGGACCATCACATGTCCCACCAATAATGTGAGGACATATGTCGTGTGGTGATAAATGTGAGGACATATGTCGTGTGTGATAATTTGATGGCCATCAATACACGCGTAGCAGAGCGTGATTGGTGGATCACCAAGTAATCCACCAAATAATGGGATAGATGATCTTTGCACATAAATAAAGCAAAAGGGAGTAAAGCCCCTCTCTCTCTCATCTCAGTAAATACTCACGCTATCCCTTTTGCTTCTACACACACATTCTCTCTCCGGCCCATTTCTTTTTCTTCCGTTCCGTTTTGAAATTGAAAAAGAAGAGAAAAATAAGGGATTTTTTCTTCACTCTTTCTCCGCAAAAAAGCTGCGATTTTGTTGCTGTTTGTTACGTGGGTCTGATTGAAATCGATTTTGCAATTTTAGTCCATATAAATAAAAATTTCTATTTTGCCTTTTTAATTTTTAATTTTTTAAAATTAAAATTAAATTTCCGTTAAAATGGACGGAAAATCTAACGGTATGACTAAAATCGCTAAAACAAGGAATTGAGGGTCAAAAAAACAAAAAAAAATTGTTTGAGGACAAAATTTGCAAAAACGCGAAGTTTGAAGACTATTTTTGTCAATTTGCCTAAAAATACAGCTAAAAATCAGCTCATTTTTTAGAATGAACTTTTTTCATAAGCTCTCTCAAACGTGTGTACAATCACTTATATTTTAGAATAAACTGAAATAAGTTATTAAAAAGCTCTTTCAAAGCAATTAATAAAAATTAAATTGAACTGATCAATATATTTACCCAACAGAGACGCCAAGATTATCGGAAATTGATCTTGCTAGTTGGCTGATCAGTTAACGAAGAAAATTCACATACACTACTCGAGTTGTGTAGAAATTTAGTGACTAAATTTGGGTTTTTGTGTTCATAAGATTTTTGGTGAATTAATCTAAACTCGATGTAACGTTGATTGATTTGGAATTTGGAAAGCGACTATAATCTAACAATTTGCTAATAATTACTGAGATTTAATACATTTTAAATCACAATCTTTGAGTGGATATGGAAATCTAGCAACTGTTTGCAAGAATTAATAATTTTAGTTCCTTTTTTCATATATATATACCAAAACATAAAGTATATTTGCCATATTCGGAGGCAGATTGATTATTATGACCAACTTCCTTTTTTGTTCAAATTTACATGTTTATGGAAAAATTTAATACTTATAGGTTTCGAAAAGATTACAAGTTTGAATTTAAGTTGATACTTCTGTCATCGAATTCAACATATACGACTTGTGTGTCTTTCACTCTTTTGGATTGTATAGGGATTATTGGACACCTTATTGTGTAAGATAGTGACTAGTTAGGAATTTCACTATCATGATAAGATTCAGAGAGCGGGTGAAGATCATCGTCCTTCTAAAATCTCGATTTTGGTCATTTAATTTTATTAATATTAATTTTCAGTCATGTAATATGACTGCTGATTAAAGAAATCAAAATCAAAAAATAATATGTTTTTATCATGTAATATGAATAACACTTATTAATGATAACACAACAAACATAGTTGGTAAATTAGGCGGTGGAAAATAAGAGCGTGCAGTACAATTTTTACCGGAGAATCAAAATCGAATATATTTTTAAATTACAAACAAAAATGAACATAACCACATTGCAAGATTAAAAAAATAAAATAAAATCAAACAAACAAACACAAACCACAATACATGTCCAAAATTGAGTTTTATTCCCTCTAAAATCAAATTGAATCCCAATTTTGCCTCCTTAAAACTGCAGATTTCATCCTTATTTCTCCGAAAATTAGATATTTCGCCCTTTATCTTAATCCTAGATCCGAACCCGTATCCACTTATTACATTGAATAATGGAGTTAATAGTCACCATTGGTTATAGTCTAGCAAGATGGATTAATCAACTAGTCTTGACTATTAGATTGAACAAAAGGGTAATACCTAATGATATTAAAATAATAACTTATTTTTAACCATTAACTTGTCCCTATCATATCATCAAAACGCCTTAGTCAAAAACACTCTCAAAGAAAAATCAAGAAAAGTTGATTTTCCTCTTCAATTCGTGATTAACAAAAAAAACAAATTCCTAGCTGGCCCGCCGCCACGTCAACGGTGGGGAAGCATGGGCACGGTGGCGCAGAGTGTTTATCCACAACCCACAAACTACGTCACCTCCACGCATATACATACACTTTCTGTATCTATAATATGCACAATAAATATTGTCGAATCCTCTCATCAAACAACTGTCTTGGTACATAAATAGAGCAAAAGGGAGTAAAGCCTCTCTCTCTCTCTCTCATCTCAGTAAATACTCACGCTATCCCTTTTGCTTCTACACACACATTCTCTCTCCGGCCCATTTCTTTTTCTTCCGTTCCGTTTTGAAATTGAAAAAGAAGAGAAAAATAAGGGATTTTTTCTTCACTCTTTCTCCGCAAAAAAAGCTGCGATTTTGTTGCTGTTGTTACGTGGGTCTGATTGAAATCGATTGTGATCGATCGTTGTTGCTTTCGGTATGTATTCTTGATTTTCTCGTTCTGTTCTTGAATTTCTTTTCATTCACTTTCTGTGTTTTTTTTTTGTGAGTGTTGGGTTTTTGCATGTGGGTTTTTGTTTCTTGATTTCAAGATGTGATTTTTAGTCTTTCTTGAGGAGGGTTTGTCTTCTCTCTCTCTCTCTCCATGGTGAAGAAATTAGAATTTTTTTGATTGGGAAGTGTGATTTATCCAGTTGTTTCTTGGTGTGATTTGGCTGCCGCCTCTTGTTTTCAGAACTCGGAATCACATTTTCAGAATTTAATAATAAGATTTGAATTTCGATAACTTTTTAATGCAGAGAAAATATACTGAAAAAAAAAATGAGAATTTAATTTAATAAATTTTCAAGTCCATTGATGTTATCTTCTTGAATCTGAGATTCTTGTGGTCTGTTCATGAACCACTCTGTTTTAGCCTTCATGATCTGTTTTGACTTCATATCCATTGTTGCTTATTGGCATCTTGAATATGCGGTATTCGGTTACGGGTTTCCTCGTCATAATGTTTATAGTCTACCTGACAGAAAAGTAGGTTTGCTTCTTACTATTGATAGGTAGGATTTGTTCTGCACATGGTCTATACTATTTTGCTATGTTTTCTTGATTTCTACTTGTAATTTCTAGAAAGTTAGGTTGGTGGTTGGGAATTAAGTTATCAAACAGTGATGAATTCTAGAGGAATGAATGTTTTCATGTCATGGTTTATTGCTCCAACAACATCCCACCTAATATCATTACTCAATTGAATGTCCAATTGATCTCTAAATTTGAGAAATCCAAACTTTTTAGTTATGATTTCAGAATCTTGATTCTGATAGACCTAATTCAAACACTTTCTACGTTGTTTCTTGGACCCGTTGTGATTTCAACATGTGGGATTTGGGAAAGTGTTAAGATGGTCGATTTGAATTCGTGTTTAGAAGGTCGATTTGAGTTTTGTGCTTCGTTATGCTTTCTTGAATGAAGAATTTGACACTCTTCTTGAACTTTAGAATCCAAATGGAGCAATACATCCAAGGAGCATCAAGAACCAATGGACCCTCCTTCCAAAACCTCAATTCCCTAACCGCCATCGATGAACCGAAAACCGATCCAACCGTTGGCTTTGAGTGCAACATCTGCCTTGAACTAGTCCAAGACCCGGTGGTCACGCTATGCGGCCATCTCTATTGTTGGCCGTGTATATACAAATGGATTAGTTTCCAAGATACCTCCTCCGAAAACCCTAATCACCAAACCCCTCAATGCCCGGTTTGCAAAACCGAGGTTTCGGAAAAAACCCTAATCCCCCTGTACGGCCGGGGCCAGACTACCAACGCCGCTATGCATGAGCCTTCTCGGGTTATCCCACAAAGACCGGCAAGCCCTAGATGTTGGAACAACAGGATCCTACCAAATGTGACTCACAACTACTCGAATCCGTTCGAACAACTCCACAACCGAAGCTACGATTCGCCCTCCCGTGTGATCGGACATGGTGGCACGACGCATTTGGCCGATCCGATGATCGGCATGTTCGGAGAGATGGTGTATGCTAGGATTTTTGGGAATTCGGATACAACATTGTATGCATATCCAAACTCATACCATTTAGCAAGTAGTAGCTCTCCTAGGCTAAGAAGGCATGCAATGCTGACTGATAAGTCTCTTAGTAGAGTGTGTTTCTTCCTCTTTTGTTGTGTGATGCTTTGCCTCCTACTATTTTGAGATTAATACATTTTCCATTAACTTGTACTATAAAATTCTATTAATGATATAATATAGTTGGTTTACGATGTTATTACAACTTCATACGAGATCCTCTATTTCAAAATAATATGTTTTTCATTAACTTGTAAAATCCTATTAATGATATAATATAGTTGATGTCGCACGAGATCTTCTATTTAAAATAATATTTTTTTTATTTAATGTTATTCCGACTTTACACTAGATCCTCTATTTGAAAATAATATATTTTTCATTAACTTGTAAAATCCTATTAATGATTCAATATAGTGGAGTTTATGACGTTGCGATGTCGCACGAGATCCTCTATTTAAAATAGTATTTTATATATATATATAAAGAACTTTAGTGGGCCCCCATGATATTATTGGGATGAAAGTAATAGCATGTCACCTTCTACTTTTATAATGTTTTTTCTTGATAGTATTAGAAAAAGATTGAATTATTGAGGATATAGAGGCTTGGGTAGTTGCAATGTTTCTAGAAAAGAATGTGATAGGATGATGTGAAACATTAATGTTTAAGAGCCATAGAGGGAGCTTTCATTTGATATGGGGCTACGTATTATCTTCAAAAAAAAAATATTATTTCGCCTTTTTAATTGCAGATCTCGGTCTATATTGATGAAAAATAAATTTAGTAATTTAAATTTTTAATTTTTAATCTGTCACTATTTTAAACACCGACTGAATTCTAAACAACGTAGGTGACATTCGGATTTTACTCGAGACGACTATTGTAAACTTATTTCCTTTTAAAAAGTATGTACTTGACTTAAATTTGCGACACTAAATATGATTGGTTTTGGTGATGGATAAGGTTAAGGAGTCATTAAGATAACCACTCACGCATTAAGATTATACAACTAGTCTTTCTTTTACAGTTAAATCTCGAAAAAATAATATTTGATAAAATAATAATCTTACTAAGATAATAATTTATTTACGTCCTGATATGGTCAATGCATTAAAATAATGTTCGATAAAGTAATAACCTCGTTAAATGAATATTTTTTCTCGGTCTCAACGTTATTACTTTATCGAGGTTTAACTGTACTAAGATTGCGAGTATAATTAATGAGAAAAACTCGTACCCATTATTATATTATATCGGATCTATGTTTTACTAGTGGTGGGAGTAATCGATATAGTCCAGCCACAATCTTTAGATGATTGGGATAATCCAAAAAGGATCCAGAATTGTGAGAGAAGAGGTGAGATCTTAAATTTTAGAGGAAGGGCGAAATATAGAATTTCAAATGAGAATTTATTAATTTTTTCAATAATTACACAAAAAGTTGGTCCACAATTTTAGGCACCCGCACGCACCCCTTACAAATTCCAATTTTTTTTAAAAAAAAATAAATTTCACCTCCTTTATTTCGAAATTGTAAATTCAGACCTTTTCCACTTCTGAATCCATCCCCAATTGTCTTATTGTAATTTTATTTATTTATTTTTAATAAATTCAGTCCATTCTGAAATCAAAATAATCATTCGAATAAGAATATATGCGATTGGGTTAAGGCCCATATAACTACTAAATCCCAAACAAGTATTCTTTGCAGTCTAAATCCCATTCACTAAAAAACCCAAAATCAAACCCAATTAACACATTAACTTCGCAATGCTTCAGTCTGCTAGTGGAGCCTCGTTCATCTCAAAGATAACTCCTTTCCTCCATTCTCAACATAAATTATGCAATTTCTCCATCAAGATTCCTAATTCTCACCTTCGTACGCGGCCCTTTACCTCGTTTAGCAAAAACACACCATCTTTGATTGATTCTCACAGGAAAGTTTCAATTTTTATAACCCCATCTTCAATGTCGATGGATGCCGTTACTAGTGCAGACGTTCAGAACGCTATTAGCCTGCAAGAGTGGCAGGGTTGGGGAACCACTTCGCCGGTGCCGGCGATGGTGAATCAAATTATTCATGATATGAAGCTTCTTGAGAAGGACATTGATGTCCCTATGATTTTTGGCGGCAATCGCGGCGCCCTCAAGGTGAAGGGTTTGGAATTTTGTTCATTGATTTGAGTGATGTGGTGGAGCTATGTGGGATTGATTGTGTTGGAAAGATATTGTTGTTTTGTTGGGATTATTTGGTGATTTTGTTTGTGGGTTTTTGGAAAGATTGGAAAAGATTATGGTTTTGTTTGGATAATGTGGTGATTTTGTTAGTGGGGTTTTGGAAAAGATTATGGGTTTTGTTTGGATAATGTGGTGATTTTGTTAGTGTGGTTTAGGCAAGATTGGAAGAGATTATGAGTTTTATTTGGATAATGTGGTGATTTTGTTTGTGGTTCTTGAAATGATTGGACAAGATTATGGGCTTGCTTGCATAATGTGGTGACTTTAATGTGGTAACTTTGTTAGTAGGTTTTGGAAAAATAGGAAAATTATTATGGGTTTTGTTTGGATAATGTGGTGATTTTGTTAGTGTGTTAAAGATTGGATAATAGTGGGCATAGAGTTTGATTTTGATTGATTATAATGGTGTGTTTATGTAGTATTAAGGTCCAAATGTTGATTATTGTTCATGAAGTCTCAATGTAGGGTGCAGTTCATACATGATAATAAGGTGTTTAGATCGATGTAGAATTGGTTTTTTCGGTTTCGGAACAATGTTTCGTCCAAATCGTATGTTTAGGATATCAATGTGATCAATGCTTAGTTCGCGATTGCATATTTCGCCCTCTCGAGAATACGGTCCTATACTACTTGTGTGATTAACAATTGCATAAACATGATTTTCGAAGAGGGAAGTGGATAATAGTATTGATAATATTAATATCAAGAAAGGAACTTCAATGAGAAAGAAACATGATTTAGTTTGTGATTATTCGACTTAAAATGTCGTTATCATCTATTTTAGCCTTTTGTTCGCTAGCCTCGATGCTTCAAACCGAATATGATTTACGCGTTGATATCAAAATCTTGATCACTTGCAGGGAGGCTTCAAAGTGGAAGAGGAGAAGAAGCACCGTGCGAAATATGCATCCCTAGATAGTCCCGAAGAGAAACTCCAATTCTTCTCAGCTCGACAAATTGCTTGCCGGTTACTTGGAAGCAGGGGCTATCTCTGCCAGAAGGTACAAGATCGATCAATTTTTGTGAAACACCGTTTTGTTCTACGTATATAATTGGTTAGTCCTCTCCTTTTGTGAAAATCGTCTTCCTAACTCTAATCGGCTCGTTAGCTCTTTATTTTAACTATTTGTTCTCTTCCTACTATTTTGTAGTGCTGGCTTCCAATGGAAGATTGCTTATGTTCGAGAGTTACGGCATGCTCGCTTTGGCATAGATTGCGTATCTGGTTGTACATGCATCCGAAGGTTCGTAAGAGTTTTTTGGTTTTATTTCGTTTGTTTTTGGTTAATAGCTATAGAGTGTAGACCTATTACTCTATCCGTCCCGTTATTTGTGGCTCACTTTCCCGATTTGGACGTCCACTAAAAGTGATCCGAACCCAATTAGGCAAAAATTTAATACCTTCTCTCTTACTTCATCATTTCTCTCTCCTACTCTATCATTTTTTTCTCCTAGTTTTATCATTTAATCTTATTATATCACTCAGTTTATCTCTCCTACTCTATCATCTACTCTTCCACTATCTCACTCATTTTCTCTCTCCTACTTTATCATCTACCCTCTCTCATACTTTATCATCTGCTTTCTTATTTCCCGTGTCGAAAAATTTTGAGCCGCTTTTAACGGGACGAAGGAAGTAATATATTGGAATGGCTCTTAAAATAGAATTGAAAAAAAAATTGTAATGTTTCAAAAATAAGGTTGGATTCTAGGAAGACGATCCGTGACTCGTATTTTCTCTATTCTTCGTATTTGTGTTGTATGAAAAAGTATGATAGCATTTTCGTCTTTGAACAGGATTTCTTAAGACAGAACAATACCGGGAAGTTATTGTGGCAAGTTTTCGGCGTTGAAGCTGCGAGTTTGTGTCTATTTGGCATCGCCGAGCATGAAGAAATGATGTGGAATGAATTAAATCATGCAGGTGTTCAATATACTTTTTTACGTTCGAGAAGTTATACCCAACTTCCATTTATGATTCACTATTACTTCTTATTGCTTTCCGTTGTCAAATGGAGCTTACCAACTACATGTAGTTTATTCGGTATTCGCACTTCTCCGTAAGTTGTTGATCTAGAGTTGATCTAATATTAAGTCCCTGTTAGGGTCGATTTAATAATAATAATATTGTCAAATGGAGCTTCTACTTTTTACACTCCCACCCTTTCTTTCTCGGGGGTTTGTTAAGGCCGGTTTGGGGTTACGTGTATGGCATTCGTGTAAATAAATTCTTTGATCCCACGAGTGATTTGCAGGTAGAAACCGGGTTTGGTGTGTTTATCCGAATAAGAATGCAATGACCGAATCTGTAACGGATATCGCTGGCTGCTTCGCCAATCCAGAAATCCGAGAAGAACCGGTGAAAGAAGATGACACCATTCACTTCATTCTTATTGATGGCACTTGGAGCAATTCAGCCGCTATGTTCAGGCGTTTACAGGTTTGATTTCTTTGTAGTTTTCTGATACGAAAACGGATTAAATAAAACGTAATTTGTCATATTTTGTTTTAGGTTTAGGGTAATTTAGGCCATGTGTAGTTCAAATTGTCCCACTGTCCATTTATTGTTGCCTTATATACATTTTCGGGCCGTCCCATTATTGTTGTCTTGTTTCTAAAACAGGAAATAATTTGTGGTCTACAATCACTTAAAATAGTGGACCCCACCACTTTAACATATTTTCACCCACTTTCTTAATATCCGCGCCAAAAACAAACAAGACAACAATAATGGGACAGAGGGAGTATCTACGAATGAATTATGTATTCTAGAGAGCGAAATCGGATAACCTCGAAAATTCACTTCCGCTATGATACAGATCCATATATGTAAAGTGAATGTGAAATTTACGCGTATAACGAATTTCATGTCTACGAAATATAAATATTCGTTGCATTTTTGCAGGCTCGAGCTGAAATGGATCGGGGAGAGGAACTACGTTGCATATCGCTCAACACGGGTGCATCCTTGATGCACAAACTAAGGTAAACACATGACTTTCCTTGTTTTACTTTTAGTTTGATTTTTGAGTTTTTCGTTGTATGATCGAACTACTATATCCGGTCGATAGACCACAACCATCGTGGGATCGGACGTGCACTGCAGGTGCAGCTATCGGCCTCCTCTACGAGCTCAGCCAGCTTCCGGAACTAAGTTCCTTGGGATTGGACGAACAAGCTGGAGCGATTGATAACGCGTTGGAGGTTCTCTTCGAAGGTCTCGTTGCTCGGAGGCTACGTAGGGGGAGGTCGATCTCTCGTAAGGAAAGGCACAACTGGGATATTTGGTAACTAGACGAACTCATTCGATGAAATACAACGTTTTGGTGATTTATTTGGAGAATCCATTGAGTTTTTTCTTATCATTCCGACGTCGTTAATACTTGATTATGTTTCAATTTCGTATTTTATTGCGTTATGTTTTTTAGTTTATGGATGGTTATGGATGTTCATTTGACAGCTCTAGAAAGCAAGAAAGTGTAGAAAACAGAGGATTTTTGTATATAGTTCTTTTCAATATATATATTTAATTTCCAAAATTTTAATTAATTTATTGTCAATTATATATATATATATATATGGGAGGGTTTTTTTGAAAAATTTTTTAAAAAAAAAAATAAAAAAAAAATCTTTTTTTTTTTTAAATAAAAGTTTTTAAAAAAAAAAAAATAAAAAAAAAAAAAAAAAAAAAAAAAAAAAAAAAAAAAAAAAAAAAAAAAAAAAAAAAAAAAAAAAAAAAAAAAAAAAAAAAAAAAAAAAAATAAAAATTTTTTTTTTTTTTTTTATTTTTTTTTTTTTTTTTTTTTTTTTTTTTTTTTTTTTTTTTTAAAATAAAAAAAAAACACAAAAAAAAAAAAAAAAAAAAACCATCAACTAGTTTGTTTTTTTCTTTTTTTTTTTTAAAAATTCATAAAAATGTTTATAAAAACTTTTTTTCCACCTCAAACTTCTTAACAAAATTCTTTTCCCCCCCCTACACGAAAAACAACAACCTTCTATCTACCAAAATTCTTAATTCTCTTTTTTTCTCACCGCAAACCCCCAACCTCTCTCTCTCTCCAACCCCCCCCCCCCCCCTCCCCCTCACCTTCCTCCCCTTACATTATAAAATTTAAATAAAAAAAAAAAAAAAAAATTATAAAATAAAAAAAAAAAAAAAAAAAAAAAAAAAAAAAAAAAAAAAAAAAAAAAAAAAAAAAAAAAAAAAAAAAAAAAAAAAAAAAAAAAAAAAAAAAAAAAAAAAAAAAAAAAAATATTTTTTTTTTTTTTTTTTCTTTTTTTTTTTTTAAAATAAAAATAATAAAAAAAAAAAATAAAAAAAAAAAATTAAAATAAAAATAAAAAAAAAAAAAAAAAAAAAAAAAAAAAAAAAAAAAAAAAAAAAAAAAAAAAAAAAAAAAAAAAAAAAAAAAAAAAAAAAAAAAAAAAAAAAAAAAAAAAAAAAAAAAAAAAAAAAAAAAAAAAAAAAAAAAAAAAAAAAAAAAAAAAAAAAAAAAAAAAAAAAAAAAAAAAAAAAAAAAAAAAAAAAAAAAAAAAAAAAAAAAAAAAATAAAAAAAAAAAAAAAATAAAAAAAAAAAAAAAAAAAAAAAAAAAAAAAAAAAAAAAAAAAAAAAAAAAAAAAAAAAAAAAAAAAAAAAAAAAAAAAAAAAAAAAAAAAAAAATTAAAAAAAAAAAAATATTTTTAATTAAAAAAAAAAAAAAAAAAAAAAAAAAAAAAAAAAAAAAAAAAAAAAAAAATATATATATATATATATATATATATATATATATATATATATATATATTCATTCAAAGCAAAAATACAGAAACGGACATGCAAATGTTGTCTATACATTCCTCGCTCCTGCAATAAATTAATACTATGTTTAAAAGCAACTACTCCAACCGACTAGCTAATCAATTTTTTTAATATTTTATTATTTTCTCTCTTTTAAATCATTAATTTTTGTCTCAATCTAACTATAATAATTTTTATGGTTTATCAGCAACATGTTCAACCATCCAACCACAACCTTATTTACAATTATTTTTAATTATAATATAAGTTAAAATTACAAATTAATTACTTACAATAAAATAAAATTACATAATTATGTAGATAATAATAGTTATATATAAATAAATTAAGATAATTATATTGTTTGTATAACTATATTAATATTGGTGTCTACTTGTAGTGAAATAAAAAATACAAATTCTAGTATTTTTAGTTTATTTTTTTTAAAAGATATTAAAGACTTACGATATCAAACAAAAATAATTCCACCAATCATATCGTAAACAACTATACAATATAAGAAAAAAAAAGTTGGTTGGGGTTGGTTTCATAGGAACCGTAGGTTAGCATTTTGAGAGTGAAATTATTTTTTACTTTTCTTTTTTTTACACTAATGACGTGACGGTGGATTGAAATGGTTTTCGGTCACCGTTAGACATAGTCTAACAAAAATATTTTTATCTTGAATTTGTGCCATTCTTCTTCCGCTTTAACCTCCCGCACAACTTCTCTCCAATTCTAGAAAGAGAAAACAACAAGAGAGAGAAAGGTGATCAGAAAGAAATATCATTCAAAGGGCTGGTTGGAAATCCCATCTGCAGAACAGAAGGAAGAAGGCAACAATGGAGTCCAACAAATCCTTGCTGCATTTGTTTCTTTTCTTCCTTCTTGTTGGCATGACATCTTCTTCCTACATTTCAAGTAATTTCTCTTTTGTTATATACTTCGATTACGTTCTTTCGTTATGTTCAGCATACGAGATCCTCTATTTCAATATCGATATTTCCATAAAAGAATATTGAAAAATAGAGAAAGAGCATTTTTTTTAAAAATATTTTTTCATGAATTAGCTCCATCATATTAACTTTTTTTTTTCATTTTTTTTTTCAGAAAAAGACAGTTATATTGTTTACTAAATGTTGGAAATTAATAGATTTTTTATCTGTAATATTAATGAGCAGATGGGGTTTTTGAGTCAGACAGATTATCGACAGGTCGTTCCCTTCTGCAGCAGAAAAAAAGTAAGCCTTTCTCTTTATAGGCTACTTATTTGTTTGTATAACGAGAAAAATCCGCATGATAGTTAGACTAATTTTCGCCTACGTAAACAAAATTCGACGTTTTTGTATCATTTACTTCAATTTTTATCGAGTCATTTTGGATAAGTGGGTGCATTCTCCTTGTAAAACAACCACTTTTATGATTGAGTCGACTATTATATGCGTGATCGAGTATCGTATATTAATGTCTTGTGTTGTTTCTAAACCTATCTCACTCGTGTCGAAATTCAGTTTTTTATGTGTACTTTTTAATTTATTTATTTATGTACTTCACCCACCCGAATTTTACACTTCGTCATTTGAATTTTTAAATTTCACATCTTTTCCTTATAAACCTAAATCCGTCCTTGTACACCGTTATACACATAATCGTGTATTTAAATATGTGGTAATATCAACAAGTACACATTTACAGAAGAAGACGTTTTAGATCTGTAGTTAGTGAGTTTTTTATGGGTATCTTCGGCAGTTTACCTAAAAGTCTTAAAACTCATACTCCCTCCGTTCTGCTAGTACCGTCCCCCTTGGTTCCGGTACGAAGATGAAGATTAAGAAAATTTGTTTAAGTGTGTATTTTATAAATTTTAATCGTATTAATAGATTGACACATTTTTCGATGAGTGGTTGGTGTGAAGAAACGAAAATTTATTTAATTTTTTCCAAGACATAATTGAGGAAATCAATTTATTTATTTATTTTTCATGTTGTAACTTAAAAATAATCTAAAATTAAAAAAAATTAAAAATCATAAATTTCTAAGATCGGAGTGGAACTGAATCGTGTGATAGAGATTTTTGAAGAGAGAGAGAATAAAAATGTGGGATGGGTAGTGGGTAAGGAAGGCCAACTTTAATTTAGGTTTAAAAACTTGTCATTTTAGGAACGAGGGCAGTAATAGCTGGACAATCCGATTAAGAAAGTAGGACAATAATAGCGAAAGGGAGAGAGTACTTTTCTAAAACTCTTGTTTTTATAAATTGTGAGCATTTTTGTCCTACTACTTGGGTTCTTGAATTCATTCATCTTGAGTAACGGCTGCGTGTTTCCTCCGACCGCAGCTTGCACGGTTGATTTCGAGAACATGAACTACACGGTTATCACGAGTAAGTGCAAGGGGCCTCAGTACACTCGCGAGCGATGCTGCCCGCCGTTGAAGGAGCTGCTCTGCCCGGTGAAGGACCAAGTGAACGACCTCAAGAGCAACTGCGCCGACACCTTCTTCAGCTACGCCAACCTCTACGGCAGGTACCCGCCGGGCCTCTTCGCCGCCCTCTGCCGGGAGGACAAGGAGGGCCTCAACTGCGATGGCTTTGTCAAGTCCAACAGCGGGGCGGCAGCCAGTGGTGGCTCCTCTGCTATCGTGGTGGTGGTCTCTGCTTTGCTGCTTTTTCACATTTAATTGAATAGCAGCTGTGAATTTCTCTCGTTTATATACGATAAATTATTTTATATTTGTATCTATTAACGGTTTCGGAAGGGGAAGGATCAAATTAGAATCATACCTACATAGAACTAAAAACCAATCTGCATCCTTCGTTTAACTAATTGGACGACCAGATTTGAATCCGGCAACTAATGCATAACTTACAAACACGGGAGGATCTAGAAATATAAATCATGGAGCGAGATCTGCAATTTCGATATAAGGGTGGGCAATTAACCAATATCCGGGAAAACATAACAAAAAATCGGGATTCAATACGATTTTGCGGAACCCCGACCGCGCCATTGATAGTAAGTTTCAAGAGATATTCAAACAAAAACCAAAACACATAAATTGATCAAATTCACAAGAAAGATGAATCACAAACAATGGTTGAAGATAAATTGTTCCTCAACATCAAATACAACAATGAAATCAGACTACTAATGTAAAAATTAGCACAAGAATCATTAGGTTCCTCAATAATCAAGATCAGAGATCTTTTAAAAGAGCAATTATTGGGAACCAATAATAATTAAGAAAAAAGGAAAAAACAATAGCTGTTCTTATCTATGAGCTGTGACCAGCGTCTCTATGAATCTCAATCCATCAAACCGCGGCGCAAATTTCTCCGAAGAAGAAGATCCATGTGACGCGGAATCGCTTGCTTTCTTCGCATGTTCATCCTGAATAATTGAAGGAAACACAAAAATCAGAATCGAAATCATGAAAAACTGAAATATGCGTGAATTCAAGTTTCGCCAACGCAAAATCTAGAGAAAGAGGTTAAGAACAGTAGAACACTAGTAATTTTTTCAAACACACGGAACAGAAACACTTAACAAATCGAATTCTCGCAAAATTTCGGACCGGAAAAACAACCGAAATTGATTTTTCAAAAATTCTCGAAGCGCAGATCAACCGTGAAAAAAAGAGAAAAACAGAGCGAAATTCGTAAAACTAGTAACAATTCGTGATCATGATGCAAATTTTGCCCTAATTTAGTAAATTACCTCGCGAGGACAGTTAATTTTGCAGGAGGACGCCGACGAGATCGCGGAAGCCGCCGCGACGGAGGCGGCGATGACGCTGGATTTCTTCATGAGTAATTAAATATTAATGTCAACAAATTGAATCTGAAAAAAAAAAAAATTGAATTTGATCGAAGGCGTGGAATTCTTCGCCCAAAAATTGGGAATATGCGAAGGGTATATGTGGTGGAGGGCAGCACAGGGGCGGGGGAGGAGAGTATTTATATAGGAGTGCGTGCTGCGTCAATTTACTTTGTTCGAATATATACGCGGCAATATTGTGGCTACATTCATCTCATCTTTACGATTACTTCACAATTTCCGAATCTCATCAAAATCGAATCTATTGTATATAATTAGAATCAATTACGGATAAGTGAGAGCCAAAATTCGATTTTTATGCATATTGCTATCTCTCGAAATTTTACATTTCATCAATCGAAATTGCAAATTTCGTCTTCTGTTTTATAGTTCTAGATCCATTCATAATTCTCTTCTCGTAATTATTGATCTAGCATTGGTTAGAATCTTTCATATGGTTTGCAAACTATACATTTAGTCAATGTGGATATAAAACATTGTAATATAATTGTGACATGTACATGTCTTCATTTAATAAAAACTACTTAAAACAATCCATTTTATAGGGTTAGCAAATTCGTATATTTTTGTTAAATAATAGTTTCTCCGTCCATTCTCTTTTCCCAATTAAGTTATTTCATTAAAAGTGTCATTTTTATAAAAAAAAAATAAAAATGTGTAAATAGAATAAATTATCCAAAGATAAAAAAATATACATCACAAAACACCATTTTCTTGATCTTCTGGCGGAAAAGAAAGAGACATTAAACATAAACTAGACATGAAAAAATTGAATAGGTGATCCGCTCTTATTTTATTTTATTAAATTAAAAATAAAGACATGATGATACATTGATATTTGACCCAACTTAATTGGAAGATAGACTTCAAAAATATATATATTAATTACAAAAACAAATAAAGAAAAGCTTAAAGGAGGGTAAAATAGTAAATGCATGAGAACTATAAAAGCAGGTTTTGCGTAGCCACAAGTTGATCGCCATTCCTTCTGGAGTATGGACAAATTGATAGGCTGATATTTTGGGGTTCGGGCCATTCATAATCTGCCACTTGTACGGTTGGGATGCAGCCACGACATATACAGTGGATTTCACATGTTATCCTGAGGCTCAAGTTGTTTGATTGAGCCACCGGCCACGGCAGGTAGAGTGACGGGGCGGTTAAAAACAGCGACAGTTACAACGACCCATCGCCTATCTCCATCCCTTCATCCCTTCTAGAATCTTCATTCGATCGAATCGAGGATTGAACGTTCGGGAGCGCAAATTTGTAATTACGGGATAAATACGAAAATTCGTAATTTCAAAAACGAAACGGAGCTACTTCTTTCCCGTTCAATTGAAACTTCTAGTTTCTTCTGGGCACGTTATATTATTTGACTTTTGACTTGTTAAGTATTTGTCCGCGTATGCTTTGCCTTCCATCGAAACAGGACACTTCCAACGAGACATTGCGATAAGGAATACAGGAGACCCTCCAACATGTGAAATTTCGCCTTTATAGGGGTTGAAAGTTATATTCCGCCCTTATTTTTCCCTTTCCTTCGACCCTCTCACCATCACGATTTCTTTCTCGTTTCTATTTTGACCATCCGTTCCGCCATTGACGGAGAGAGTATGTAATTATAAAAAAATTGGAATTATACACGATTTGAGAACACGATTCCATTACACCTCCTAAATCCACCCACATCATTCACAAATAATTTAGATAGATCTACTACGTGTAATGCAATAATGATATTTTCTTGTTACCCTATTAAATCTGTGTTCCGAATAGGACAGATGCACTTTCGGCTATCCATTTTATCTCCTTTTGTGGACGGCCCAAGAGGAAATATAAATAGGCTGGGCCGGCCCATATAGATAAACATCATTTATTGGGCCAGACCAGGCCCATTTGCAATATATTAGCCCATCTGTACTCTGGTTGGATCTAGAACATGGTTAGATTGTATAGATGCTTATTATAGACGTAGAAGATTATTATACTCCCTACGTCCCATTGGAAGCGTCTTGTTTCCAATGGGCACGGATGTTAAGAAAATTATAATGTGTGGTGTATATTGTTTGACTTTTGGATAGTTAAATCTTGTCCACATATTCTTGCTTTTTTAGAAACAAGACGCTTCCAATGGGACGGAAAGAGTACATTATAAGATCGAAATAGTCTTGACCGTCCATTCCAAGAATGAAGCCTAAGGTTTTTCTAGGCTATTCTAATCACAATACACTTAAGCATTTTCTTCTTCTTTGAAACACTTGATTGTTTGCAAATTGTTTAACCATGTACAACAAAAACCATCACCGTACATAAAACACGTGATGGAGATAAAAAATCTAAAATCCAAAATGAGACACAAGTTAAGATAAATAATACTATATAAAAATAGAACTAAATACTGAATAATAATACAACTAAGTAAGACTCACATTTAAATTACAAGCTTGATTGTTTTTCAGGACTTTTGGAATAATTAGTGGTTGAGTATCAATATTATGCTTGTTTTGAGATCAAAGAAAAAAACTCATCAACCAAATAAAAAATTACTACACAAATTTATTTCACCAACAAATAAATGATGACGACACAAAATATAAAAGAAAATCAAACAACGAATATAATTACTCAATAAGCATATTATTTTCATTATAGAGAAACAGTATCTATAACTCTATAGTTAAATTTTAAAATTATCGCGTGTTTTGTAAATTGTTGTATGTTAATCGACTATCAATCTCGATATTCACAAGAAAATACAAAAACCATTAATACATTACTACTAACGAATGTCGAATCTCACTAATATCGTTATGTATAAGTAAAAATATGGAAGTGAGATTAGATAATGTGTATGTGTGATTAGTGGTTGTGTAATGTTATGGTAAAATAAAATTAATTAGCAATCAACCTAATCTAAACCACTACTAAAAAAACCAACCAAAAAGACAATAAAATGAAAAATAAAAAGTCGGATTAATTAATGATTGAAAAAGTCGGTGCGAGTTTATCCAGTTTTCGCACCCACGAGTTTCAATTCTTACACGTTTTCTTTTAATTCACACACTACACACACTGCGGCTATTCAATTCAATTCAACGCAGCGTTTTCGATTGCTCTGAAGCGAAGCAAGCCGTGCTTTCTCTCTCTCTTCTCCCTCTCATCCCCATCTCTCTCTCTCTCTCTCTCTCTCTTTATATTTTCTCTCTCATTCCCTCCCGAGCTATGGCGTCGTCGGGGACTGCGGCTCGCGCTCCGAATTCGGGCTCCAAATCGTTCGATTTCGGGTCGGACGATATTCTTTGCTCGTACGACGATTACGGAAATCAGGATGGGAATAATGGCAACCACTCCGATCCTTCCGCTGCAAACAATTCCACCAAGGTGATTCTCTTTCGGTTTTATTTATTGCGATTTCTTCGTTGTTGGTGATTCGGATTTTGTTGTGTTTATCTTAATTTTTCCGTTCGTTTGTTGCATTTTTTGGATTATTGAGCTCGATTAGGGTTTTCTGTTTGATTGAAGGTGTTGACTTTTGTGTTCTTGAGATTGATTAGGTCTGGAGGTTTAAATTGCTGTATGAATGTATTCGATTATGCTCGTTTCTGTGTTGATGGCGAATGTGTATATGCAAATTTCTCTAGTTTTGCTTTAGAATCTTCTTGTTCGCGAAGTTGTGTTAATTTGATTAGTTTAGCTCTGAGATAAACTGCTGATGAAATTGCTGATGAAATGGTGTGTTGAGGAATGGCTACTGGAAGTTTCAGCTCTTTGCAGTTATTTGTTTCGATTTTTCGAAGTATAGCTTTCTTACCTGGCATGGATTTAATACAGAATTTGGAAGCATGAACTCAATGTGTTTCTGCAATTTGTTCTTGTTTGATCACAAGTTATGCAGGGCCTTCTAAGTCCAGATCATAAGAATACACGATTCGTGATCGGGAAAGTGTTTGTATTAGAGTTTAAAGACCGTATTGTGTGATTACTTTAACTTCAAGATACGTGCTCGATAACTTTGTGATTGTCGTGTGAGCATTGTCTAGTTTCGGCTTCTATTCTTTCGATTTTTGGATTTAAGATTGATCAAGCATTTAATTAACCAGTCTCTCTCTGAACTAATCAGGAGGTTAACAAAAGCAGAATGGCGAGATCGTCTGCTTATCCTGCAGGAACTTATAGCACACCGGACGAATCTTCATTTACTCAAGGTGTCATCTCCACTGTTGACAACACCATGAAGAAGTATACCGAAAATGTCATGCGTTTTCTTGAGGGAATTAGCTCTCGCTTGTCGCAGTTGGAGTTATACTGTTACAATCTGGATAAATCAATCGGAGAAATGCACTCGGATTGGGTCCGTGATCATGGAGAGTCAGACTCGAAGCTCAAATCTTTGGAAAAACATATTCAAGAGGTATGTGTTTGCTTCCATTTTACACCTTGTACAAACCATAATAAGGTTGACACCCGTTTATCGTACCGGTATATGCTAATATATGTTTTTTGCTGAGAGATCGGAATATTGTACGAATAAGCTTGTGCTGTTTAACCTGGGTTTTCATGGAAATCGAAGTGCAACTTCTTCCGTTTTCAAATTATTATTGATTGGATGTTTCGGGCATGCTTCATACTCGATGAAACCATTGTATGATTTTCCTTGTTGGATATGAGTTAGGAAACTTGAGCGTTCTTATTGATTTTCTCCTCGTATCTGCCTTACCTCTACGAATACGATAGATCTTTCCCGAGTGAACTCGACTAACAAAATAAATGCAGGTGCACAGATCTGTGCAGATCTTAAGAGATAAGCAGGAACTTGCAGATGCTCAGAAGGAACTAGCCAAACTTCATCTTGCGGAAAAAGATTCCGCTTTGGGTAGTAATAAACAACCGAACGAGGAGAGAGCTTCAGGCCCTGCTTCCGAACCCAAAAACAGCGACAACTCGTCCGAATTTCACGACCAACAGTTGGCACTCGCACTACCGAATCAAGTCGCTCCGCACCACGCTCGTCCGGTCGAGCATCAGCAGCCTTCAGTTGCTCCCCAATCCTCCATGCCACATGTTCAGTCATATTACATGCCTACGCAGCAAATGACGAATATACCCGCCCCATCCCAACCGGCTCAGATGCAGTACCTCCCGCCGCAATCTCAAGGCCAAGATCTCTCCCGGATGCCGCCTCAGCCTTCCCAACCGAACCCGCAAGTTCAGATGCTACCTTCGTATCAGCAGCAGTGGTCCCAGCAGCACGTGCAAACAACGCAGCAGTCGGTTATGCAACCGCAGATTAGAACCTCTTCACCGATGGTCTACTCTTCCTATCTCCCCACCCAGCCGAGCCAGTCTCCGGCTGAGATCGGCCACGGTAGTATTCCGCACATGCAGATGACGTACGCAGCCGCATCCAGACCCGGCTCGGACGGAATACCGTACAGCTACAGACCCGCCCAACAACAGACTCCTCCGTCCCAACAACAGCTCAAGGCCGGCTACACGGCGCAACCAGGAGTAGAAGGGTACATGTCGGGTGGGCCCCGTCCGCAGCTCCCGCCGGGAAACACGTACATGGTTTACGATAGCGACTCCGGAATGGCGCACCACCTAACCCCGCAGCCCGGAGGCTCTTATCCTCCGCAGCAGAACCCACCGCGGGTCCCGAGCACGAATGCATTGGGCAGTCATATGCGCGGCCATCCGTACAATGATTTGATCGAGAAGTTGGGGAGTATGGGGTATAGGAGCGAGCATATTCTTGGTGTGATTCAGAGGCTGGAAGAGAGCGGCCAGGCGATCGATTTCAACGCGGTGCTCGATAGGTTAAACGGACACTCTTCGGTTCCTCAGAGAGGATGGTAATTTGGTGAAGCTTGCTGGGAATTGGTTTCTAATGGAGTTGTGGTTTTCAGTTTAATGTGTAATGAATAAATGAGTGTGTTTTGATGTGATTTGGGATGAAGAGATGCTTTTATTATATGTATTCTCTTCCCCTTTGTTCTTTCCTTCTGCTAATTTGTAAGGCTACCTGGCTTTTTTGGTAATGGCAGCCCTAATATTATACTCTTCACTTTGTACCATCTAATGTATGTATGTATATTGTTTAACTTTTGTCTGTTGACATGAAAGTAAAGTTGTTTGAATCTACGTGAAAAATAATACATTAAAGTTTATGTGATTTTTTTGTTATTAACCTATATCTACGAATTTGTAACATCAGTAACTCAAAAGTAAACTAAACTACCGAAAATATACCCTTCAATTAAATAAAATTGGGTTTGCCATCACCTCCAAATTCGTTATAATACGCATATATGACATTTTCGAAATTCCGTAGAAATCGCTACCCAATTATAAGTCAACTTCACTTTGTATTTCGACTATCATTTTGGTATCTTGTTCAACTGATCTAAATTTTAAGAAATGCATTTCTGGTTCATCTTTAGCAGCTTGTGCTTTCTTTTTTGTTGGTTCTGTTATACCATAATGATATTGGGATGCGATTGTAAATCTTGTAGCTTTGGGTTTATATGGTTAGCTTGTTCAACTGATCTAAATTTCAAGAAATACGTTTATGTTTCTGTATGTTCATCTTATGCTTTCTTTCATAGTAGTTTGATTACACCAAAATTATATTTAAAATGCCATTGCTAGTCGTATTTCTTACACCTCTTCGTCAAATAACTTTCTCCTCTTATTATCAAAACTCTTTCCTTTAGTTTTCTTATCATATTCTCCATCTTCTTTTACTCGTAAATCTTCAATTAATTCCATAACAATGTTTGACAATCTATATTATCAGTCTCGGGTTGTTACAAAATCCTGATTTTATTTTTAAGATTGCTAGTCCGTCTTTCTTCAATATTAAGCGTAAATTCTAGGACGAAAACTATAGAGATACTTTGTATATTGCTTGATAATGAATACAACTTGGATGAATATAAGTGAGCCTAAGAAGATCTTTATATATAGCACTCTCTTGGAATGGACGGTTGAAATTCTATAACATTATAATGTACATCTACCATCTAATCTCTTATTATTTTGTAAATACACTTTCAACAAATCCTATAAAAGCCCAAGTTGAAGCCTAGCTTCTAGAAATCACAGTCCAATTCCGTCTAATATTATGTAGAAATCACAGTCCAATTAGGTCTAATATTATGTAGAGCGTTACAAAATTCCTTGAAGTCGGTTTTTCTATCATAAAATATATTTATATCATACTATTTAATAGAATGACATGTGATACTTGAAAAACTATTTTAGCTATCAATTTATTACATATAAAAACCGTAGAAATTACAGTGGGTGAGCGATCTATCAATTATTTTTAGTGCATAATGATTTTAAAAAACAAAGATATAATTATTTTTATTTAAAACGGTTGCAAAATCCAGATCTAATAAGACCAAAATCAATTAATAATATACTACAAGTTGCCCATTTGAATAGAGAGGGATGGTTTTGACTTTATAAACAGACATAAAATGTCAAGCCATAATTAAATATCATAAATATCTGCCCCTTGAATAGGTACCATATTTCAATAATAATATAATATATGACAATTTCTCTGAATTTTACAGACAATAAATGGTGAATCTTGTTTAAATTTTACTTGTTAAATTCGTTAAGAAACTTAAAATCCTGTCGTAACGCGTTGTTACGACTTCTTCAACGAATATTTAATATTCTATACTAATAAAATAGTATAGTAAGATAAGACCTAACAAGTCAGGTGGACAACCTTAACAGCTCCAATTGTACACGTAATTAATACTTCATCACTTCGGCCCGACTTGTCTTGTTTCTTTTCGGCACATAGATTAAGATGAGTGGGTTGTTGTGTGTAGATAAGTGAGTAATTGTGTGTAAATAAATAGGCACCACAAAAAAAAAAGAGTTTATGTAATAATTATTTTACATTTTAAAAAATAATACAAGTCAAGTGTGACAACCCAAAAAAAACAAGACAAGTCAAGCGGGATAGAGGGAGTAATATTCAAATAAACACGAAAAGCGAGTTTTTGGAATGTAATGACAATTAAGAGTTTTAATTTGGACAGAACCCCATTATTTTAGTGACAAAATCTTGAAATAGGATGACATAATTTTTTTTTGTAAGAAAGGAAATTATACAATTTTTTTAAAAGCTTTTATGACGAATAATTCGCAGCCGCTATTGAGGTGTGCACTAAATAAACTCTGCTCATGTGTTGAACTCATAACTTTTTGATTATATACTAAGCATTTTAACTCATATATCATCCAAGGGACATAATTATACAAAATCTTGAATCTTGATCACATCATTTAATTAAGTTGTTATAGTTAGTACATTTAATCCCCAAGTCATATTAGATCGTTTAATTTCTTCATTATCATCTTTTGTTTCTTTTTCATTCTTTAATCCAACTTTATAAAAGTTTAAGTAATTACCAAAAAAAAGGATAGATAGAGAGCTCTAATGACAAAAAGAGGGAGCATGTGGTGGATAATTCATAATTTAATTCTTCAATTTTGAGGTTCGAGCTTCTTCGTTGACCATTACTCTCGATTAACGATTACGAATTTATATTGCAATTGCAGATTTATTTAATCACACCAAATAATTAAAATTTTAAATTTAAATTGGGCTATAACTTATATTATTGTCCCCTTTGATTTTGGTACGGAAATTAAAAAATTTTGTTTACGTGTGTATTTTATGAGTTTTAATTGTATTAAGAAATGAACATAATTTTCGAAGAGTGGTTGGTGAAAGAAATGACAAATTATCCAAATTTTTGTAGGGCATAGTTGAAGCAATCGATTTTTTTTCTATTTTTTTATATTGTATTTTAAAAAATAATGTTAAGTTTTCAAAAAGTTAAAAATCATAAATTTTTGAGTACGGAGTGAAACGAAAATCGTGTGAGAAATAGATTTTTGGAGAGATTGAGAGTATGATAATGTGGGGATGATTATTAAATAGGAAGGGCTCACTTCATTTTTTGTTTAATAATAGTTTTTGTTATTTTATGAAAGATGACAGTAATAGCTGGATAACCCGATTAGGAAAGTATAACAATAATAGCTGGACGGAGGAAGTACAAGATTGATGGAATATTGTTAGAAAAATAGTCCATTTAATTTCTAAATATAAGATACTACATTTAATTACTAAGCATACTTTTATGATTTATTTAATTATACGAAATATTTAGATTTTCAAAATAAACATGAGGATGTTAGACGCAAGATTGATGAATTATTGTTTGAAAAATATAAGATACTACATTTAATTTCTAAATATACTTTTAGGTTCATTCATGTAGAAGTGAATCGTCAAAGTTTAAAGGCAATTGTTGCAAAAATTATTTGATAATTTGCCTTTAATAGATTTTGATAAGAATATTAAAAAGATAGTGCCTACATAATTACATATATTAGCCACTATTTAAGATTTTCTTCATAATGATGCACATGATAGGACTATGCATCGACATGATTTTTCAAATTCCTAGTAATAAAAAAAAATAAAATCCTAGTAACTTGTTGAGTAATGTTCACGAATCGATTTTATCTAACATAGTACGAAAGCCAGGATCTTTCAGAAAATAGATTTCTATTTGAAGAGTACACACTAAACCATCAATTTGAGATCCAATTCGATATTTTCCTTGGAATGTATCGGGAAGGAATTGGAATGGAATAAGATCGATTCATACAGAAAAAAAAAGTTCTCTCGACTCTGTACCCATGGGATAGGGATAGAGGAAGAGGAAAAACCTAAGATTTCACATAGTACTTTTGATCGAAAAATCAATTAGATTTATTTCGTACACGTCGTTCAATGGTCAAATTCTAAACGATCAAACCTATTGGTAGTTTGATTCATTTACGAAGCTACTTACATGGTCAAAAAATCACTTTAAAGTTAAACATCGATAAAATAATGTTCGATATAGTAATTATCTTGTTAAAATAATAATTTATTCCGATTTCGATTTGGGTTAATAAATTAAAATAAAGTTCGATAAAGTAATAACATTGTTAAACAAATTTTTTTTTACTATTCAAATATTATTACTTTAAAAAATTTAACGGTATATTCGTGAATAATTTTGAAAATATAAATACTACCTCCAAAATAGCACTAAATTTAAAACTCACTGTTCACCGTGCCAGTGCACCACGTTTTGTCCCATAAAAGAAGTTTGAAATAAATTTACAACTATTACAGAGGAAGGTACTACTAAAGCTCCGTCATAACCCCTCTCTTTCTTAATGGCGTAGTCTTCCATCCGCCATTGCCGTTTGAATCTTCAGCAATCTGAATTGCCACTCCGCGCCTCCGGAAAACCCCAATCCAAACCTCTCCGCTGCCGTCCCCACCTCCGCCGCGGCGGCATACAAAGGAGAATACCCTGACTGAAGTCCCTAAAGACCTTCCGTAATTCTCAGATCTCCTCGAATGCCGCGATGAATCAACGCGCGGAGGACGACGACGTTTACAACATCATCCCAATCCACAACCTCCTCGCCGACCACCCCGCGCTCCGCTTCCCCGAGGTGCGAGCAGCAGCAGCCGCACTCCGCTCCGTCGGCGACCTGCGCCGGCCGCCTTTCGCCACGTGGAAGCCTCACTACGACCTCCTCGACTGGCTTGCTCTTTTCTTCGGTTTCCAAGCTTCCAATGTCAAAAACCAGAGGGAGCATCTCGTGCTCCACCTCTCCAATGCTCAGATGCGCCTCACGCCGCCGCCGGACAACATCGACACACTTGACCCCGCCGTACTCCGCCGATTCCGCCGCTCTCTGCTGAAGAACTACTCCAACTGGTGCTCGTATCTCAACCTTAAGTCGAATATTTGGCTCTCGGACTCGCGCTCGAGACACTCGGAGGCGGATCACCGGCGTGAGTTGCTGTACGTGTCGCTGTATCTGCTCATATGGGGTGAGTCTGCTAACATACGGTTTGTTCCAGAATGCATTTGTTATATTTTTCATAATATGGCGATGGAATTGAATAAGATTTTGGAGGATTATATTGATGAGAACACGGGGAGGCCGTTTTTGCCATCTATATCTGGCCAGGATGCTTATCTGAATAAAATCGTGAAGCCAATTTATGATACCATTAAAGCTGAGGTAGAGAATAGTAGGAATGGGACAGCGCCACACTCTGCTTGGAGAAATTATGATGATATAAATGAGTACTTTTGGAGTAAGAGGTGTTTTGAGAAGCTAAATTGGCCTATTGATCTTGGGAGTAACTTTTTTGTGACTGGACACAAGGGGAAGAAGGTCGGGAAGACTGGGTTTGTCGAGCAGAGGTCCTTTTGGAACTTATTTAGGAGTTTTGACAAGTTGTGGATTATGCTGTTCTTGTTTCTTCAGGCGGCAATTATTGTTGCTTGGGAAGGCAGGGAGTATCCATGGGAGTCATTGAAAAGTAGAGAAGTTCAGGCCAAGTGCTTGACTATATTTCTCACGTGGAGCGCTCTGAGGTTCTTGCAGTCTCTGTTGGATATCGGAATGCAGTATAGTTTGGTTTCGAGAGAGACCAAGTCCTCTGGAGTGAGGATGGTTTTGAAAACTGTTGCCGCAGCTGGGTGGATTGTGGTGTTTGGGGTACTCTATGGAAGGATATTGGAGATGAAAAATCGTGACGGGAGGTGGGATAGCGGTGCAACAGAGAGGAGAATAGTAAATTTTCTTGAGGCTGTGGTGGCTTTTCTTGCTCCAGAGCTTTTGGCCTTGGCTTTATTTATTATCCCATGGATTAGGAATTTTTTGGAGAACACAAACTGGAAGATATTTTATTTGCTGTCGTGGTGGTTCCAGAGCAGGACTTTTGTGGGTCGAGGGCTCAGGGAAGGTCTTGTTGACAATGTTAAGTACAGCCTTTTCTGGATTGTAGTTTTGGCCACAAAGTTTGTTTTTAGTTACTTCATGCAGATTAAGCCCATGATTGCTCCTACGAAGGCTTTGTTGGATCTAAAAGATGTTAAATATGAGTGGCATGAGTTCTTTAGTAACAGTAACCGGTTTGCAGTTGGGCTGTTGTGGCTTCCAGTTGTTTTGATTTACCTAATGGATATCCAGATTTGGTACTCCATTTACTCTTCGTTTGTGGGCGCAGCTGTTGGGTTGTTTGATCACTTGGGTGAAATTCGGAATATGCAGCAGTTGAGGTTGAGATTTCAATTCTTTGCTAGTGCTATTCAGTTTAATCTCATGCCTGAGGAGCAGCTATTGAATGCTCAAGGAAGTTTCAAGAACAAGATCAAGGATTTCATTCATCGGTTGAAGCTGAGATATGGATTTGGCCGGCCATTTAAAAAGCTCGAATCCAACCAGGTGCAGGCCTATAAATTTGCATTGATATGGAATGAGGTAATCAAGATTTTCAGAGAGGAAGATATCATTTCTGACCGTGAGGTTGAGCTTTTGGAGCTGCCTGATACTAAAAGTAACTGGAACATTAGGGTGATTCAGTGGCCATGCTTGCTCCTGTGTAATGAGCTACTTCTTGCTCTGAGCCAGGCAAAAGAGTTAGTTGATGCTCCTGATAGGTGGCTTTGGTATAAGATCTGCAAGTCTGAGTATAGACGTTGTGCAGTCACTGAAGCATATGACAGCCTAAAGCACTTTTTGCTGGCAATTGTGAAATATGATTCTGAGGAGCACTCCATAGTCAAAACTTATTTCCAAGAAATTGATCAATTTGTTGAACTGGAGAAATTCACAAGAAACTATAACCTAACTGCACTCCCCAAGATATATGATAAGTTGGTCCGTCTTCTTAATCTTGTCCTCAAGCCTGACAGAAATGATGATAAGGTGGTCAATGCTCTTCAGGCCCTTTATGAGGCAGCTATCAGAGATTTTCTGAAAGAGCCGAGAAGCAATGACCAGCTGAGGGCAGATGGGCTAGCTCCACAAAGGGTGGTTTCAGGTGAAGTATTGCTTTTTCAGAATGCTGTTGAATTTCCTAGTGCAAGTAATGAGACTTTCTATCGTCGGGTCCGGAGGCTGCATACAATTCTCACCTCTCATGATTCCATGCAAAAAGTTCCAGAAAATCTTGAGGCAAGGCGTAGAATTGCATTCTTTAGTAATTCCTTGTTCATGAACATGCCTCACGCTCCTCAAGTTGAGAAAATGAGGGCCTTCAGTGTGCTTACCCCATACTATACTGAAGAGGTGTTATTCAGCAAGGAACAACTCCGAACTGTGAATGAAGATGGGATTTCAACCCTTTACTACTTGCAAACCATTTATGCCAGTGACTGGAAGAACTTCTTGGAGAGGATGCGTAAAGACGGGATGAAAAGTGAAAGAGAACTGTGGACAAGTAGGCTGAGAGAACTTCGATTGTGGGCATCATACAGAGGACAGACACTCACCCGTACAGTGAGAGGAATGATGTATTACTATCGTGCCCTTGAGTTACTGACTTTTCTTGATTCTGCTTCTGAGGTGGACATGAGAGAAGCATCTCAGCAACTGGGTTCCATAAGGCGTAATGATGACATGGATCGTTTGAGCTTAGAATCACCGTCTTCAACATCAATGAGCAGAGACAGTAGTTCAGTCAGTCTTCGTTTTAAAGGCCACGAGCGTGGAACATCTCTAATGAAATTTACTTATGTCATTGCATGCCAGATTTACGGTTCTCAAAAAGCCAAAAAGGACCCCCGTGCTGAGGAGATACTTTATCTGATGAAAATTAATGAAGCTCTTCGTGTTGCCTATGTTGATGAGGTGCCTGCAGGTAGAGATGGGAAAGAGTATTTCTCTGTCCTGGTGAAATATGATCAAAAGTTGCAGAGAGAAGTTGAGATATATCGGGTCAGGTTGCCTGGTCCAGTGAAACTTGGTGAAGGGAAACCAGAGAATCAAAATCATGCAATTATATTCACAAGGGGAGATGCAGTTCAGACTATTGACATGAACCAGGATAACTATTTTGAGGAAGCTCTAAAGATGCGGAACCTCTTGGAGGAGTTTAAGTCCTACTACGGTATCAGAAAACCTACCATCTTGGGAGTTAGGGAGCACATTTTTACAGGTTCCGTATCATCACTTGCTTGGTTCATGTCTGCTCAGGAAACGAGCTTCGTCACCTTGGGGCAGCGTGTTTTAGCAAATCCATTGAAAGTGCGAATGCATTATGGGCATCCTGATGTGTTTGACAGGTTTTGGTTTCTGACTCGAGGAGGTATTAGCAAGGCTTCCAGAGTGATCAACATTAGTGAGGATATTTTTGCTGGGTTCAATTGCACATTGAGAGGCGGAAATGTCACCCACCATGAATATATCCAAGTTGGAAAGGGAAGGGATGTTGGGTTGAATCAGATCTCTATGTTTGAAGCCAAGGTTGCAAGTGGAAATGGCGAGCAGATACTAAGTCGAGACGTTTATAGGTTGGGTCATAGGCTGGACTTCTTCCGTATGCTCTCATTCTTTTATACAACCGTTGGGTTTTTCTTCAATACCATGATGATTCTCCTCACTGTGTATGCCTTTTTATGGGGTCGGCTTTATTTGGCGTTGAGTGGTGTAGAAGGTGCAGCCTTGTCAAATGCGAATGATAATAGAGCACTTGGTACAATCTTGAACCAGCAGCTCATCATCCAGCTCGGTCTCTTTACTGCCTTGCCAATGGTTGTGGAGAACTCCCTTGAGCATGGCTTCCTGCATTCCATTTGGGATTTTATAACGATGCAGCTTCAACTTTCTTCGGTGTTCTATACATTTTCGATGGGGACCCGTGGTCATTATTTTGGCAGAACAGTTTTGCATGGTGGTGCCAAATACCGTGCAACTGGCCGTGGTTTTGTGGTTCAGCATAAGAGCTTCTCCGAGAACTACAGATTATATGCTCGTAGCCATTTTGTGAAGGCTATTGAACTTGGGTTGATACTCACTGTCTATGCTTCCTACAGCCCGGTAGCTAAAGATACTTTAGTGTACATAGCATTGACCATTACCAGTTGGTTTTTAGTGGTTTCATGGATTTTGGCTCCGTTCATTTTTAACCCTCTGGGCTTTGATTGGTTAAAAACAGTGTATGACTTTGATGACTTTATGAACTGGATTTGGTTCAAGGGTGGCGTGTTTGCAAAATCCGAGCAGAGCTGGGAAAAATGGTGGTACGAAGAGCAAGATCATTTAAGAACAACTGGTCTTTGGGGAAAAATACTGGAAATCATCTTGGACCTTCGGTTCTTCTTTTTCCAGTTCGGTATTGTGTATCAATTAGGCATTGCTGCTGGAAGCAGGAGCATTGCTGTTTACTTGCTCTCATGGATATATGTGGTTGTGACTTTTGTGCTTTACTGGATAATAGCTTATGCTCGCGAAAAATACGCTGCAAAGGAGCACATCTACTACCGTTTGGTTCAGTTCCTTGTCATTATCTTCACAGTGGTTGTTATAGTTGCCTTGCTCGAGTTCACCCATTTCAAATTCGTGGATATCTTCACCAGTTTATTGGCTTTCATTCCTACTGGTTGGGGATTCTTATCTATTGCGCAAGTCCTCCGCCCCTTCTTGCAGAACACGAAGCTTTGGGACATTGTTGTCTCTGTAGCTCGTATGTACGACATAATGTTCGGGGTTATTGTCATGCTCCCTGTCGCCCTTCTGTCTTGGCTGCCCGGCTTCCAAAACATGCAGACAAGGATTCTGTTCAATCAAGCGTTCAGTCGGGGCTTACACATATCCACCATTCTTGCTGGAAAGAAACCCAAGGCTGATGAGTAAGATAAGGTATTATTGTGCTCTCCTTGGTTGTAGCTTTTTAAGTCGTTACGAAATTATGCTTACGTAGCCCAACATGAATATCACACTGTACCCAATTTCTTTGATTGAATGCTGCTGTAGTCACTGATCGTAGATTCTTGAAAAATTATGCTTACGTTGCCCAAAATGAATATGAGTACTCTACCCAATTTCTTTGATTCAATGCTGCTCTATTCACCTGCCGTATAATCTTGAAGTTATGCTTAAATTCCTCCCAACATGAATATCACTACTGTACCCAATTTCTTTGATTCAATGCTGCTGTATTCAGTGATCGTAGATTCTTGAAAAATTATGCTTTCATCGCCCAATATGCATATTGCCCAACATGAATATTGCCCAACATGAATATCGCTACTCTACTCGATTTCTTTTGATTCAATGCTGCTTTATTCACTTATCATAAATTCTTGCAATTATGCTTACATTTCCCAACATGAATACCACTATACGCAATTTCTTTTGATTCATTGTTTCGTCATGTAAACTGTTTGGACTTTCCTTGATTTGCCCCTTGCAAATAGTTTCACGAAAAGTCGAATGGATGCTGAGAGAATTGAATTGTGTATTGCAGGCATAGAGTGGACTTGTGGAATAGATTCAAAACCGAGCTTGAATCAGAGGTGAATATTTTCCTGCTTACACGTCGAATCAAAGGGTGAACGTTTTCCTCTTTACATGTCGAAATCAAAGGTGAATTAAATCGAATTGCGTATTTGCAGGTTTAGAGTGAACTTTTGGGATAGATACAACACATAGCTTGAATCAAAGGTGAATATTTTTCCTGTTTACATGCTGAATCAAAGGTGAATATTCTGATCATCTTTCGCCGTCGTGCTCGTTGCTCCGTCGTTCTCTTGCAGTCTTGCTGTTTATATACTGCTCAGATTCCTTCTTCATAATTCATGCTTACACTGTTAGATATATCCATTTGTTTGTCTTCATCAATTAGTTATCATGGTTCTGTATGAAGATGTTAATCATGCTTTTGTTTCTGAGTAAATATATCTTGCCAGCTAAGTCTTGTATTTAGTTCAGATTTTGTTTCATTCTCTTTCAATGTAACTTGCAAATCTGGAAATTTTATACCCTTCTGGTTTGGTTTGAAGCTTTTCTTGATTCTGGAAATCAACTCTCATGCAATTTTGTGCCATTTTTCATGTTCCCAATTGAGATTTGTTAAATTTTATTTCGAAGGTTGGATGTGTAGAAGAGTATTTATGTGTGTGTATCGGCACTGGCGTATTTAAGGGGCGTAAGTAGGCTACCATCACCCACATTTTCTTAGTTTTCCGGAATTATAGATTTTTTCCCCTCCCGACATTAGAGATTGCACCCGTAATTCTTAATTTTGAATAATGATGTGTAACCAACTTCTTGAATAAGAGTTGATATTGGTACATAAAGGTACTACAAATAGTAAAATTACAAAATTGTATTCCACGTGAATGAGGATCCTCTATCTCACTTTTGGTATCTCAATACATTTCCCACCAATGAGGTGGTGACATTGATTCAAGAAAATTATTAATCAAAATCATTAACTTAATTTTAAAATATATACAACTACGATAAAAATACACATGTCGCCACCTCATTGGTGGGGCATGTATTGGGATACTAAAAATGGGATAGAAGATCCTCACCGATCCTCACCGATTCCACGTCTCATTGTCTAGTGTATCTTTTTGGCAAAAGATCATCTGGCCCAAATTCGGTGGACCACCAAGCGGCGCCGCGCGTGCATTGGTGGACCACCTTTTTATAACTCAAATATTTTTTAAATGATAACATGGCCCACCAATGCACGCGTGACACCGCGTGATTGGTGGACCACCAAGTGGTCCTTCGGATTTAGGCCAGAAGATCCGGATTGTATCTTTTTGGACTGTCCTATTAAAATAGTTTAATTTTTTTGGGGGGTAAATTATTACAAATATTATTTTAAGGACCCATAACTTTATACAAATTTAAATATACCAATAACTTTTCTTAAAAATCATGCTAAAAAAAAGAATATTTAATCATATAAGTTGATATTTTCAATAAAATTATTCCATATGCACATTGAGAAGGCAGAAAGACTTCAAATGTCCACCAAACACTTCAAAACAAAACTTAAAGAGTGCGGCGGTGAAATGCCCATGTGGGAAAAGACAAATACATTTATACTCAATTTTTATATTTAACTACACTATATACCCAAGAAGACGAAAATACCCCTAGTATGGGATGGTCCGATCACGTGAACAGAGGGCCCGATCAGGGTCCGACCAGTCGGACACGCCCGACCAAGGGCCGATTACTACTTGAATAGTGGGCATGATCGGTCATGCCCTATCACAAGGTCATGATCGGTCATGCCCTATCACAAGGCCGATCACTATCAGGCCATGATCGGGCATGTCCGATCTGTCGGACACATCGACATTGTCCGATCACGGTCCGATCATGGCCTGACACTTTTAAGTGAGAGAAGAAAAAAAGTGGGGGTATTTTAGTAAATTTGGGTATATAGTGGATAGTTTTATAAAATTGAGTAATTTTGTAGTTGTAATAATCAAATAGGGTATATTGATATATTACCACAAGCTTAAATTTTGAAAAATTGAAAAATTCTCTTTCAAAGTTAATGTGTGTAGATGAATATTTATAAGGGCATTTAGCTATTTGCAGCGGCAGATCTAGAAAGTATATAAATTATAAATTCCAATTGTATTTCTTAAACTTTATTATTTTAGTCGTTTAAAACTACATACAGTTAAACTTCGATAAAGTAATAGCATTGGAGCCGGAAAAAAATATTCATTTAACGAGGTTATTACTTTATCGAATATTATTTTAGTGTATTTACCTATATCGGGACCGAAAAAAATTATTATCTAAGCGAGATTATTACTCTATCGAATATTAATTTATAGAAGTTTAAATGTATTTCGCCCTTTTTGAAATATCAAATCCTAACTTTGAAATTATAAATTATGCCCTTAATGATGGTATAAATTATTAACTATAAAAACGCCTCAATAAAATCTCGAAAAATACTACTCGAGATGTGTATTAAATATCTTACTACTCGAGATGTGTATTGAATAATATAAAGACTTTCCAAACAAGGCAAGAAAAAGAGAGCATAAAGAAGAAAGAATACAAGTGCAAGCAAACCCTCCCAAAAGTAAAAGCCCACCATAATTGAACCAATCCAATCCCCCAAATCAAGAAATCAAAAAAATCCATCTCCCTCTCATATGACCTCACCACCCTCGCCGCCACCGCCGTCCGATCAAAACCCCAATCCACCGCCGCTCCTCCTCCGCCTCATGAGCAAGCGCAGCACGTGGGTCTGCCTCTTCGTCTCCGTCTACGCCCTCCTCCTCTTCCTCTCATGGAACCTCCTCAAATCCGTCATCTCATGGTACGAACTCGAATCGGCGGCGGCGCCGTCCTCATCCGGGTGGCTGGCGCTCTACGCCTCCGTGCTTCTGGGGGCGGCTTTCGGCGTGCTCTCGATGGTGGCGGCGCTGGGGGTGGCCGTGCCGGCCACTTTGGTGACGTGGATAACGGTGCTGGTGCTGCTGACTTTCTGCGGCAAGCCGAGGAGGAGGGTGGTGGTGGAGGGGAAGAATTTGACGGCGGAGATTAGTGGGTCTGTGGTGAGGGTTTTGATCAAGGAGGGGAATGTGGTGGCGGCGGTTTGTGCGGTTGTTGGGTATTTTGCTCTGCGCAAGGAGGGTGGAGGTGTTCTTGATTTTGAGTAAAGATTTGATTTTTTTTATTTTTTTTTGGGTTTTTGGAGGTTAATTCAGATTAATCTTGATTTAATGTTGTTATAAGATTGTAATTAGAGTGTAATTATAAACTCTATTTCCTGAATTTTTGTTCATTAATTTTGGTTGTATCTCCCTAATTAGACTTTTCTTACATTTGATCGAATAATTAGGCGAATTTCGATTTTAGTAATGTAATATGATCTTTTACTTTTGCCGTGGTTGCATTTTTTTTCTTCTTTTCATTTTTGAAATATTTATATTTGATTCTTGAATTAATAGTTAATTTTACATATTTTTTTTTTCATTTTTTTCATTCAATTTTCTAAAATATTTGTATTGATCCTTCGGCGAAGAGTTTAGTTCACCAACATCTTGTTTCGTTTAATTTATCAAGCAATTTCGTTATAAAAGATCGCGTGATAACTATCGTATAATAAAACAGAACGATTAATCATATTACTTCTTCCGTTTCGTTAAAACTGTCCTATTTAGTTTCAGCACGGAGATTAAAAAATTTTGTTTAAGTATATATTTTAGGAATTTTAATTGTATTAAGAAATGAATAAATTTTCGAGGAATTATTTGTAGAAAAAATGAAAATTTATCTAAATTTTTATAGAGCATAGTTGATGCAATTATTTTTTTTTTATATTGTATTTTAAGAAATAGTTTTAAGTTTATAAAAAATTAAAAATCATAAATTTTCGAGTACGGAGTGGAACGAAAATCATGTGAGAGATAGATTTTTAGAGAGAGAAAGAGTATGGTAATATGGGGATGAATATTAAGTAGGAGGAGCCCACTTCTTTTTTTGTTTAAGAATATTTTTTTCTATTTTAGGAACCAGATTAAAAAAATAGAATAGTAATAGCGAGACGGGGGGAGTATATATTATGGGGTTCATGATCGAAATTTCTTCTTTCTTGTTTATTTTTCCTTTTCGGGTTGCAGGTGAATTAGATTTGGCAGATGTAGATCTGACCATTCAAATAGCTTTTTATCAAGCTGTATTAATGGCTTTGTCGAACTAGTTTTGTTACTGTAAATATTATTGTCGGCAACTGCCTCTTGCCTTTTTGCAATATCTATATCTGGAACGTGACAGATTCTTGACAATTCAATGCAAAAGTTCAGCAGCAATATTCCCAGTATGACCAAACATTTTCAATCCATGTTACACTTATTTCTGTATTCCATTTTACCCAAATTTACATACATCAATTATGTTATGTAGCATTTACATTCTCTCTCTATAAATCTGAAAAACAACTTTTTCACCTAAGAAATCAGATGTGAAATTTGGACAACAACATCCATTACTACGAGTTTCACAAATCCCAACTTTTTCAAAATCTTGATTCCGACCTAATCCCATCACCTCATTTGAAGTTTCGGCTAATTCTTGATTTTGATACCTTCTAACCGAACACCCTCTAACATTGTAGAAAGGCCCATATAGCAATAAGAAAGAAATCATATTACAGGTAAACCTCGATAAAGTAATAATCTTGGGATCGAGAAAAAATATTCATTTAACAAGATTATTAATTTATCGAACATTATTTTAGTATATTAATCCATATTGGGACCGGAAGAAATTATTATCTTAGCGAAATTATTACTTTATCGAGATTTAACTGTATCCTAGAAACATTACATTTATGATTTATGTATACAATTCAACCTATAAGCGAAGTTTGATGCCAAAATTATAAACATTTTTAAGTTCTAGGGCAAATTCAAGGAGAATGCTTGTACGATCATTACGACTCGATTTTACTCGTAGAGTGATGGATCTAGGGTTCATCACGCTGCTTCTTCTCCACGAGCGATGGGTTCGTTTGCTTCTTCCGTATCATCGGATTCAGAGTCGTAAGCCCATAGGTGTTTTAGCTCGCCTCGTATCCAACCCAACACGACACAAGTTCCTGAGATGCACAGAGCCATGTTAACTCGTGGAACGAAATCTAAAGGAAGATTTATTGATTTTTTTAAATTCTACCATAAATTGGTGATGGGAGGTATCAAACCTTAGTCTATCTTTATTATAGGAGTGAGAAACACCAACTAAGCTACATGCTTGTGATAAAATGAAAACGGAGATACGGATAACGAAATTTAACATCAATTATCAAGAGATTGGGAAGGATTTTGTACCAAGTGTGCATGGGACTAGGTAGAGTAGAGCTGGCTGGCCTTGCCCATCCATCAAGTACAATGCTAAGTAAGTAAACAATAGACCTGCAGCAAAAGAAAAATACAAAATGAGTGTGTGATTATATATTTGATGATCACAAAACGTAGGGGGCGTTTGGTTCGCAACTAAGAATCAGATTCGGGGTCAGGATCATCCCTCCGGATTTGGAATTGGTATAGAATCTTCAAGACTATTAAGAAATTTCAAGATATGTAAGAATACTCACCAACTCCGTAGCCAATCGACAACCAAAGGAAGTATCCGTTGAAGACCGTCTTCTTATTAGCTTTGTCAAATCTGCAATTAACACCCGGAAATGGATGATTTCATTCGAAGAAAACAGTTAGAGAAAAAAATAAATTATTTATCAACACACATCCATCATAGAGAAAAATTTAAGCCTTTTATTGATAACATTGATCAAAGATTAAGTGTTGTAGAGCTTTACAGACTGAAGAAGGAAAAAAATAGACGAGAAAGCGTACACTACGTATTAAGTAGCGCATACTTATTGATTAAAGAAAACAGTTAGAAGAAACATACAGTAGGGATATTACTCCTAGTCCTATACTATATTTTTAATCGTAACACCATAGGGATAGTAGTATAATACCTAAAAGCAAAGGAGACTAGCAAACCGGGGAAGAGAATGTCTCCGAAGCCTATCATGTTGTAACCATAATAAGGATCATTAATTCGAGGAACTCTCAGAAGCATGGGGATCGATTCTCCACCGCTTTTATCACCTTCAGCGACCTGAAAATATAGGAAAAATATCAAGCAAGAGTAACGGCAAAAATATTCTTCTCCTATCATTGGTAAGATTATTCAAGTTAACTTATTATGAGTAAGCACCGCGGAGTACTTGAGCTATAGGGAGATGATGTTGATAACGTAACAGATTCAAAGGGCAGCAAATAGTGTTATGTAAAATAAAGAAATCAAATGCACCTCAGCTTTGTAGCATCTGAAGGGCAGAAGATCTTACAAGTAACTTCATAACAAAATAATACTAACAAAACAAGATAAAGAGTATCCACATACAGAAATGGTAGGCCGACTAAATGAAAGTGAAGAAAGAAACGTGAGTGTGCAAGAACTTACAGCGATCATAACACTGTCCTGGAATATAAACGGAGATAGGAAAACCCAAAATATATCATACACGAATGCGCAGCACAAGAGTACGGTGGCAACCTGAAAGACAGAAAGGTGACATCAGTCGAAAAATTAAAAGCTGGTAAAATCATGTTCAATATTATAGTTTATCCACATACCTTTATGTTTGGCAATTGAGCCATTTGTAAGACAGTTATCATCATACAAATACCCTGATCCACAAAAATCATTAATATAAATAAAAGATTTAGACGAAATGATAACGGCTGTTGCATTATTCAGAAATGTCAGGAAGAGTCCAATGCTCACAAACAGACAAGACAAAACAGTCACAACTAGTAAACCTGCGGATTCATACATACATGATTCACATAGAAACACAATTTCCCCTTATGCACATTTTGATAAATGCATGGGAAATAAGTGGAACTGGCATAAATCTGGGACATTGCATATATTTGTATTATATAATCTTTAGCAACGTAATCCAATAGAATCACCAAATGAGATTTCTTAGAAGATAAGAAATCTGAATCGGCAATGGTATAATAGATCCGGTACACATATCTAGTATGAAACTGAATGGGGTTGATCAAATTTGGTCATCTATAGCAACAAAAGCAAAATGTCAAATTAAATCATTTCGGACAAAGATAATAATACTACAATATTATCCAAAAGATACAATCATGATCCCTTTGCCACCCAAAAGAGAAAGAACACTGGAATACCAAAAAAAAGGCCTTTGGGCTTGAGCTGAAAGTAGTAAGCAACTAAGGGTTCATGTAAAATATAATTGTCAGTGTCAGATGCCACAACGCAGTAAAGGATAGAGGATAGCGATTTTTGTATGGTACTTACAAGGATATCTTGTCCAATCCAAGAGTACGACGTATTTCGGTAGGCAGCCCAAACAATGGCAAACACAACACAAAATATCAAAACAGCTAAAGAGAATATTGAAACTTCCCCTAGAAGCGGCAGATCCACTTTCTTCTGCTCACTACCTCTGAATTTGCTGCTCAAAAAGAAAGATCAAATATGTCAAATTAGTCTGAAACAATTAGTTGTCGTAAAAAAAATACACCACTGTTTGCAGAGACATGACTAAATCATACCTCAAGACAAATGAAACGATACAATTATGCATTCCCTGATAACCAAAAATAATCAATGAGCTAAAAGCGTAGTCATGACTGATCTCATTTGTTTTACACTCAAATGAGTATAAAGATTAGAAAATACTCGAGTCTCTTTTCCTTGTGCACAAGCAAATGAACATTATATTATGAAATTAATTGAAGGGATCACGGTGCCTTGATGAATATAGGCGTATTAGCATCTAGATGATTAAGTAATGATTACGAATAAGCATTTACAATAAATATTTACCTCAACACCTCCAATACAGAAGAGTATGATTAGAAACCAGATGAACCATGAAGACATGAAGAAATAAAGCAGTAGCAGAAAAGTTGACGCCGTTATGACAAAAACTATAGCACTTTTAGCACTAATATGGAGAACTTCCTTATCTTCCTCATCATTGTCTGCTGCAGCACCAGATTCCTAATATTAATATATATATATAACAATCAGTGCAGCCACTACATGTAGCAAATACAAAATGAACTACCAATTTCTAAGTGCAAAATTATATTTTAAAAAAAGAAAAGAAAGTGAAACGAGCAGGAAAGCTCCTATTTGATATCGCACTGGCAGAGAGTTACATAATGACCTACCTAAGTAGTACTATTTTTCAGTAGAAATATGCATAAGCAAGAATATAAAGGCAAATGGTGCAATTCAAGGAACCTGTGGTGACAATTCATCATAGTGCTCATCACTTTGCTTCAAACTAGTGATTTCCGACCAAAGTGAAGCAAAAACTACCGTCCCAACAGCCATCATCCACAAGAATATCACTGAGTAGTCTAAAATTGGTCGATCCGGAGAGTATAATAGAAGTTCGACTGTTCCATATCAAATAGATGTGAACAGTTTGAGTTCAAAGAAATAGACTATAATAACAACATTCTGACCAAATTAAATGAAGGTGAATTACCTTTAGCACCGCTAGCCAGGGAATTATTTAGTTCCTCTCCTCCCCACTTGGAGATTGTAATAACAGGAATCTTGATATTTAAATTAGTCTCATTCCCGCAACCCATCTGCACAAGACCTATGAAGTTCAAGCAAAGTAGCATCCATTTAAAACCAAAGTGGAATAAACTTGGCCAAGATACGAGGAATTACACGACGGAAAGCTACACAAAGATATGCATTACGAGTAAAGTTACCTTCATCGTCGTTTATCACTATCAATCCCGCTGCTCCTCCAGCTTGTGCAACTTCAGCCTTGGTTGTGAAGTTGCAATCACCACGTACCACCAGAGCAATAGAGCCTGATATCTGCAAGATTAGGAGACGCTTAATCCACGAAAGAAGCTACAGCTGTTAATGACTCGACTAGATTATTTATCTGTTTAATCATTATAAGTAAAAGAGATCTTACTGTAAATCTAAGCTATAACTCATAACAATCATATTATCTATGATCAATAAAAGGATTAGATAAATACGTTTGAAGAAGAGAGTGTACAGCCATTTAAAGGATCCGCAAAAGAAGCTGAGAAACGGTCGGCTTCTTCAGCATGAGCAGGCAACACTGAGCCGAAATCGGCAGTTAACCCACCTATTGGCTCCCGTTCCACGCCATTTACCCACTCTTTGATCTTAACCTGTCAAAATCGAACAAAGAGGTTAACACATTCCAACTTAATGATTTGCTTTTTGCTAAAACAGAAATAGATTCTCCTCTCCAACTGAGAACTTATCATCACCGCCCACAGATTAAAATTAAACCATTCCTTCTTTGGAAATAGTTAATACCTGAGAAGTCACATTACAACAATATTTTTCGACCTTTTCTCCGATTACGCGATCAAATACACACATGTCAACCCAACAACTATAGTTGATCGGATAAGAAAGCATGCATAAGCACACACAATCAATAGTAAGCCTAATCAGTCTCCAGAAGCATTACAACTTAGTTGCAATTCCTCTGCATATGAACTTAAACACACGATCAAGCACGGGACACGCAGAAAGATGGGAATAATGGAGATAACAACAATGTGATTAAACAACAATTGAGGCATATCAAGGGGAAAACAAAAGAAATTGGAAACTGAGGTCGGATTACTATACCAGTCTGAAGTCGTTACCGCATGTGGATGATCCGTCATCGGGGGAAGCTCGCGAAACGTCATCTCCGACGGCGAGCGAGGACAGGAGTAGGAAGAAAAATCCCAATTGGAATGCAATTACTGAACTCGAATACCGTGGAAATGCTGCAGCCATACTTAAGATTAGGGATTATGCTAATTAATGCCTCATCGCCCTGTAATTCTGCATGTGAGTTTCGCCGATGATTTCTCAAATTCAAGAGATGGGAAATGAGGAAAAACATTTGGGGGGAAATTGAGCGATCTTGGTAGTTGATCATTTCGACCTTCTAATTAGGTTTATTTGCAATTTGCATCCTTAAACTTCTGGAATTATCATTGTCACCCGTATTATCAGGTTTTGTGGCTGATTGCATTTTTTTTCCTTTCTCAACTATTCCCTCCGCCCTGTTAGTTATAAGATTCATTTATTTTCGAAACATGAATTAAGAATTATTTACGGCTCATTTTTTTGAAACAGAAATTTAAAAAAAATATGATATTATATAATATAAATTGTTTGACTTTGTAATAATTAAATTATGTCCGTACTAAATTTGCCTTTTAAATAAACCACTTATATTAAGACGTTTCAATCTAAAAAACGGAGGGAGTGTAACATCATACTCCCTCCGTTCCGTCCGACTTGTCTTGTTTCTTTTTGACACGGAAATTAAGATAAGTGGGTAATTGTATGTAAATGATTGAGTGGTTTTGTGTAGAAAAGTAGGTTCTACAAAGAAAAAAGTGAAATTTTGTGTAGTAATTATTCTCCTTTTTAGGAAAAATAAAACAAGTCGGGTGAGACAGTTTGAAAAGGAATATAAGACAAGTCGGGCGGGACGGAGGGAGTATTAGTATCTCTTTTATTGGCATTACATCATCGTATTATTAATCCGTAAGTCAATTTATAAAAATAATATTTAGAAAATACTTAAAAAGTCCAAAACCTTGCAATTTATAATGATCGAAACTTCATCACACTCACTTTACAATAATCGAAATTTCATTGCAGACTCATGTTATGCGGTATATTTGAAGAAACTAGATCCATTATTTAATTCACGTAGATAGATTAGTAAATTGGCAATCACAAACAATATTGTTTACTAGTATCTTGAGTAGAATTTTTGCTTACGTTGTGTACCCCACAAGGGTGTCGACATGTACGTATATGTCGACACCCTTGTGGTGTGGTACACACAAAGATATACAATTATGGTATGCTACACACAAAGGTACACACAAGCCGCTCTGGTATTTTTGTTATTAAAGTTTATATAAACATCTGCACATTTTTCAAATTTTCACACTCCGTATTGTAATAATAGATACTCCCTCTGTCCCATCACTAGTGTCATATTTCATTCTTTTGATTGTAACATTAAAAATTGACCAATTTTTAAAAAAGGCAAAAAAAAAAAATAACAAGAATCAACCACTTAAAAAGTCAAAACAATACACACCACAAAACACCATTTCTTAATAACCGTGCTAAAAAGAAACAAGACACTACTAATAGAGTAGATGGAGTATAACCTTAGTCTTCGATCTCAAATTCAACATAATATACATACTACAGTTAAACCTCGATAAAGTAATATTCAATAAAGTAATAATCTCGCTAAGATAATAATTTCTTCCGGTCTCGATATGAGTTAATGCACTAAAATAATGTTCGATAAAGTAATAACCTTATTAAATGAATATTTTTTCTCGGCGCCAAGATTATTACTTTATCGAAGTTTAACTATATTAATCTCTACAATGTATAGTTGAGTTTATTTATGTAAACTCAACTAAATAGTTAAACCTCGATAAAGTAATATTCGATAAAGTAATAATCTCGCTAAGATAATAATTTCTTCCGGTCCCGATATGAGTCAATACATTAAAATAATGTTCGATAAAGTGATAACCTTGTTAAATGAATATTTTTTCTCGATCCCAAGATTATTACTTTATCGAAATTTAACTGTACAAGTTTTTTTGCCCTACTTGTAAACAAACAAAAGGCTCAAAATCTTTTAACATACGTGAAGTAGGATTAAAACTAGTATTCTAACCCTAATTTAGCATTGTCTTGCAGTCAAATATCACATACGTAATACGAGCCATATTATTATATTGAATGTACTTTATAAAATAAATAATTTGTAACATCATTGATGATCACAATTCACAAACACTAGTCTTTGAATCAAATACTAAGATATTACACTTAAACTTTCAAAGAAACGCGTGCTTTGACTACACATAACTAGACAAACACATCACAATTCACAACATTATTGTCGATAAGCATTGCATTTTCGCTTTTCCAATATCTTGAAAATCAAATTCGACTACTCCACCTCATAAAAAGGAATCTCCAAAAGGGGTGATGTAGAGTATCTTGAGATTCATACGCACCAACGAGTAACGACTGCTAGTACAATTAAACATCGATAAAATAATATTCGATAAAATAATAATCTCGTTAAGATAATAATTTCTTTCGGTCCTAATATGGATCAATACATTAAAATAATGTTCAATAAAGTTATAACCTCTTTAAGTGAATATTTTTTCTCGATCCAAAGTTATTACTTTATCGAGATTTAACTGTATACGCAAACCTAAAACAAGCTATTCCAAGAGTCGATCACGTATTATATCCAAAAGATCAAAAAGCACGAAAACTTCTATCTCAATGTATTGACACTCTGACACGACACGACGCTCCAATTGTCGTGTCTAATACATTTAGTACATGTCACACCTAATTTTATGAAAAAAAAAACTCTCCCCATCCCGCCCGACTTGGCTTATTTCCTTCTTTATATTGTTTCACTTGACTTAGTCTCTAATTAAAATAATACTCCAATAAAATTTAATGAATCCCACCACTTTACACACAACTACCAACTATATTTAATAACCGTACTCAAACCAACAAATTCAAATCGGGCGGAAAACAGGGAGTACAAAATTAATTAATTTTACGCTCCAATAAATCGAGTTTTCCAAAAAATATTGTATCCTGTGTCCGTGCAACCTAACCAAGATCAAATCTTGCAACTTAGAAGAGCCTATTGATGTTTAAAGAATATATAGAGATGACAATTTAAAATGCGGGGGGGGGGGGAAAGTTGGGGGAAAATACAAAACCCCCCCTCCCCGCCCCGCAAGTTTGAATCGAGAGACCCCAGATCCCAGAGACACCCAGACTTCCTAAAAGACCAGACCCCGGTCCGCGGGGGGGCAAATCTGAAACCAACCCTTAGACCCCAGACGACCCCCCCCACTATTTGCTGTTTCAATTACTAATTTTGAATTATTTTATACCCAAGTAAGAATATTCTGAATATACCTAGGTATGAAATCTGACAAAGTCTACAAACTCCTAAGTATTTGTTTACTCTATTAAATGTTACTATCTGAATAACTCCAAACAAGACAAGATTCATTAGTAACTACCAACCAAATAGTCCTTGAACTTGACCAACATGAAGAGTTTCAAAGAAGTTACAAGACAATTTACACGAAGTTGGCAAGAAACTAAGTATATGTCTATATAAAGAGTAGATTTTTCTGAAAGAATTAAAGAAAATAGACAAGCCATTATTACCTATGTCCTCGCCGAAATACCCGGGTTTGCTCGATGAAGAGGACAGCTACGAGACTGCACAAACCATGGATCCGAAGTTATACAGATCGATAATGAAAGACGACATACTTGAATTCGTGAGGGCGATGGAACACGGATCGCTTGACCGACAGCACTGCCTAACGGCTTCTTGCGCGCAGTTAAGCCCACAGAAGAAGACAGTTCTGCACGTAGCAACGAGTTTTTCAAGCTACGAGATTGTTAAGCTGATCTGCAAGGACTTACCGGACTTAGTTGCTCAGAAGAATGCAAGAGGCGATTCCGCACTTCATATCGCGGCAAGGGCCGGGAGTTCGCGGCTGGTGACTTTGATAGTGAATTCGGATTTCGGAGAAGGTGGACTGGGAGAAAAGAACGAGGAGGGGAATACGGCCCTCCATGAGGCGCTGAAATATGGGCACGAAGAAGTGGCTCGGATTCTGATTAATAAGAACCGGAATCTGCCTTATTCTCTAAACAAGGAAGGTAAGTCTTTGCTTTATCTGGCTGCAGGGGCAGGATTTCTCACCATTGTGAGGCTTCTTATGGACAATCCTGCTGGGAACTATAGCATGAGTGGAAAATATAAAAGCAAGTCACCCGTTTTCGCTGCGATACTTTCGCATAACATAGGTAAATAACGCGCAAACCTTTCTTTCTCTTGAATGAATAACAAGATTCTGTTGACACTTCATAATGCTGAGCAGGGTGCTAAGGCAACCTGAAAACTGGTGACTGGTGAGATGACCAGGAAGTCCTGTACAACATCCATATTAGATGGAATGACCGAATGAGGAATTTAAAGAACTAGATTTAAATTTCATCAAACTTAGTTACTCCCTCCGTCCTGCTTGAGTTATCTTGTTTTCCTTTTTCGGGTTGTCCCACTTGACCTGTCTTATTTCTTACACAAACTCCCACTTTTCTTTTGTGGGGCCTACCTTTCTATACACAACTAACCACTTATCTTAATCTCCGTGGCGAAAAGTAACAAGACAAGTCGGGTGGTATGGAGGGAGTATCATTAGTATCAAATACCATTCATCTGCCTTGGTCTGTACTAAAATTAACCAACTTTTTCCAAATTTGGAAAAAAGTTTTATCAATACAAATTGACTAGTTTATGGTTCTTCTCTTCTCAACAGATGACTATCTATTCATGATTTGCATATATAGCATATAAAGTTTATGAGAATATTTCTTTATCTTGCAGAAATATAGCAATAGTTTGATAAAGTTGCTCATCAACTACAGTTATATCTACAGCTAACATTTTTTTTTCCTTCTTCATAATGGTTCAATGTTTTTCTTAACCTTCTCTTTTTGTTTCCTTAACACAATTTTAGATGTCATTCACTTGTTGTGGGAAAAGGGTTCATCAATGTTTCAGCTAAGAAATGGGAAAGGCAAGAGTCCTCTTCATGCAGCTGTATGCATGGGATTCACAAAAGGGGTCAAATTCTTGCTAGAAAGGCAGTATGAATTTGCTTACCAGAAAGATAAGCAAGGCTACTACCCAATCCATTCAGCAGCCAGTAAAGGACTCGTCGACATAATCCAGTTGATGCTTCAGCACAGGCCGGATACGAGGGAGCTGCTAACTGCTCATTGTCAAAATATACTGCATGTGGCTGCAAGAAATGGAAAATACAAAGCAGTGGAGTATATGCTTAAAAGGCCAGAGCTGGAGATGCTTATTAATGAAAAGGATGCTGATGGGAACACACCTTTACACCTTGCCACAATTTACGCGCAACCAAAGCTGGTCGGGATTCTCGCGAGGGATCCAAGAGTGATTCCTAGACTCTTAAACAACAACCGCCAGATGGCACTTGACATAGCTGAGGAGCAAATGGAAATGGGAATGGTATCATTACCCAAGGTAAGTGCTTTAAAGAATAAAGGAAAATAGATTATAACATCCTTTTGCCTAGATAAGATGAAATTTCTCTATATGATATAAGAAGAATGTATGTGCATAGCTTCTAATGTAATGACCAATTCACGACGCAGAGACTTACATGTATGGCCTTGAGAGCAGTCGGTGCCCCACGAGCACATAAACCTACAACTCCAAGAAACACAAGTTTCAAGCTTGGAGACCAATCAGAGACACAAAATTGGAAAGATAAGATAAATGCTATTCTGCTGGTAGCCACACTGATTGCCACTGTTACATTTCAAGCAGGTATCACGATACCCGGTGGTAATAACACCACCAATTTTGATCAAGGAACTGCAACCATGCTTAAAAAGGTAAAATTTCAGGAGTTTGTAGTTTGCAACACCATAGCAATGCATACCTCTGTCATGGTTGCTGTCACTCTCATATGGGCACAATTGGGAGACCCTAACTCCATGCGATTAGCTTTGAAGTTGGCTTTGCTTCTGCTGGGACTAGCTCTTGCTACGATGTCTGTAGCATTCTTTGCTGCTGTCTACCTAGTAGTCAGCAAACTATACTGGCTTTCGATAATCGTCCTCCTCATGGGCTCAAGCTTCCTCACTGCACTTGTAGTGCTGTTTGTTCCTCTCTGCTTCCTAGGATCAACAAACCACAATGCCTTCCGCCGACTTTCATACTATCCATTCTGTCTCGTGCTGTATGCACTCAGAGACTAAGAATTCTAAATAGAATACAAGGTTACCTCAAGATAACCCCATGTACAGGTAATAAATAATAGGTCGGCACTTGCTTTGGTTGTAATTTGTAATCATGGTGTGATAGAAGCTGGTAGAACTCCAACATACTTCGGTTCTGCGGGTTCCTAGTAAGTGCTTGAACGCAAGTCCACTATGTCATGTCTGTAAATATTATTATGCACTGTAAAACATATACCCTATAAGGCTCTGCTATGGGTTTGGTTATGATTAAATGTTTTAGTAAGCTATCTTGTGAATCTTACATTCATGTTCTCCACTAACATATGCACTCTAACTGATCTATAAACTGCGTAAAAAAAAACCCTCCCTCCCAAAAAAATTTTTAAAATTTTTTTTTTTAACTTTTTTATAAAAAAAATATAATAATAATAATAAAAGAATGTAGTATCATATCGAGGTTTATCAATGCGGTGTTCTCATTATCATGTAGTTTATCATTTTTGTTATTCCAAAGAATCCCAACGAACAGAAATGAATAAAGCTTACTAGCTAATCAAGCAAGAGTATGTCAAAAGGTAGCATCTCCAGCAAGAAGGTGCTAACCTGTTTCCGGCGAGCTGCTGTACTTCCAGTATAGCATCCTTTTATAGATTAATATTGTTCGAGGCATCAAACAAACGGTACCCAGCTTCTGTCTAGATGCAGCCTACAAGCATCAAGATTAGAATCATGCGTGTATACATATATGCTTAGAGTTATGATAATGGCTCTAGAGAGAGAAGCATGATTCAAAGACTATGTTTCACATACTGCATTCAGAAAACGGAGAAAAAATATAAATGGATACCAGTAGCTGAGGAAGAATAAAGAGTTCAAAAGTGACAAAACCTCTGAATTCATGCAAGGAACTTATGCAAAACACAGCTAATCTGTACAAGGAAATTAAAGAAAAACTGGTGCGTAATCACAATCAAATTAAATAGTTTAGATAAATCAATGTAAACAAGAGAGAGGTGAAGAAATTAACACGAAAAATTAAAGCGAGGCAACAAATTTGGCAAATCAAGTCTTTGATTCAAGCTACCATTTCATTGAAACATGAAATTCAATACACAGAATCCAGAATTCATACGACTCAAGCTGAAATAGGAAACTACAACAAATTTACACCAAACCCTAACCCTAGACGCGACCTCAACCCCCAAATCCGTAGAGCGTACGGCCCTGCCTCTTGAGAGCGTAAACCACGTCCATCGCCGTGACCGTCTTCCGGCGAGCGTGCTCGGTGTAGGTGACGGCGTCACGGATCACATTCTCCAGGAAGATCTTCAACACTCCACGCGTCTCCTCGTAGATCAACCCGCTGATACGCTTGACGCCGCCACGGCGAGCCAGACGGCGGATGGCCGGCTTCGTAATGCCCTGGATGTTATCGCGGAGGACCTTGCGGTGGCGCTTCGCACCGCCCTTTCCCAAACCCTTGCCGCCCTTGCCTCGCCCAGACATTCTTCTCTGCGATCGGATTTTTCTATGGGATTTCTCGAGCGATGGTGATGGTGGATGAGTTGAAAATGAGGAGGTTTTAAATAGATGTTGTGGATGATCGAGAGGCGTTGGATTCGAAATGCTAACGGGCGGCTAGAGATCTTGATCCGAGTGTCTTAATGAGTGAGATCTGTCCGTTGATAGTGGGAATATCGACGGTGGATATGCTACTTTTAGAATAAGGAGAACGGGCTCCTAATCCACGTGTACATTTTGTGCTTTTGGAGCGCAAAAATTCGATCGAACCGCTTAAATTCAAGCGGGACTCGTTTATTAATCAATTCCAATATTATTTAGCTAAATCCAAATAAAATAACATAACTATAAAATAGTAGAAATAACGATGTAATCTCTCAAATATTACACGTTGACAAAAAAAAATTTATACATTTATAATATCTAACTTATTAGGAATTAATGTTATAAAATATAAAAGTCATGATGGGTGTGACATATTTGAATCGAAAAATAAACATAATATTGAGTTGTAATAGGGGGAGAGAAAAGTACAAATTAAAAGGATAGTAATCTACCATCATTTAGAAAGGTAAGCATATTACAATAAAAATATCTACTACAATAATAAGTATACACATATTGCATTATAGAAAATCAATTTAATTATTGCCAACAAGACGATAAACAATTTTGTAAGCACTTATTACAATAAATATATACTACAATAATAAGTATACACGTATTACATTCTAGAAAAGCAACAAGACCACAAATAATTTTGTAAAAAGAGAAGATTTATGTAATTAATTACACTTGATACAATTAAGCGAAATAATCTCGCTTAGATAATAATTTTTTTCAATCCCGATATGGATCAATACATTAAAATAATATTCGATAAAGTTTTATTGAGGTTTAACTGTATATAATTATGTGTATATGCAATCAAATAAAACATCGCAAGACACTAATATTTATTAAAATAAATTATTCCAAATGTTGTTGCCCAGGTTAGAGCTGGGGACCTTTAGTGTGTAAGAGGAACGTCATAACCCCTACACCACAGCAACTATTATAGCAAAATTATCGGAATAATCATGATATTCCTTTAACAGAATATTGAAGATCCGACAAAATCTAACGAATTATTTCTGGAAATGTTGAATTTGTGGATCTCTGTCTCGTTCTTCTCATCCATATCCGCTAAAACTTTGATTTCTCTAATTAGGGTTTCTTCCGCAGCGGCTCCAAGATTCCAAGTTGCGATAAATTATTCGGGAGCTGTCCGGAAGCCAAATTCGAACAATTTGTTCAATTAAAATGGTTCGAGTGGCGCGCGTCTTCGTGCAATCTCTGCTAAAGCTGATCAATTCGGTCCTCGGAATGGTCGGCGTCGCAATGATCGTGTACTCGCTTTGGATGTTGAAGGTTTGGCTCCGCGATGACGAATCCCTCGGAGCTCCCGTCACGTGGTAAGTTAATTGAGGGTTTGTCGATGGCTTATATGTCGATCCGGGTTCATTTGTTTGCTAGTTTGGTATGTATGGATGTAATTGTGGGGCGGAATTGTGGATGTGTTGTGGAATTGGAGTAGTTTTAGGGTTTTTTGCTGATTAGGTTTTAAGTAATTGACTAATTTGCTTAGGGTTTTTTGTGTAATTGGATTTGGAATTGCAATGCAGGTTTATATACACTATTCTGGGACTTGGTGCTGCTCTATGCTTGATCACCTGCTCCGGCCACATTGCTGCTGAGACTGCTAATGGTTGTTGCTTGTTCATCGTATCCTTTATTGCGATTTTATTTGGTTTTTGGATGAATTTTGAAATCTTATAATATGCAACATGCTGAATTTAGCCTTTTGAAATTATACTCCTTTTACATTTTGGGCCAACTGTTGCGGAATCTTGCATTTTAGGCTCGGGATGGCGAAAATGGAGTTGTTTGTCTATTGTTGCTAACTTGTTAATGTCAATTAACTCATAGTCATAGGGTTTGATAGTCTTAATTTTGTGTTCGATAAGCTTTCCCAATACATGGATAAATCCGAACACAAGGAACTCTTTGTAGATCAAAATAGAGATGTTCTTGATCTCTTACTTCGTTGGCTTACTCTGCAATACATTGCCATTATTTATCGACTCGTAATCTGCTCCTTCCAATCTCTCTTGAAGCACAGACTTCAAGGACTTTGTATGTCTTAAATGCTTGAGTTTTGAGCTTTTGTTTTATACTAGGGTATTTTGCCTTTTCTTCTCAGTATGAATAGTATTAAGATAAATTTGTTAAAGACGGTCCGTATCACTATGCTTATGTTAACCAAATTTCTTTGTTAACCTTAACTAGCATAGTACATGTTTTTTGTCTTCATCCTTTTCGTGTTGGAAGCCGCAATTACTGCAGATGTATTCTTGAACAACAACTGGCAAGAGGTACTTTTCACTAACCATAATTCTTTTAATACCCTTACCCGAAAGGTAATTTCTGAATTTTATAAATTGTTAAATCCGATCTTGAATGCGATTAGGACTTCCCCGAAGACACAACTGGAAATCTCGATCAGTTGAAGAACTTTGTCGAGGACAACTTCGACATCTGCAAATGGATTGGCTTGACAGTGGTGGCTGCACAGGTCTACTCACTTCCTTTAACTCTCTGTTATATATATATGTGTGTGTGTGTATTGTTCAGTTGACGACATCCTATTTTTACTTGGTCTTCTTATTAAGGCGATTGTTTTTGCATGCAGGGACTGAGTATGTTATTGTCTATGATACTCAAAGCTTTTGGTCCACATTCTGAGAGATACTATGAAAGTGATGATGAGTATCTTCCGGATAGGGTGCCCCTGCTGAGGAATTATGTCCCTCCACAACCGTATAATGGGGTCAAAAATGATTCGTGGAATATAAGAACCAATAGTAAGGTACGAACGCCCCTGATCTCGAAAGTGTCATCACACTTGCATGATTGGAATTGTGAATGGTATAACTCCATTCTTATAATCTTGGCTTCCCCTTTTCATAGTTCGACTAGTATTCAATTAAATGCCTATATCTGGATTGAAGAGTTATAGTGAGAGGGATGATTTAGTAGCTCGGATAATGGTGTAAAAAATGATTCGTGGAACATAAGAACCAATAGTAAGGTATGAACGCCCCTGATCTCGAAAGTATCATCACACTTGCATGATTGGAATTGTGAATGGTATAACTCCATTCTTATAATCTTGGCTTCCCCTTTTCATAGTTCGACTACTATTCGATTAAATGCCTATATTTGGATTGAAGAGTTCTAGTGAGAGGGATGATTTAGTAGCTCGGATATGTTACAATGATACATTGAAATACACTCGGTCTTAGATATATACTACCTACGTCCCGCTATTGTTGGCCACTTTCTTTCCGGCATCGGAATTAAGAAAGTAGATGATAAAGTATTAGAGAGGCGTAGATGATAAAATATGAGAGAGAAGATGCGTGTGAGTAGATGATAAAGTAAGAGATATGAAATGATAAAGTAGAAGAGAGAAGATGATAAAGTAGGAGAAAGAATGGTAATTATTTGCCAAATTTGGAAAGTGACCATTATTAGTGGGACGTCAGTCGGAGGTAGTATGTATGTGTACATACACTTGAAAATCTATCTTTCTCGACTTGCAACACCTAAATGATTGGTTACGTTTGAATCCGATTAGGCTCTTCAAGAATTTTTTGCCAAGTTATTCTTCTCCTATCCAGATTAGCAGGTAAAAAACGGCAATGGAGTGCGTGCAGACGAACAGTGGGGGAGACGTTAATCCATCTCAAAACATCAGGTCTATTTACCAGACCGTTCTTGATCTTCAATTGGTTGCGTGATCCTCACCAACATGTGCATATGCTGTAAATGCTTCGTGTACTATTAGACTTGAATTTATGTCCGATGCAATCGCGATATCACGTGCTACCGTTGTAGATATTGTTACATATATCCACCAGATGATGAGCAGAAACCCTTATAGTATTGTTGATTCCCATTCTTGATTCTCCTCTTTGTTATGTATATGACCCTTTTAAGCAGTGTAATTTGCCATTTAGAACTTGTCTATTGTTTTGCTCAATTTTCTGATATACATTATTATATGTGCGATGCAAGTTGAGATTTTTTGTCATGGTGTCGTTTAACAACTGCGGACATTTCCTGGTTAGTTACTACTCACTCCATCTCTTTTAACATGACACGTTTCTTTTCGAAACGAAAATTAAAAAAGTGGATGAAAAAGTATGAGAGAGGGATAAATCATAAAGTAAGTCAGAGAAGATGAATGAGTTTGTGAGATAGTAAATGATAAAGTAGGAGAGGGAAATTAAAAAAAAAGTAAGAGATAATTTAATACTTCCTCAGTCCCGAATATATATGTCTATTTACTTTTTCACACGTATTAAGAAAATATTTAATGATATGAAAATTAAATAAATGTTGATATCGGAATATGGGTAATTTAAAGTAAATTATTCAAAGGTTAATGTTTTATTTGTCATTATAAAAGTTGGATAAAGTAGTTTTTTCTATATTATCACATTAATTAGACGTATTAAAGTTAGTGAAAGATTTAGTTAGACAAAAAAAATTGTAAATAGGCATATAAATTTGGGACATACGAAAAAAGAAAGTAGACATATATATTTGGGACAGAGGGAGTAATAGTTTTGAAAGTAAGTATTTCCTTTTAAGGAAATGTGTCATTTTAATTAGGACGTCCCGAAAAGGAAAACGTGACATTTTAAATGGGACGGAGGGAGTACTACTTACTATGGCACCATAACGAGAAAAACTCGATTTTGGTAATGTAAAATCTCGATTTTGGCAATGTAATATGGTTTGTGCTCTTTTTTTTTTATCATGTATTATGGTTGATTTTGGTGGCATCCATTGTGGGTAGAGATGGCAATTGCTTGGAACCCCGTCGGACCCAGCCCCGCCCTTCATGGGTGGTGTTTATACCACTTCTTTTCCGTAGAAGTAACGGGCGGGTTTGCCACCCTACCCTCCCCCTGTGGGTCCCGCTAATTCCGGTCCAATTTTCTTCCCCCCCCCCCCCCCCCCCCTTTTCTTCCTCATATTGTTTCATTTGAGCCCGCATTATTAATTTTTTTATTAATTTTATTATGTAATCTTACTTTATGTTATTTGAATTTTCTTGTTCTTCAATTCATACTTTTATATACTAATAGCTGACAACTATAATAAGAAAATTCAAACAAAAAGGCTTCCACTAAAGAAAATTAATAATTAAAAAATAAGATAATTCAAAATTAAGCAATTGAAACGGTGCCAACGGTGCGGGGGGTAAGATCCGCCCCTGCGGGTTCGGGGTTGGTTCGAGTTTACGGACCTGTCACAGTCATGCCGATGCGGGTTTACGAAGTCAAACTATGCGGGCAGTCTATACTATTCCGACCCGCAAAATTTCCATCTCTAATTGTGGGTCCTATTACTTTCAAAAGCGTTCGTTTTTGTTCTCTATCAGTTAAGTGTACTTTACGAACCCCTTTTTTGGTCACTTAATTTATTAATGATATTTTATACTCTTTTTTCGTCTCGCTATTTTTTTCTTAGTTTGATTTTTCGGCTGTTATGGTATTTTTATCTTCGTGTGAAAAAGGAAAGTAACTAGTGGACCATAATTAATTTAAACAGTAGACTCCATCACTTTAACACAATTCCTCCTACTTTCTTAAACTCTATTCCGAACACAACTAAAATAAAAATAATGAGACGGAGAATATTACTATTACTAGTAGGTGATATAGTGTTAGGTATACGGGCCCTGATTGAAAATATGTAGGGTAATGTTTATGTGATAAAAAAACGAATGCAATCATATTATAGCACCGGTAATAACATATGTCACCAATGTGTTTTTGACACTTCAAAAACATAAATTTATCGTGTCGGCCATTCAGATATGACACGATACTCCAATTATCATATTCAATAGAATTATATGCACTTAACATCTAATTCTAATAAAAAAAAATTAGTCTATTTTACACTTGATATTATATTTTTAAATAAATTAACATCCGTTGTCGTGTCTTAAATTTGTGAAAAAATAATGTATCCCGTATCCGTGTTAAGTCGTGTCATGTACCCGTATTCGTGCAACCTAATTTGTCACATAACATTAAAAACGGAATTTTTCTACCACCTTTTTCCCGCGATGACCGAAATGCCCTTCCACTATCGACACGTCAGGTCCAACACGTGGATGCTGAGCTGCACATATAACGCCTTAACTGTCGTGGGTCCCAGCACAAAAGGGCCAGTGGCACCACCGTGATAAGCGGATTTACCCGAGGGTAATATCGTCATACCAAAAAGTCACACTTTCCACACAACCTTATATCCTCCCCACATGCCAAAACACACACTCCATCAGCAAAACACTTTGCTCAGTCGCCAACTCAGTTTTCTCAACTGTCGGCAGACCTCGATCTCCACGCGCCTCCGTCAATATTCACCTGTAATCCGCCGCCGGAATCACATTATGGAGCGCCTCTATTTTTTCCTAATTTTCTGCTTTTTGCTGTGCATGAGCTCTTCCACCTCCGCCGCCATTGCGGAGGACCAGCATTGGCGGCCGGCCACCGCCACGTGGTACGGGAGTCCGGAGGGAGACGGAAGCAAGGGCGGCGCGTGCGGGTACGGGTCGCTAGTGGACGTGAAGCCGTTTAAGGCCCGAGTCGGGGCGGTGAGTCCGGTGCTGTTTAGGGGCGGCGAGGGCTGCGGCGCGTGCTACAAGGTGAGGTGTTTGGACCGCTCGATTTGCTCGCCGAGGCCGGTGACGGTGATTATTACCGACGAGTGCCCCGGCGGATACTGCTCCGGTGGACGGACGCATTTTGATCTTAGCGGCGCCGCGTTTGGGAGGATGGCTGTCGCCGGCAATGGCGGACAACTCCGCAACCGCGGCGAGATTCCGATCACCTACCGGAGGTAATGTTGGTGTTTACCTTTTTTATAACTACACATGCTAATTATGCGAATTACTTGATCCAAATTTTTTTAGTTTATTTAAAAAAATATATTATTTGGACTTCTCGATTTTAAAATTGCAGATTTCGACTCTTAATTATGATTTTTCGCACACAATCATGCATATATAAACATATACATCTTTCACTAAATATTTCGAGTAGCGATACTAGCATAGTGAAAAAACAAATAAATTATCTCCTTTTTTTTATTTTGAAATTATGAATTTTGCTCCCATAATTCATATTTATGGATCCGTCCGTTGATATATTTGCAATTTTTTATACAAAATCATATATATATATATATATATATATTAATATATATATATATATATATCCGGGTATATATTTCGAATAGAAATTATAGATTTAACATAATTATTATGAAGAAATGAGACTACAGAATTCTTGATTCAGTCTTTAACGGTATAGTTCTATTTTGTCACAACATGATTAAGTGATAATTAATTAATTAAACCCGTGCTGAAGAACATGTTTAACTGCTAACTAACATTTCTTTTATTCGATAAGACATTATTCTCAAAAAACAAATTAAATCTATAATTTCGTATTATTAATTTTTATATAATTTTTATACATATGTAGGACTTCGTGCAAATATCCCGGGAAAAACATTGCTTTCCATGTTAATGAAGGCTCAACCGATCATTGGCTCTCCTTGTTAATTGAGTTTGAGGATGGAGATGGTGATGTTGGATCCATGCACATAAGAGAGGTATGTAGATTTAAATCCGAGATCTCGACTTTTAAATCCGAGATCTCGATTTGTATATTTCAATCTCGTATTTTATAATATCCATACAGCATATAGTATATGGCCACATGGAAAACTTTGGTGATGGGCTTTAGATAGGACTACCACATGACACAAAGCAAAAGCTAAATTCCCAAGAATAATTTGATGTATTATTAAATTCTTGTCCTAATGTGGATGACGTGCGGAGGGACCCACAAAATATTTTGTTTGGTTGGTTTATTTATCATAATAGTTATTTCTCTTTCTAGATGAGTTTCTTAAAAAAAAACAATTCAAGAAAAAATTGATTATAAGACGGATTCAAGATTAAAATTTAGTGGTAAAAATTTGTAATTCGAAAATTTGGAACAAAATGTGCAATTCAGTGGGGGTAAAATAGGAAATTTCTAAAAATATACATAAAATTTGGAACATTCTCAATATGCCCATGCATGATTATGAGGTTTTCTTTTACATTTTCGTGTTATGTTTCGTATTTTAATAGAGTTCATAATTTAACAACGTCGGTCTGAATTATGATGTGCGATTAGGTTAACTCGACCCAGTGGCTAGAGATGACACACATTTGGGGCGCGACATGGTGTATCATTGCCGGTCCTCTACAAGGGCCGTTCTCCGTCCGCCTGACCACCCGAACCACCGGAAAGACCTTGTCGGCGAGGGATGTGATTCCCCGGCATTGGGTTCCCAAAGCCACCTATACGTCGGGACTCAACTTTAAATCTTGATCTCGTGGTAGAGTGGATTAACTTTTTCTTTTTAACCCCTCTATCCCATATTATGTTTCAATCTCGTGTTTTATCAGATCCGTGAATACTAATTGTACATAGTACAATAACACGGGTCGGTAGAATATAACACAAGATCGAATAGAGAGTCCGGTGTGGTTTTTAGAAGCATTTTTTTGTCTTCTATTTTTTATAATGTGTAGTGTGTGAAGCTTGTTTTGTAGGAGTAGCATTTTTTGTCTTCTACTTTTTAGGTATGTTTGTGAGTGGTTTTTGTATGTTTGTTTTTTTGCACTATAATATATAGTGGGATTTGTTTTTGTATGTCGAGGAAAACCCGCTATTTATGATTGAGAAAAATTGAATCGGAACCGAATAATTTATGTCGGAAAATGAAGAGAAACATAGAATAAAGTGAAGTTTGTTGCAACTTTGAGCTCATTACTTGTAATAACACTAAGATTCATATACTATGACCAAATAAACCAAAGAATAAACTAAATTAGAAATTCTTAATATAAATCAATGGATCAAGAGTGAAGAGTCCTCACTTCGAAAAATAATTTTAAGAAAATCAAAGAATCAAGAATCATCACTCCTTGCACTAACATGTAATGGTATTTGTTTTAGTATGACGAAGAAAACTCGTTGTTAAAATGATCAAAATCGAACTCTGAAAATGAAATTGCTCTTATTATTTCTAACAATACTAAGATCCATATACCATGATCAACAACAAATCATACCACAAATCAAAGAATCAAGAACCAAAGAATCATCCCTTCTTCTCCTCATTCTCCTTCCCTTCACCACCTTCACTCGTCTTACCTACACCATCCGCAGACGATTCCTTACCTACACAAATCAAGGAGCCTTTATACATAGGAAGATACTTTACTGGTCCCGTCACATCTCCAAACTTTTCAGTCGATAAATCGAAAGAAATTATGGCCCGTGAAGCAATCCAATAAAAAATGCCGTTCACAAACACACATTTTGTATCCCTAAAAGAACGTAGACCTACCGGAGGGAGTTGAATCTTCCTCCATAAATCACTTCGCAGAGAATATAACTCAACTTTGTTCTTAGAGAAACTCACATTCAACATCTTGTAGTCATCTGCAACAGAATCGTACCCTAATCCAACAATATAATATGGAAATGATTGTCCGCAAAGTTTTCGGTACGTTCGCAAGTTCCATAAAAATAGAGATTTTTTGACCCTAACACACAAGAATGTATTACAGGAGGCTTCAATCACCGGTTTCTCCGAAAAGGGGCATACGAGAGTCGTCGCATCATCGTCGGTCTGATTCAGAACATTCCAGAGAGTGAGAGTCAATTCTTTTTTTTTGCGGTACGGCTGGTAAGTACGAGAATCTTACGGCCGCGATATTTCTTGATGAACAACAGACTGAATACAGACGAATTCCACGATTTGAAAACGGATGAGAAGCGAAGCAACGATTTGAGGGGGAGTTTCAGCAGTATCTCATCAATGATTTCAGGAGGCATATTCTCGTCTCTTTGTTTCTTCAAATCTAAAACAAAAATTAATAGTTGGTCAAGACTATACCATTATTCGACATATATTTATTACTAAAATCTTTCCATTAAACCACGTAGCATTGCAACAATTCAGCTTTCTTCTGGAAGAAACAAAAGAAGCATGTATGAACTAACCACCCAAGAAGCTAGCATGTTAAGCATGAGCTAACCATTCCATGCAGAATGACTAAAATAATAGTTAGAGCCATTTAATTACCACTTGTTGTTTTAATCGAAATTAATCTAAACCGACATATTCTATTAACCCGAGAATAGATATTCATATTAAGATTCAATTATATCTATGAAATAAAGATGAGCGATAAAGGACAAGAACAAAACAATATAACTAATTGAGAAATACCGTTTCGGGAGTCAGTCTTTTCAATGCCAAAAAGTACAAATAATACAGCTGCTCCAAGTTGAGAGAGAGAGAGAAAGAGAGAGGGGAGAGAGAGAATATATATGCAAAACGAAAGTTATGTTTTCTCTCAACCTCCCCGCCCATATATATTGTAACCTAGTACAAGTTGGGCCAAAAATACATGATAGCTGGGCCCAACTATAATGCAATGGCCCATTAGTCCACCAACAATCATCTTAATTTAAATTTATTTAGTGTTTGAAAAGGTTTCTAGATATTAGTCCATCTTACATATAACTGACCATAAATACTGTTAAAACTCCGCTCCTATATCTAGCTAGAGTGTCAAAGTGTTCGGGTTAGACTACTCCGGCCCAGTTTAGCGTGCTAATTTTAAATTTCGGGTTGGGCTGACCCAGCATAGAAATTGATCGGGCTATTAAAGTTGTGGCCCAAGCCCGCCCTTCACGGGCCTTAGGGTTTTTGGGTCAAAACGGCCCAAATACAATATTTTTAAAAAGAATTTTGTATTTTAAAATTAAATTTGATATGTGTTGAATGCTTGAGATTTTGATTATTTCTCTATAATTATGCTAGTGTTTTTTTTTTATCGATAAATTCATTAAGTGGATATAGATGTTTGAGATTTTTACTATTTTTTCCATGATTATGAGTTTTCGTCTTATCGATTGATAATTAAAAGTAAAGGAATTCAATCAATAGAGAATTACAACACCAACTTTTGATTTTTAAGTAAGAATTGAAACCATTGGCCAAAAATCATATTACATTAATTTTAATATGACTACAAATTATATAAGTGCAAGTTAGTGGGCGAGTTTGGCCCGTAACCATCGGGATTTTTCAGCCCAAAGCCCAATCGACCCATCGGGTCATTATACCGGGCCATTTATGCCCACTTCGTTTTGGGTCTTCATAAATTATAAGCCCAACCCAACCTAAATTACGAGTGGATCGGGCCAGCCCATTGGGCTGGGCTATTTCGGGCCATTTTTGACATCTCTATATGTAGCAGACTGAAAGACTCTACCTAAAGACATGCCAGACATTTGAACTCTGACCTCGTCTTGTTTTTATAAATGCTCGTATTGTCCTATCAGATTTGTCTTATTTCTTTGCAGCACGTTAAAAATTAAAAATTTGTATAGTAATTATTTTTCATTTTAAGAAATAGGACAAGTTAAGTGGGACAACCCGAAAAGCAAAACAGGACAAGTCGAGGACGGAGGGAGTAGTAAACATCATCACCTCACTTAATAGCTGCCCTCTTTGATGCTAGACCTAATGTTTGGAACCACATCTTTAACTACATAAACTCGATATCGTTAAAATACGCTTCAATTGGATCTAACTACGCTAAAAGCCATTCATTTTCAAAATTTAATCAAATGAATTGTTAATTGAATTTTATTATTTGATTTATCAATCATAAATTAAAATACGATGAATGCTGCTGAGAAATAGAAAGAATGAAAAATAACTAAAAATTAAAAGGCTAAATTTTTTTTATTTTCATTATAATTAAATTAGAAAGAGCTAATCTCATGTCTCGTATACACCTAGAGTTGTATGAAATAGTCTATACATTTAAGTAAAATGTGTTCGACTTTCAATACGGATCATTTGATCAATTATACTAGAAAGAGCTAATCGTACCTAGAGTTGATCAACTTTCTTCTGGAAGAAACAAAAGAATCCAATTATGAATGTGTTTTAATTACAACTAAAACAATAAATTAAATAATAATGTAGGTTAAACATGCGTGTACTAACCACCCCTGAAGCTAGCATGTTAAGCATGAAAATGTGTTCGACTTTCAATACGGACCATTTGATCAACTATACTAGAAAGAGCAAATCGTACCTAGAGTTGATTAACTTCTTCTGGAAGAAACAAAAGATCCATTATGAATGTGTTTTAATTACAACTAAAAAACTAAATTAAATAATAATGTAGGTTAAGCATGCGTGTACTAACCACCACATGAAGCTAGCATGTTAAGCATGAACTAACCACCCCCATGAAGCTAGCATGTTAAAAGTAAAATGTGTTCGACTTTCAGTATGAACCATTTGATCAATTATACTAGAAAGAGCTAATCGTACATATAGTTGATCAACTTTCTTCTGGAAGAAACAAAAGAATTCAATTATGAATATGTTTTAATTACAACTAAAACAATAAATTAAATAATAATGTAGGTTAAGCATGCGTGTACTAACCACCCCATGAAGCTAGCATGTTAAGCATGAACTAACCACCCCCATGAAGTTAGCATGTTAAGTAAAATGTGTTCGACTTGCAATACGAACCATTTGATCAATTATACTAGAAAGATGTTAAGAATTAAAATGTTCTGGACCTTCAACACAGACCACTTCATCGGATTAGTCTAAGTAAAATCTAATCCATCAAACTCAAAACTCATTCCACTATATAAAGCGGGAGTTGGGTTGGTTCTTGTCATCCGAAAATTAATTAACTCTTTTTCATTTTTTATCTTCTACGAAAATGACCAACTTAGATAAAATGCTCCGTAATCTCAAATCACTTAATGAAACAACAACATCGCATAACAAAGCCATAAACCTCAAAGAAAAGGCCATTATAGCCGAAAACTCTTTACTCGAAAAAGAGAAGGATCTGCGTGATAAAGAGAAAAAAACTCGAGGAGCTAAGTTGGAGCATTTTGGGGACCATAATCTAAGGCTTCAAGAAAGTGAATATGTTTCTCCAGAAAGCGATTTGCAAGAGGAACAACAGGCCAAAAAAATGCATCTGAGAACGTGGATGGGGAATGGGCCAATACGAAATGGGAAAGTGGAGCCTCACAAGTAGGGGTGTTACGGTATACCGAAAAATCGGTATACCGCATATACCGTACTGAAAAATACTAAAGATAACAAATTTTCGGTGTAAAGTAATTTTCGGTATACCATAAATGTGGTATCTTTGGTACTTTTCGGTACAGTATGATACCGTACCGAATGAAAATTTGCTATACCGAACTTTCGGTATACCGAAATGATCGGTACGGTAACGGTATGCTTTTTCTCATACTGACCCTTATCGGTACGGTATGCGGTATGAAAAAAATAGTACGGTATACCATACCGAACACCCCTACTCACGTGAGACACGAGCGGAGTATGCTGACGCTAAAAATGAAATTTGTAAACTTAAGAGAACCCTTCAGTTCAAGTTGGGAAAGCTAAAAGAATCCCGACCAGAGTAAGCTATTTACTCGATGACTTCAATAAATGTAAATACAACATGCGCAAAGCCAAGCGCAAGGTTCAAAATGGCAAGAAAGCTTTTAAGAAAGCGAAGTTAGCAACCAAAAAGGCATATGAGAAAGCAACGAAGGTCGACGACGATGACGATGACGATGAGGAGGAGAACGACAGAGATTCAATGGTTGACGAGGATGACGTTGAGGAGGAGGATGACTGCGATGAGGATGAGTAGGAGAAGGAGGAGGAGGAGGACGACGATTCAATGGCTGACGGCGACGAGGATGAGAAGGACAACCGCGATGCAGACTCTTCTTCTTCTTGAGTCTTAATTTACTATATTTATCTACATATCTATATCTATCTAGTGTGTGTTAATTTACTATATCTATATATCTGTGTAAATTTCTGTTTTTAATTTACGTCTGTTTGTATTTAACTATAGCTAGTTTGTTCGTATGAATTTGAATTCTCTGTTTCTCTCGCTTTTTAATATGATATCTATTATCTTTATAAGAGGAGAGTTGCAATCAATCAATTTGCAATTGACTGTTCACGCCAATTGCATAATTTTGCAATTGTGCAGAAATTGAGGTGTAGATTCAGAAATTGGCATATGAAATTGGCACATATTTTAGTCTGTAGAGTATTTCCTCCTTAACATCTTCACAAACACGCTAATTTTTTTTTTTGAGAGAATCTCTCAGCTAAGGATTAAATTTAGGGGTGTTCGGTACGATATACCGTAACATTTTTCCATACCGCTTACCGTACCGAAAAAGTTCGGTATGGGAAAATGCATACTGTTACCGTACCGATAACTTCGGTATACCATAGTTCGGTATACCAAAAGTTCGGTATAAGCAATCTCAATACTGTTGTTATAACGCTCTTTCGATATATCGTACCGTACTTCGCTATACCGTACCGTACTTCGGTGTATCGAAGCAAACGATATACCAAAACGGACGGTATACCGAAAATAAAGTTGAGAAATAACTCGGGACTTTAGTTGGTTCTGAACAGATTGGGAGGCGGGGCTAACGGACTTAAGAAATGAATTGAATATTGCTAGAGATGATTGGACTCCGAGTTCTTTCTCGGCTTCATTGAGCTCTTTCTCTTTTTTCCGTAACGTTTTCTCAGCTACAAGGGCATTTTCCACAAGTCCCACAGTTGTCTCAAGTTTTAGACTTCACCCCTTCATCTTGGGGATTAGCCAGCAGACTGTTTAGTTTTTCTAACATTTCACTTAAATTAGCCATTTTTTCCTAGTTGCAAAAGATGAAAAAGAAGAGTTAATTAATATTTCCGAGTGACAGATCACCAACACAAATCCCTTCTTTATGTAGTTGAACGAATTTGATTTTGATGGACTAGATTTTACTTAGACCAATCCATACGGAAGAGGAAGAGAGAGCTTTAAATGAGAGCATATGACGACTATCACATGGCGCAAGGTGAAGTTCTAAAGAAATTGAGGATAAGGAGGAGGAGAGCGAGGAGGCAAGAAAAGAATACAATGAGATAGTGGATGATTTGAGGGCGCAACGGGACTTGGTGTGCGACGCCAAGCAGGATGTCGAGGATGCGCAGAAAGCACTCGACGAAGCCATGGTGGCTGCCCAAGAGGCTAATGACGACGCAACGGAGGCAGCAGATGATGGAGACGGCAGCGGCACCGACGGAATGGATGACGACGACGATGATGCATGCTATTCTTCTTCTTGAGTCTTTTATTTAATGTACTCTCTTAGTATTTGATGTCTATTTTTATTTATTTATTTAAACTCACAATCATACTCCCTACTCTCTCTCTCTCTTCCCCTTCTCTGCCTCTTTCTCTCTCTTACAATCCTACTCCCTACTCCTCTCCCTCTCTTCCCCTTCTTTGTCTCTCTCTTTTCCATTTCTAACTGAGTTGCAGTAAAATCTTACTCCATACTCTCTCTCTCTTCCCCTTCTCTGCCTCTCTCTCTTATCTATTTTTGACTGATTTGCAGTAGATTGATTTCAAATGATAATCTTAAAATTTATAATTCAAGTGAATTGATTTCACTATTAACTTATATCACCTAGTTTTCTAAGTTTGGAAGCCAATTGAATCCAAGAATTGTGTGTAGGTAGGTTTCCTCACTCAAAGTGTAATCTTCCAAGTAAAAGAACCATAACATAGTTCCATGAAATATGTGTAAGAAAAATTATGTATTACTCCATTAATAAAGAAAATCATGACAACGTACCAAGTGAAATAGAACACAATATAAAAAAAAAACTAAAAGAATATGAACTACCAAACTGCAAAATTCACTAAATATTAACTTTCAACCTGGAAAAAGCAATCCCAAAGCTTATGAGAAACATTATCCATAGGTCTAACTTTATTATCGTCATAAACGAGTAGTAATACCCCATTTTATAGATATAAACGGTAATAACAATCCATCACGGCTAGAATAGGACCACTATCAAAACTTATTTCGAATGTTTTGGTCCAAGATTGGGCAACCCCATAAACCTCCATGGTCCCCATAACATACGTGTTGGACGATGATGAACGCACATACATAGCTTTCCCTTATACAGAGCGATATGATAACGGAATGAAGATTTGCTATACCGAACTTTCGGTATACCGAAATGATCGGTACGGTAACGGTATGCTTTTTCTCATAACGACTCTTATCGGTACGGTATGCGGTATGAAAAAAATAGTACGGTATACCATACCGAACACCCCTACTCACGTGAGACACGAGCAGAGTATGCTGACGCTAAAAATGAAATTCGTTAACTTAAGAGAACCCTTTAGTTCAAGTTGGGAAAGCTAGAAGAATCCCGACCAGAGTATGCTATTTACTCGATGACTTCAACAAATGTAAATACAACATGCGCAAAGGCAAGCGCAAGGTTCAAAATGGCAAGAAAGCTTTTAAGAAAGCGAAGTTAGCAACCAAAAAGGCATATGAGAAAGCAACGAAGGTCGACGACGATGACGATGACGATGAGGAGGAGAAGGACAGGGATTCAATGGTTGACGAGGACGACGTTGAGGAGGAGGAGGAGGAGGATGACTGCGATGAGGATGAGGAGGAGCAGGAGGAGGACGATTCAATGGCTGACGGCGACGAGGATGAGAAGGACAACCGCGATGCAGGCTCTTCTTCTTCTTGAGTCTTAATTTACTATATTTATCTACATATCTATATCTATCTAGTGTGTGTTAATTTACTATATCTGTGTAAATTTCTGTTTTTAATTTACGTCTGTTTGTATGAATTATCTCTCTTTTTATTTAACTATAGCTAGTTTGTTCGTATGAATTTGAATTCTCTGTTTCTCTCGCTTTTTAAAATGATATCTATTATCATTATAAGAGACGAGTTGCAATCAATAAATTTGCAATTGACTATTCACGCCAATTGCATAATTTTGCAATTGTGCAGAAATTGAAGTGTAGATTAAGAAATTGGCATATGAAATTGGCACATATTTTAGTCTGCAGAGTATTTCCTCCTTAACATCTTCACAAACACGTCAAAATTCTTTTTTTTTAGAGAATCTCTAAGCTAAGGATTAAATTTAGGGGTGTTTGATACGATATACCATAACATTTTTCCCATACCGCTTACCGTACCGAAAAAGTTCGGTATGGAAAAATGCATACCGTTACCATATCGATAACTTCGGTATACCATAGTTCAGTATACCAAAAGTTCGGTATAAGCAATCTCAATACTGTTGTTATACCGCTCTTTCGGTATATCATATCGTACTTCGCTATACCGTACCGTACTTCGATATACCGAAGCAAACGATATACCAAAACGGACGGTATACCAAAAACATAACATTATACCAAAGCACACGATATACCGAAAAATAACCTGCCATGAAATAGAATATGCCGATGCAGAAAACATGCAAATTCCATCCAACAAAAGTGTTCAAGATAATTAGTAGAACATGCTAATACAGAAAATAAAACACAGCCCAACAATGGCAAATTCCATCAAACATCTCAAAAAACTATTCAAATGTCAAATAAAGTCTAATTTTCATTCTCCGACACTCCCACAAAATGATAAAAGCTCAAGAGTCAAGACCACAAATCATTTGAAAAGCGACCATAAACCTGCAAATATGAGATTTTAAAATTAGTGTAGTTATAATATTAAATTTCAAATAAGTAAATATATAAAATAATAATAATGTATAAAATAAACATAATTTACTTGAATTGTGATCGACGATATTCACGAGATTGTGGATGATGCGGAGATAGCTTGAGAACTATCCAATTCTACATCTACAAAACAAACACATATCATCAATTTAGTTGATTATAGATTAACATAAATAAATAAAGAAACTCTTACTCTTTTCATAATCTTCAATTTGTTTGTAAAATTCAAGTTTGTCTTTGATGTTTCTTTTCTTGATTGAATTAGTATTTTATTTGGAAAGTATAAATCATAAAGTAATTTTCATAATAATCGATATAAAGTAACACTTATTAATATAACTAAAATTTCAGATTTGTATTTCATTTGATTTTTCTTTTCTTGATTAAATTACTGTTTCACTTGGAACAATGATAACATAATACAATAAATTATTCTCTCAATTATAAATATTTGATTCTTTGTGATTAGTGAATGTTAAGTTGTATGATCATTCTCATAATATTAACATTTAATGAATTAATTTATGTTTCTTAAAAATCAGACAAACAAAAAAAAGTTAAATATTATTCAAAATATGAACCATAAGATGATATAAAATTTATACAAAATAATAGATAACAAAAAAATATAAATTTATTGAATAAATAAACTTAGATTATTAGGACATATTATTAGAGAAGATATTGCGCTTTCTTTAGACATTTTTACTTTTCTATTATAATTGTTAACATTTGTTCTTGTGGGACAACATGTTTTTTTTGCTAGAATTAAATGGGGGAGCTGGTTATTATTTATGGGAAGCAAAAGATTAGGCAAATTTCTTAACTTAAATCTTTCTTGAATTGTATATAATTATATCAATTAAATAATGAATAACTACATGTTTTTGGTTGTATTGCAGTACATGAAAACTGGCTAGATTTATCACAATGTTGTAGATTGACTTCTTTTAATATTTACAACTTTCTTAGATAAGGAAAAATCTAATTATTTTGTTGAAAGTGAAGTATTTTTCTAGGATGTATACTAATTCAAGTTATTAACATTTTCTTTATAGATTTGTCTTTGCTATATTTAGCTATAATTACAAACTGATATATAAATCAAAGAATTGGAAGTTTACAAATTAATGAATCCATCAGCTCCAGTCGGACAATGTTAGAAATAAGATCTCCTCCACCAAATTTATAGATCTATATATTAGTATATTTTTTGTTGTAGTTTTAATTAGTTTTTTTTCTCGAGTTTTGGATATTAATTTTCCTGTCTCTTTTTTCTACAAAGTTATTACTATCTCCGTCCCGTTATTACTGTCTCACTTTCCCGAAATGGACGTCCCATTATTTCTGTCTCACTCCCTAATTTGGAAATAGCTACATCTTATCTTCTACTTTTTCATCTTATCTCTCCTTCTTTATCTCCGTTCCACTAGAAACGATGTGTTTCCCTTATTGAGCCGTTCCACTAGAAACATCCCAGTAGTAAAGATTGTGTGGACCACACTTAACTACTAAAAAATCAATCTAGACCACATAACACCACTTTCTTGATTCCCGCGCAAAAAATAAACGTGTCGTTTCTAGTGGGATGAAGGGAGTACTTTATAACTCTATTACTTTACCATCTTCTCTCTCTTACTTTATCATCTACTCTCACTCGTATTCTCTCATACTTCATCATCTGCACATATCTTATATTTTATCATCTACTCTCTTAATTTACGTGCCGAAAAAAAGTGGATGACTAGGTGCTGCTTCTGTCCAAATTGGACTACGATCAAAAGAATCTTTTAATGTGTTTTTTTTTTTTTTTGTTAAATTAAGTTTGAAGTTGAATTGATATATTTATTTTCTAGGAAGCATGGTCAATTTTGGAGTTTGAACTTTAAATGATAGTTTTATTTTTGAGGGGTATTGATTAGCTTTAAAATAAGTTATATAAAAATTAAAGCTCTGTTTTAAAATTTTAAATTAGCAACTATTCAAATTTGTCAATCTTTCAAGATGGACTCAGAGAATAAGAATCAATGATTCCAACGACAAATTCAATTCCACCATGTTTTGAAAAGTCACCAATATCAATCATGTGAGAAATCGAACTTGGATTCCAACTTCTTCTGACTATTATGTGAATTCTTGATAATATCATCTATTTCAAAATTTCCATGGTTTTTATAATAGACGTGTTTACTTTCCATCAAAATCAAACTCGTTCAACAATAGTGGAACGAAGATAGTATTAGTATTAAATTGTCTTTTCGTCTAGTTTAAGAACAAATTACGTGTGTTATTAAGAACAAATTAAATTCCGAGTTACATGAACATTTTCCACTGTATAAAGTTGGATCATATCATCTATTTCAAAATTTCCTTTCCCTTATACTCCCTCCGTCCCATTGTTAGTGGCCACCTTTCCTAATTTGGATGTCCCGCTATTAGTGGCGACGTCCCAAATTGGTAAAAAGTTATCACTATCTTTCCTACTTTATCATCTTATTTCTCCTACTTTATCATCTACTTTCATTATTATACTCATTTATCTCTCATATTTTATCATCTTCTCTCTCCTACTCTCTCATTATCACACTCATTTATCTCTCCTACTTTATTATCTAACTCATCTCTCATACTTTATTACATATTTCTTAATTCTCGTGCCGAAAAGAAAGGCGACACTAATAATAGGACGGAGGGAGTACAACTTATCTATAAATTCGGACGATCATCTAATTTAAATATTAATCATAGTACAGTATAATTACCCAAAAGGGAGACAATCCGTATTCGATGTTTGAAGGCGTCAGGAGGAATGGCGCATCTCTTCCTCGATATGCTTCAGCCTAAGAATGCTAGATTTCCTGCTTATGAAATATGATCGAAATCTGTAAGTAGATGCTTTCCCCTTTTTTAGATCAAGTTTTTTTTTTTTTTTTGGTTATGAATCTTGATCATGTATATAAATAACTGTCTTTTTTATTGCAGTTCCCTTGTTCAAACAACGTTAAAAAAGAAAGTAAAAAAAAAAAGGAAGTAAAATCAGAATTTTTAATATGTTAAATAAAATTCTTGAAATTGAATTATTTGGAGGCAAAATATGTTGTGAATTTATTGAAATCCAAACAAATATGTTGTGGACATTTCCATGATCATGAGATTTTTTTTTTTGTGGGCTTTTTTTATAATGAGAAAATTCATAGTTGTATTCTATGATGTTGTGTTTCGCGTGTCTTTTTTTTTTTTTTTTTTATATTTGGGAACCCGCACCGCTACCTTCGGTGCGCACTGGGTAAACCCCGCTCCTTGTGCAGTAGCCTGCAAATCACACAGGAGAGTTCAACCACCCTAGACTAACCATAGGTGACAGGCTCCACAAAGTTGTATTCTATGATCTTGATATGATTATCGATCGATAAAGTTTCGTTTTTAAGTCATAGCAAATTCGACTAAATACATTGGTGCATGAGTGAGGTGGGACCCGTTCCCAAATAGTAGAGAATTCCAAATTTTTTATAGATCTTGCTTCCTCTACTTTCTAATTCTAGATCCGTCATTACATACGTAAAATTAGAACACGTGATATTTGACTCGTTATATCCTTCAATTATATGTCCAACTTGTCGTTACTATGCAATATTGAAATGAAAGACAAGAAACGTATCTAGAGGAGGGGCCTCATGAAGCTACAAGTCTATAGACTATAAGTCTATAACCTTCAATTATTGCAATTAATTAGCGTTAGTTTATTGGCTTAATTAATGTGAAACCAGTTTAAATTTATTACCTATGTTTGAAACGGAAGTCCAACTAAACCTTAAATCACCTTCTTGAATCGAAAAATCCACTTTGTCTATCTGTGATTAATAATTATTAATAAAATAATTCAGATATCCATCACAACAATGGGCATAGGTTTGTACATGCTCTAATTTCCGTGAAGAATTATTAGTTAAGTAATTAATTCAATTTTAACACATATATATAACTAGGGTAAAAATATACATATCTTTAACTTTTGATCGGATATGTATTGAGATATTAAAAGTTGGATAGAAGATTCTTTGTGCTCGATTCTGGAGGAGTGAAGATTTTAAATTTTAAAGAAATATAATGAAATTAAACTCGAAATTGTATGCAATTTGAGGAATAATGGGCCTCATCACATGTGTGAGTTTCATAGATCCACACTTAACGGTCTTGGTAGGATTACGTCGAATCTTCATATCGACCTTAATACTTTTATATTAGGTTTTTACGTGGAGAAATTGTGAGAATACCGATTGATGATATTAACAAAGTATATATGTAAGCAAATTAAATCAAGAAATCATGGAATGCAACCATTACTATATATATATATATGAAGGAAATAAAAACTAGTATTACAAATTAAACTTCTACAAAATAATTACATGCATATCAAATGAAGCTTTAAAATCTCCATGCAGATCGGCCAATAATACGCAGCCCTCCGAGAGAGAGAGAGAGAGAGAGAGAGAGAGAGAGAGAGGAGAGAGGAGAGAGAGAGAGAGTCTCAATCCTTCCAAAAGAAGGGTGTGAAAGAAGAAGAAGAAGATGATGATGAAGCTTTATTGTCCTTTTCTTGTGCATCATGAGAATCATTGTCGGAATCTTGTTGCTTAATATTCCCAAATTGAGGAAGATTATCCCAACTCGCCGGAATCGAGTCCAACCACTCCTCCGCCGCCTCGGCCCACACCAGCTCCGACGACGGATACACGCTGGAATTACTCTCCACATTGCATTCAACTGAGTCAACTAGGCCCGATTCAAACCCTTCCTTAGCCGGCGGAAGGTCTTCCTCCGCAGCCGCCATTGGCAACGGATCGGCCGAGGAAGAATCCTCCGTCGGCGGCGGCGGTTCTCTGTGTTTACCGATAAAGAGCTCGGGAAAATTGAGTCTTGCTTTGTCGCCTCTGAGATTGAAAGCCTCGCGGTCGTAGGCTAGGGCGGCGTCCTCCGCCGTGTCGAAGGTGCCGAGCCAGAGGCGCGCCCGGTTGCGCGGGAGGCGGATCTCCGCCACCCATTTGCCCCAGTGGCGCTGCCGCACGCCTCGGTACAGCTTCATCGCCGAGACCGGATGAAACGGGGGGGGAAAAATTCTCCCTCTCGGACTCAAATTCAACGCCTCGCTCCAGTACCGCGGCGGCGGCGGCGCCTCGTTTGCGAAGTACGGCGGGAACGCCATGTTCTGCTGGGAAGCGAAGGAGATCATATGTTGCGGCGGCGGGAGGAGTAGTTGTGGATTTTGCGGCGGCAGTGAACTCTCCAACGAGAAGGGAAATACAAGCGGCGTTGGGTGGCGAAGCGGCCGCGGCGGCGATGGATTTTGGCGGCGGTCAACTTTCTTCAAAGGCCGGTTTGAAACGGAAGTTTCATTAAAAGAAGAGTTGAATTTCTCTCCCTCCATCGCGCTCTCTTTCTCGCTCATCAGAAGAGAGAACGAGAGATGATTGTAGTTTGTGAGTAAGAGAGAGAAAGGACATGGGAGGAGGTTTATAGGAATAGGAGGATCCCTGGGTCCCACTTGGCCTTCCTTCTTTAACTTTTACGTCACCCTTCCTCTTTTATTCTAACTAAATACTAAATAATCTTTTTATGTAATTTAAAATCAAAATATCATGAGATTTTTCCAGAATTCATTATGACAAACCTCTCTAAATTGCAAATTTCACCCACATTCTAATTATTAATTGTAGATCTGTCCATGCATCCTCGTTATAATATTATGTGTGTTATTTAAAAACAATCGGATTTCCAAGTTATAATGAAATGTTCCATTCTATAAAGTCGGAGCAAATACTCTATCCTAAAATCTCCATTCCAAAGCTATCTCAATAAGATTATCTATAAAGTCGAACGACTGTATGATGTAGTAATACAAATAAAATCTACCAAAATCGTTATGTATGATTTTGTCACCTATAGTTAGCTTAGGGTGGTTGAATCCTCCTGTGTTGTTTGCAGAATAAAGCAGAGGCGAGATTTACGCAGTGCGCACTTCGTTAACGGTTGTAGATTATCCTCTGGATTTACCCAGTACGCACGTCGCTAGCGGCTGCAGGTTACCCTCGTCATACAAAAAAAGTCTTCCAAAAAAAAAAAAAAAATACAAATCACCTATAGTTAGCCTAGGGACTTCGGTAGCGGCTGCGGGTTACCCTCATCATCCAAAAAAAAGTCTTCTAAAAAAAAATACAAATCACCTATAGTTAGCCTAGGGACTTCGGTAGCAGTTGCGGGTTACTCTAGTCATCCAAAAAAAAGCCATCCAAAAAAAAAATACAAATCACCTATGGTTAGCTTAAGGTGGTTGAATCCTCTTGTTTTGTTTGCAGACTAGAGCACATGGGCGGATTTACCCAGTGCGCACTTTGGTAGAGGCTGTGGGTTATCATCGGAGTTTACCCAGTGCGCACTTCGTTAGCGACTGCAGGTTATCCTCGGAGTTTAACCCAATGCACACTTCGGTAATGACTACGGATTACTCTCGGAGTTTACTTTAGTGCGCACTTCGATAGCGGTTGTGGGTAAGTCTAACAATCTACACAATATAACATCACTTTTTTATTACCGCATCCAAATAAAACGTGTCGCTTTTAATGGGATGGAGGGAATACAAATCATGGTCGGACGACTGTATAGTTTATAAATGATTATTGGGGATAGAATTAAGATTTAGAAATGGGGATTGGAAATTCGCTCCTGCATAAAGTAATTAATTGATTAAATTTGCAACAGTTGGGAAGATATAGATAGATTTAATCAGGCCCCTACCAATCCGAGTATCCATCCATGCAAAAGCTCTGCATGCCTGTAACACTAGACCTCTTATGCCTACATGTTGAATATTTAAGAATATTGATCTACATTAAATGCAACACATTATGATTGATTAGTAAGTTTTGATACTACACGGCATAAAATATATTAGGTGCATTATTAGTGATTCATACTTTGCTCCTAATTTCGATATACAAGTCTTTTTCTTTTTTTTTAAATACATACTACATCGTAGTGTCTTGTTTCTTTTGGATATAGAAATTAAGAAAATAGTATTTTGTAATATATATTGTTTGACTTTAAATTATTAAGTTGTGGCCATAAATTTTTTATTATTTTTAAAAATAAAACACTACTAATAAGACATATATTTCAGATAAGATACTACTAATTGGAGGGGAGTATTTTTATAATATGATTCAATAATATGTTCAGATTTGGGCCAATGGACCATAACCCTTAAAAAGATTGGAACAGGCCCAACCTGACCTTACCCGACACTACACATACATAATTTAGCCCATGAAACAACAATTATCAAAAGGAAAGTCAAACAAAAGTGGAATAGTTAGTATTAATAAAATAGTTAAAATCATGAATTATCAACTTCAACTAAGTCATCCATTTTCTATTATTTCAATCTCTATTTCATATTATATTTATACATATATAGGAAGTGGATCATGTGAGATCCTGCATTTAACGTTTTTTTTAATAACGAGGAATCCGCAGCCACTACTTTATTATATTTATATATCTGCATTTAACGTTTTTTTTATGACGAGGAATCCGCAGCCATTACTTTATTATATTTATATATCTGCATTTAACGTTTTTTTTAATGACGAGGAATTCACGACCACTACTTTTGATGCGCACATGCAAACCACACAGAAGAATTAAACCACCCTTAAAATGATAGGGTGACAGATTGACAAATAGCATTTCCAGTGAAATTTGAACCCATCACCTATCATTCCCGGGCTACCCACCTTCACCGCTATACCATCCCATGATTTGTTCTCGTATTGTTCTCATGGGAACTACCATATATATATATATATACTATGTAATTAATTCGAGATTTCATCACATTAATACAATCCAGTTCCAAGAAAGTCTTTGTGGTCTCCCCACTAATGCAAGCATTAAACACGCACACGGTCTAATTGCATGCACATACAAAACTTAATTCAAGAATTATCAACACCTAATTAAAGAGAAATCCAGCCTAATTAAACTAACTTAGATGCCTTACTTTTCACAAGATTTGCCCTTTTCAATTCCATGAACTTCGCCGCCAGCTCGTCGTAATCTGGGAGCTTCGGGTGGATATGCGTACATGGAGAATCAATCTCAAACGACTGCCCTAACGGAAACGAGTTAGATCTACTAACGTCGTCCGTACCACCGTCTCTAACCCTCTCACAAGGCATAGTAACGGCTCTCAATGGGAACGGCGTATTCAATTTTCCCGCCAAAATCTCCTCCACCTCGTTTACTCTTTGATGATGGGATTTACTTCTGATCTCCGGCGAGGAGACTTCCGATTCGCCGTAGTAAGCAATGTCGGTGGGATTTAGGGTTTCTTGAATTAGGGTTCTTCTTCTTGACCTCTTTCTTGACTTTCTTGATGATGCTTCTTCTCTCTCTTCAAAATTTGTTTCAATCACATGATTGGCTTTCATGTTTGAACCAATCCCAATTGATTTGAACACGAAGAATCTTTGATCTTGAAGATCCTCATCTTTGGTCGAAGGTGAGATGATCTCCTCAATATCATCAATGTATACCACTTCTTGGCCATAGTTGACGGAATTTTGTGAAGAACACTCGAACTCATCGACAAAACCGTCTTCTTTTCTCAATCCGAAACCCTCGTTCAAGTAGGGTTTGTAGTCCAACAATAATGGTTCTGTCCGAATGCAACTTCGAGCAATTTCATCAATCAATTTGTGCTTCACGTCATTGGCCACCATTTTCATATCAAGAATTTCTACAATCTTTAAAAAGTTTAACAAAGATTAGTCCATTTTCATTTCCAAGAGTAGTCATTTGTTGACTTTATACATTAAAAATATTTTTTTTTTAAAAATCTTGAGAGCTTACTTGTTTTTTAACGAGATTTTGAGGAAGTAGTTCGAGAGCCGCCGCGACGAATTTCCGGCCATACCGCTGCTCGAAGAGCTTCCGAATGCAGAGGAGCTCCGGCAACTCTCCAAATCTCGCCGATGAGAAAATTAGTGTTGAAATTGCTTCGTTTATGTCATTGGGGCAGTCCCTAAAACAAAGATCGGATAATAGTATATATTAAGTAGTGCAATTTACACTAATATATAATTTTGGGTGCGAAATTTAATTTTTTTATAAGTTTAGTTTAGGATGCCAAATAGTGCAATTTTAAGAGGTCAAAATAGTAATTTCTCAAAAAATGCGCAAAAATCAGTCTAGTTGCTACATCAAACATCATATCGTCCATAAATTACATACTTTAATGAGTCTAAATGTAAATAAATAGGATTTTTTTTTATTAAATAGCAACATTATGTCGAGAAATTTATATATGAAATTTTCATATGTTGATGTTAGAGAGAGAATTAATACATACCTATGTTTTCGGATGTACGGAAGGTTAAAGACTACAAATTCACAATACTGGTAAAGCAAATCATACACATGAACCATGTTTTCGTCCATCACGACATGCTCGACCTAAAAAGAAATTCATCAAAAAAATCAAAATACGAGATTGAAACACGATAGAAAGCATGGCGATGCTTGAGATGCTGAGCATGGCGATGCTTGAGAAGCTGAGCATGGCGAAGCTGAGCATAGACGTACCCGTTCGAATGCGGTTTGATCATGGCGATGCTTGAGAAGCTGAGCAACATCTTCCCTCAGCTGCTTCACAATGCAACTCCTCTTATTCTTCAGCAGCTTCAGCCGGCACTGCACCCTCTTTATCAATTTCTTGCTGCAATTAATTAATAAACACTAATTATTACATCATAAATCCGGACAAATCATTATAGAAAGAGAAATAAAGATTGAATTTTGGCGAGTCCCATTTACCATTTGGAGGCATTTCTCCATCCAAACAAAAGATCAAACATTTTTGGAGGTGGGTTTGATTTGGCCGGATTCTTGGTGAACTACGATTTGGAAAATGAGAATGGCACATTCTTGTTTAGCTGCCGAGGAAAAAAAATTAATTAAAGCTTCGAATTGAATAAATGAATAATTCTAGGAAGAGTGTGGGTGTGATGATTGAAGCTGCAGAGAGATTTTTATGTCATTTTTTCGTATTTCTTGGGCAGTTATTTTAGGAGGGAAGTGGGTGGAGGAGAGAGAGATAGTGGGTATGACAAAAAGGATTGAGATGAGAGAGAAAATGGAGGATAGGGTGTTTCACCACTCCATGGAAACTAACCCCACTATCTACACAAATCCATGGATTTGTTAACGTTAATTCCCCATTCTCTCTCTAAATTAATCTAATTGATATATTAGTAGACATAAGAGAAGCTAAGAGAATATTTTATCTTAAGTTTGGTTGGAGAATAGAAGGGGTGAAAAGCTAAAAGTTTGGATAATTTCTTAATTTCTTTATATGATAAAAAATTATATTTAAAATAAATCTCGTTTTTATAAAATAGTATGAATCACGGATAATTAAGCTCGTCAAATCTCCATTTCTCCCACGCCACACGATTGTGAGTAGGCCAACCACCTTTTAAGGTTACGAGAGTGGTTATGAGAGTAAGTAAAGTCCCCTAGGGAAACTAAACAATAGATAAATTTGATTTTCCATTGAATAGTCAATATCGTATTAATATTTCCAACGTTAATTTTTTTTTTTTAATAACGATTTGGAACTGAAAATGCAACCTGATTCACAAATAAGAGAACCAAATTTTTTAATAATTTTACCCGATTGCATGTAGCGTAATTGGTATTTGTCCACTACGAATATGGAAGGAAATCTTAATCCCTATTAAAGAATTAGCATCTAAATAAAATCCAATTCCAGATAAAATTGTCATACTAGTCAAGTTAGGGCCTAATATATACTATATGGCCCAAACTAGGAAATAAATAAATAAATGTTTTTTGAGCCCAACCTCTCCCTCCCCTACCTTAAGATTAGTATATTAAGTAAATATTTAAAACTAAGAAAGAAAAAAAAAAAGAGGAAATAAAATGAGAGATTTAAACTTGAATTGAATGCACAATTTCATATTAATATTAAAATTCTGACGTTAAAGTATAATTTTGACCTCTTTTTTGTTTTTTTAGTAACTACTAATTTGGAACTGCAAAGTGCCGCCTAATTTACACCTAAGAGCAACAAATATTTCCAATATTATTAAAAGTGTTAATATTCACTGTTAGCCAAAAGAATAATCGAAAAGCAAATGTAGTCTTTTACTAAACAAAAACACATATCTAGCAATTTTGTCCTCTTGTGGACGCAGAGTGTCAGGGGCCCATGGAGGGCCGATCTCCATCGGCCCTCAACATGTTTTAAAGAAAAAAGTTATTTCAAATGTTGGCCGAGCCAACATTTGAAAGGCAACATTTGAGGGCCGATGGTCTGTAAACAATATTTTATTTTATATTTTTAAGTTTTTTTTTTTAAGTGATGGCCGATGGCCCTGTTAACAATTTTTTTTTTAATATGTTAAGGGCCGATGGAGATCGGCCTACCTTCGGCCCTCGGCCCTGGTAATTATCTATGCAGAATTTAATGGCTCGGCCGATGAATTTGTTCGGCCGACAGGGTGTTTCAGATTTTTTTCTTCAGGGCCGTTGGACTCCATCGGCCCTCCATAGGCCCTCCGCCGGATAAAGACAAAATGACTACTTTTGTATTTTGTTTTAGTTATAGGCTACATTTGTTTTTATTTTTACTATTTGGCTAATAGTAAAAATGCCTCAAATTAATTACTTCTGCATCTATATTAGAATATTTTTGCATTACTATTAGTACATGGAATGAGATGATGTACAATTTTCCAATGTCTAATTGCTATTCAATTTGTGTCCATCAATGAAATGTTGACACGTGTCCCCATTTAATTAACATGTCTAAAATAATCCAAATTAGCTATGGAATGTAATTGTTAAATGGGAACAGGTATCATCATTCCACTGATTACACCAATTGAACACGAAAAATTTGGACAGCAGATCCGCTCTCGTATTATAGCTACACGAATTGATGAAGTATAATGTAACCTTTTTTTGGTATCTTTAAACTTTTTAATGTAAGAAAAGTAGTATTCACGAACATAATAAACCGAATTCACACGTTGTTTGGAAGTTATATTATGTGAACATATTTGTAATGGTAAAACTATAAAAGTTATATGACTCTCTCTCTCTCCTGTTTCATCCTCATCTCTCTATCTGCAAGCGTGTGTTTTTCTTCAGTCAGCAACTTATAAAAGCCCACAAAAACATAAATATTTCAAACACTTTTTTGGCTTGCTTTCCAAAGTCGTCTTGGTATTATTATTTTTTTAATTTTTTTCCGTATTTTTCTATATATTTATTTATTTATATATATTTGTGCAATGGGAGTGGTGCATTAATATTTTTTCTCCTTATTTGTTTCTTTTATCCCCTACATTTATGGCCCTTCAGGTAATTTCAATTTAACGAATACACGTACTTTCGTGCGAATTTCAATATCACGAAATAAATTTCACTCGAATTGTTCGAATTATAGGTTCTAGTAGATTCTACTCCTCATGCAGACCTATCTTCGGGACCGGTGGCGTTGGCTAACAAGATTATTTGTGACATTATGGACAATAAAAGAGGCTTTGGTTCCATGATACTACATTTTATCTTGGATTTAAATGTAAAACAAATTTTGGGTTTTGAATTTTTTTTTTTTTTTTTTGATAATTTGTAATTTTCATCCCAATGGACTCCTGTTTATTGTCAAGATTGGGCTGGACTTGGAATTTGAAAATCCAAGCTTAAATTGGGCCTGACTGACTTAGTCTATCGGTCCATTGGGCCGATTTGGATTAAGAAAATCCCATGAACTTCTGGCTAATTTAGTCCATTTACTAGGCTTTTATTGTTAGAATTTGATTCTTAATTCAAACATAGGTTTGATTTACCTTCCATGTTCTGAGTTATTATTCGAAAAGAGAAAAAAAGGAGTCTTTGTCCAGAGAAATGCATTAAAAAAAGGCAGATGTGTAGAGCATTTCAGTGAGATAGTGTTGTTTTCAACTCTCTCAAAATGGAATCGTGAATTCGTTAAAACATGCGTTAGTAATTGTATTTTTAAATCTATCGTATACTAATTAGAGATATTTCTGTAAATATAATATTTAGATATGATTTGATCATCGTGTCAATATGACTTCTCTAATTTATTTTTAAATTACATAAAATTAGAGAAATATGTAATTTAGTATGTGAATCGATCCGACGGTCAATATAACTCGTGAAGCATAAAATTTTCAACAATCCAATTCATATCCAACCCGATCCGAATTCATGAGTTTGAATCGATCCTAACACTTTGACAGTCCTACGAGTCTATGACTCCTACCAATACTTCGAATAGAAAAAATAAAAAAATTCATATATAATTTCTCTAAATACTAAAAAAAAAAAGCGTTGATTAATTTAATCAACAAAACTTAGATACTCGCGACGGAGACACCGCCGGAATCGCCGATCGTGAATTGCACGATCTCAACGCGCCGCCGCGCATAAGCGCCAGAACCGAAACCACCGCCGATTTCACCTTCACCGCCATCTTCTTCAGCTTCCGACTCCTCATCAGCTTATCATCGGAGCTATTGTACCCTAATTTGTACGTCTGCAGAAAAATCTGTCGCTTTCTCGCCCTATCGCGGCGGTAGCTCCACGAACTCATCAAATTCGGGCTGCTCCGCCGCGTCGAGAAGATTCTCCAGCCGTGATTGTGGCCGCCGCCGCCGCCGCCGTAGCTGTACTCCTCAGTCATCCTGCTGAATCGAACTGTAGAATTTCTCGAGATTGCGTCCATGGCTGCTGCTACTGATTTGATTTGGAATGGTAAAAGGGAAATTTCTCTATTTATATAAATTGGGGATTTTATTTTTTATTTTTTTTGACTCGATTTTATTTTTCCAAGTTGGCGGGCGAAAGCGATTTTAGATTAATTAATTATTGAAATAAATGACGTGGCAGTTGTTTGAATTACTAAAATTGGTCAAATGAAATGAACATTCCGATAAGATATGATATTAGGACAAATGTGAGTCAACATTCAAAGTATACTTTTTCATCTAAATTAATTGTATGAATTCATACAACTAGTTAAGGCTAGGGTTGTAAACGAATCAAATATTTTTGGTTCGATTTGTTATTCGTATTCGAATATTGATATTCGTATTCAAATTTTTGATATTCGAGTTCGAATATAAATGTTTGATTCGATTCTTTAGTATTCAAATACAAATACAAAATTTAATGAGTCCCACTACTTTTTACTTCAATTATCCACTTTCAGGTTGTTTGGCATTCATTTTCAGGTTGTTTTACTTCAATTATCCACTTTCTTTTTTTCAGTAAAAAAATATTCTACATAATTTAATGAGTCCCACTACTTTTTACTCTTTTATACACAACCAACAATTTCTTTTATTTTATGAGCCAGATAATAAAGCGGATAATAGGATGGATGGAGGAGTAATATCATGTGAATAATGAGGGGATTATAATACTTTATCAATATTGTAGTAATTTATATTAAGTCTAGTAGGTATGGCGTGTGGTGTATAGAAATCCCAGCAGCCTCCCTTTTTAATCAAACAAAAATAACATATTTAATTTGGTCTAAGAGAAGATATATTTTGACCGTTAGAAGTCATGCTTAACATCTTTGTCAATTTGAGTTGACATTAATATTTAAAACAATGGCAAAGATGAAGAGAAGATTTGGGCTCTTTGAATTTGGCCCTTTTAATTACTCCCTCCGTCTCATAATTATAATCCATTTTCTTTTTAACACGAGAATTTAAGAGAGTGGTTGGTTGTGAGTAAGATAATGGGGCCATCAACTAAAGTGTACATAATAATTTACTATTTTAGGAAAGTTGACAAGAATTTTGAGACAATTCGAAAAGGAATAAATGACTAGAATTATGGAACAGAGAGAGTATAATTTATGTGGGTCATTACTTTTGGTCTTTTGAGTTTTATTTTTCTATATGTTTATATCATATGATTAGATTTATATATATTGCCCTTAACTGAGCTATTGTGTATCGAATTAATGTTTTAATGAAGATCAACTTTTAGTATTTATACGCGAATCAATAGATTTTGAGTTATACTCCCTCCGTCTCAAATATATATGTCTACTTTTCTTTTTCGTCTCTCTCAAATTTATATATCTATTAGTAATTTTTTTACCTAACTTTCACTAATTTCAATACGTCTAATTAATATGATAATATAAAAAAAGACTATTTTATCCAACTTTTATAATAGTATATACAATTATGTTATTGATTTTTAGTAATTTACTCTATTTTACTCAAATTTTAATATCAATATTTATTTAACTTTATTAATTTTTTTCTTAATTTATGTGAAAAAGCAAACGGGCATTTAAAATAGAGACGTAGGGAATATTTATAATCGGCTATCAGTATATTGAGGAATCAACGGATTTTAATCATACCTTTTTTATTTTATGTTGCATCAAGTAATGTCAAATAAACTCAATCAATATCAAAAGTCGCATCCGCTTGAAGTCCAACTTCTCAACTCTTCAGGGGAATAAATTGCTTATAATTTTACGATACAATCTTACCAACACGAATACAACGATAATTCATCGTATTTCCGAAATTAAACGTAATACGAATACAACGATAATTCATCGTATTTCCAAAATTAAACGTACTTGAGTGATAATTTAGTAGTATTAGGAAGCAAGTTCTATACGGAAAACATTAATGGTGTTCACATTAAATCGATCACACACACAAAAGAATAAATAAATAAAGAAATAAAATACCCACATTAAATCAATACTTCTCTCATCTTTATACTTTAAAACCAGTTGCATTAATTGCCCACACTCAAAATCAGCCTCTCAATTAAATTACAGTCACGTAAAATCGTCATGCAGTAAATTCTCCATTACCACAAAAGGCATGAAATTAAAATGGATAAAAAAATGGTTGTAGCCTTGTGACCAATCTACTTCCTTTCATGTGAATACTCCCAATCTCACACTCATTTCTGTGACTTGCTTCAATACCTTTTAATCCCACCTCTTCTATTTATACACTTGCTTCTCTCTCTCTCATCCTCCCTATCTTCTCCCTCTAGGGCTTCGCCAATTTTTTCTCAAAACCGAAAAGTTGAAGAAATTAGGATTCGACGAGATGAAGAAGGAATCAAGAATCGTCCTCGTTGTATCGATGTTGCTTCTTGTCACTATACATGCGAGGCGCATTGATAATTTACGATCCCGTACGTAATTTATTCGTTTGCTCTATTTGCATGTCTGATTTACGTACTCGATCAATCAATCTACAAACAATATCAACAAATTAAAGGTATTTATCAACTTTTTGGACAGATCACTACCGTGAAATAGACCGGGCGGATCCGGACACATTGAAGCGTAGAGGGCCCGACACGGTGCAGGTGGCCGGCTCGAGGTTACCGGATTGTACCCACGCTTGTGGATCTTGTACCCCATGCCGGCTAGTGGTGGTTAACTTCGTTTGCTCAACCCTTGAAGAGGCTGAGACTTGCCCTATTGCTTATAAATGCATGTGTCACAATAAATATTTTCCTGTTCCATAGTTTGTTCAACCAATTTGAATTTTTTTTATCGTTTAATAGGAGATTGAATTTATTCCCGTATATAAGTAGTCTTATCAATAGTTCTTTTTACGTCAATTTACTGAACATTACTCAGGGACGGATCTAAGATTAAAAATTAAAGGTTGAATTTGTAATTTCGAATGTGCAAATCTACGATATCCACGTATTCGGTAATTTTAAAAGGTAAAATAACATAATTTTTAAAGAACATATAAAAATTGTAAATCCTAACTAAATAAATGCTCCTATAAATTGATAATTTAATTAGAAATGAGACAAATGATAAAATGTTTTTTAAGATCTATTTGTCAACAATATTGCCAAAAATGGAGGTAATCAATTAAAAAAGGTAGCCCTTAATGAATTTTTAAAATTTATTATTCTTAAATAAAACAAAAACCCAACATTAAAAATTTCAACAATTTTTATTGCCTTTCCTTTTTCCCATATTTAGATTTTTTTCAGACATTCAAACGTAATACGAAGAACCCTCGAATGTTGGCGATGTTATTGCAAGATGGATTTTTCCCCCAAAATCTCCGTAGCCATCATCATCAATGTCATCAAGAATTCTTTTTAGGTAGCTGGGCTTCCGTCTTTCGACAGAATTATTTCCACAAAAATCAAGAATCTTGGATTTGATTTTTCACGAAGGGTAAACTCGAGGTACTGCAGTTCTTCCCTTTTGATTATTCTTAACATTAATTGGTTGATTATTTGTAAATTGTAATGATTGTGTTTTGCTTATTCCTTTTTGTCTCAATTCATGCAAAGACGGTAACATCATGTTCAATTGTCTTTCCTTTTTGTCTCACTAAATACATCTTAATTGATGAAACCCATCATTAAATTTTCATGAAATCGCCCTTTGATTGCGCTATTAATTTTCCCTCTTTAGTGAAGCCTTAAAAAACTAATATTTCCCCCCCCCTTTTTGACCCTTTTTAGGGCTTCTGTAGTTCTTGATACTGATTTTTGGAAGTGGGAATTTTTTATTTGTTATGTGTGTGTTTGTTACAGCGAGAGAGAGAGAGAGAGAGAGAGAGAGAGAGGAGGGATTTTGGAATGATTAGGGGTTGAAATAGATGAACCAAGCATGGGGTGTTGTAATTATTATTGGGTTAAATTTGCATTGTCAAATTGCTTTTCCAATTCAATTTGGGTTAAATTTGCATTCTCAAATCTGCACATTTCTCTCTCTAATGAAATTTAGGAGCAGAAAATGTATGCCTTCTTGTGCCTTCCACCAAAGAGTAAGCTTCTGAATCTTAAAGTCAAGAAATAGCTGATCTTGTGTAGTTTAAGAATGATTTTCAAATTATCAAGATTGTTATTCTGTTGTATCATAATCTGCATTGATCATACTTTGCCACTTCATTTTCGTACCATTTTTATCCCTCTTTTAAGGTTGTAATTTGTAAGACCAAATCTTCATGAAGTTTCTTTGATTGAGCTTCAATGCTATATCGATTTTCGACTATCAAAACTCTGTTTTCAACTTTTCAAGAAGGAAGCACGACTTACTTCAATGCTGTTTTCCTAACTCTGTTTCAAGCCAATATTTGTCTATGATTGTAAATTTGAAGTAGTATATATTAGAATAGCCAATCTCTTTGTGGTTACCTCCTTAGATGTTTTGAACTAGTTTAATATGTATATAAATATAATTTTTTTTTTGTTCTGAAGGGTGTGTATGTGTTCAGGTTGATGAAGATGAACATTACTGGGCCGGAAAGAAACGAGACAAAGAATCAGCATGGTTGCATAATTCTGCTCACGTAATATCGAAGCTAGCTCAGTGTTTTAGTAAGTAGAGATTTTCCACGCCATGTTTGCATCTCTGCTTCTCTTAATTCTCTCTCTCTCCCTCTCCTTCTCTGTTTTCTCCGGTGAAGGTTAAAAAAGAAGGAAATGAATATAGGGAGTTTATGAGTACTTCTTCATGGAGATGGAAGTGAAGAGTGAATTCATGATATTTATCTAAACATTTTTAACTTGTTCGGTTAATTCCGTTCGTAGCTAATGCTATGATTGGACCGGGAGCATGGGTTGGAGGACTCTTGAACCGCGCTAGGAACCGAAGATTCGGTAGTGGATTTCTTGACTACACGTTGGCTCCTATTCAGGTACTTAATTACGTGTTTCGTTTAATACGTATAACGAAGGACGCGATTTTGCTGCTTATAATACCCTTATTACGGCTCGTGTAGTACTTAATTACGTTTCATTCTATTGTTTGCATTTCTCTGATATCTTGCAGGAAGAAAGACTGCAGATACTTAAGGACCGTTTAGGCGTACCTTATGACGAGGAACGAATCGAACATCAAGTATGTTGTTTGCAAGTTGACCTTTCTTCTCGCAATAATCAACTCGTATACATGGTCGCAAACTCAGAAGCGCTCGTTTTCTAGCTTTATAACATTTTTCTAGCTTTAACGGCTTCATAGTCCGACTCCGTTATCAGGAAGCTCTTCAAGCCTTGTGGGATGCCGCCTTCCCGGATGTTAAGCTTGAAGGTTTGGTATCCGAGCAGTGGAAAGATATGGGCTGGCAAGGAGCGAATCCATCAACTGATTTCAGGTGCAATTCCGTCTCCATTTTGTGTTTCGTCTAATTAAAGTCCGATCGTTCTTTAATCTTGAAAATCTCGACTGTATAGTGAAAATTCTCAAGTCTACTCATATGTGTTAATCCAATGCAAAGTTTACAATCTTAAGTATCAATTTGATGCGTTTGAACACTCAATCGAGTTATATTTTTCGTTTTTCTCGTGATCTCAATCCGAAGATTGTAACCGTTCTCGTTATGTTAGGGGATGTGGCTTCCTTTCACTCGAGAATTTACTGTATTTTGCCCGAACCTATCCGGTATGTTTGTTCAACTATGGTTTCCGAGGGCTAATACGCTCTTCGACAAATTCTTGCATTTTTCGTATTATTTCGGTTCGAGCGTGGTTTTGCGCTAATACGAAATATTTGAAGGCTACTTTTAATAGGTTACTTCTAAAGCAAGGCGGAGAGCGTTCCGAATGGGAGTACCCGTTTGCTGTCGCGGGCATCAACGTCTCGTTCATGCTCATTCAGATGCTCGACTTACATTCAGGTGTGTCGAATAATAATGCACGTGTTATATTGGACTAATAACGAATATATAACTATGATATACAATCAAGAAAATATGTGATACAACTTTTCTTGATCTTACAGAAAAACCTAGATGTCTAGCTGGGTTTAATTTTCTCACATTGTTAGGAGGTAAGGCGGTAGAAAGACTCGATTTTTAGCTCGATTTTCGATGTTCTTTTCGGGTGTTTTTTGATGAGAAGTTTTGCTGATGAAACTGCAGAGGATGAAGATGCATTTGATGTTTTGTATTGTATAGCTTTTACAATGATGGATGCTCAATGGCTTGCCATGCATGCTTCTTACATGGAGTTCAATGTAAGAATATTACATAGACTCTCTCTCTCTCTCTCTCTCTCTCTCTCTCTCTCTCTCTCTCTCTATCTCCTCTCTCTCTCTAATTAGAGGCATTTTATTTTGATTTGTACAGGAAGTGCTACAAGTGACAAGAACACAATTGGAAAGAGAATTGTGTTTAGAAGATGTTAGGAGGATACAAGATTTGCCAGCCTATAACTTTTTGCTTTTGTAGTTATATTCTTACTCCAAGATTTTACTAGGACTTGAATTAACCTACCCCGTGTTCGTATCGATGTAAACATTTCGACGGGATGTACTTCATTCGGTGTAGCATCTACGAGATCGAAACATCTTATGTACAATACATTATACATAGCTTTGTGTTCTTGTGCGACAGAAAATCCACTAAAACTAGGGTTGTCAAAGTGTTCGGGCCAGCTCAATGGGCCAATTTTATTTTCAGTCGGGTCGGCCCGATACAATTTTATTTTCAGCCAAGAATTCTTGTGTATATTTGGTGGGTCATGTCGTTAACATCATATTTTGTTTGACTTAATAAACATCCATGGCACCATTTGATTGGTGGGTCATGAATGATCTTTAAAATTTGGGTCGGAAGATCCCATAAATTAGTGGACATACTGAAAAGGCCCAATTCAACCCATTTGGGCCAATTCAGGCCCAATAGGCCCATTTTATTCTTCAAAATTTGACCCAATCCAATCCTAATTACGGGTGGGTCGATTCATTTCGAACCAATCTTAATACTTCCAACTAAAACGACGAAGTAATCACTCTCTCTCCCCCCCTCTCTCTCCAATTTATAAATTGACATATTCTTGTGCATTATTGTACGGGAGTTGATTTGTGATCAGTGCGACGTCGTTCTGTCAAAGATAAGCGAGTGAAATAATTAATGGTTTACTAGTGTGGACAAATTTTCTTTCAAGTGGGTCACTACAAGGGAAAAAAAAAGTCAAATCGAAATCAGATTTTAAGAAAATTTTCATCGAATAAGTCTATCAAATATGATTAGTGTAATATACCGGGATTTGCAGTTTATAACTAGTGTAGTATAGCGTAATTTGCAGATTATTACACACTTACGAGGTAAAAATATATGCACATGTGAACTGGTCCCCCATAGTCGGGTTTTAGCTCGTGGCTCAACTATATATTATATACTCTTCAATTATTCATTCAATTGATTTGATATATATATGGATTTTGATTAAATTAATATGTTTCAATATAATAATCCATCCATTCCACTTAATTGGAATTTATCTTTTTTATTTGGCGGAATTATTTAAGAGAGTTGTTTTGAATTAATAAAGGTGTGGGCTTCATATAATTGATTAAATATTTAGACTTGATCTATGTGGTAAAAATATAAAACTCATACAATTAATTAATATTCTTGAATTATTTTTGGATTAAACAAGGTGTGAGACTCATTTTCTTCTTTAGAAACAAGACAAGTTCGATTAGACAGTCTGAGACGAATGAAGTAAAAAATTAGTATTATATTTGTTCCGTTAATACCATCTTGTATTCTTAATTATACCATCCTGATGACAATCTGTAACGCCCCGAAATTTTCAATATAAAATGCATTGCATATTTATGCATGTATGTTATCAAGTGTTTTAGTTATATAAGTCGTACCTTATAAATTAAAACAAAAATTTATACATTTATATTTTTTTCATTAAATTATTTTTGTTATGTAAATTAATGCTATTTATTTTATGTTAAAAATTTCGGGGCGGTACAAAATCAATGATATAAATTATTTACATACTCTCTCCGTCCCAATATGAATAATATGCTTTTATTATTGGGACGTCCCACTACAAATGACACATTTCTTAAAACTTCAAAAACGTCAAAGAATATGTGGATTATATAATTTCACTTTTTTATTCTCGCATTGAAACGGGGTCGTTTCAAGTTGGATGATTTTAATAATCATGCATAAAAGAATTTAAGAAATAGCATAATTCAAAATTCGTGGCATTAATGTAGCCAAAGTTGGATAAGAAATCATTTCCGACAAAAAAAAATAAAATAATCATTTCCGACAATACATATAACTAAATGCAATGCATATAGATTAGAAATTGACAAAATTAACCCGCATTTGAGTGTGTGTGAACACGAACGCATTTGCATCAGAAAAATGTGGCAACCCGTCCGGCCCTCGGGGCCCATCTCTCTTATGTTGGAACAGACTTATCCACAACTCTCTCTCTTAAATTTTATGTTTAATTATTTTATTAAATTGCAATTCGATTTTGATCATTTATATTTATATTTATATTCATTTTCTATTTTATAATTTCCAAAAATGCTCTTTTTTTTGGTGAATAAATATCTGTTTTTTTTGTCTTCAATGGAAGTTTACTTCCATATTTTCCCATCAATTGTACATTAATGTATAGTGGGTAAATATACCAAAAAATCAATATATCGTACATACAGTACTAAGAATATATTATTGATATATCGTGATTTTTGGTACAGTACCAACCTTTTATGGTACGATAACGGTATGAATTTTCACTTACCGAGATATACCAATTTATATTGAACCGTCAATGTATTTATTGTTATATATTATTTATTGCTAAACTTTATTATCTTTTATAATCATTTATGTATTATCTAATATTTTATATTCATGAGTAATAATTATTATGTAAAAAATATAATTAAAATTATAAAAGGAAATATAGTAATTAGTACTATTATATATCTATTTAATAAAATATATGAGATATATATTAAGTGTACTTATTTTATTAATAATATCTACACATGTATTATATATTTATAGATTTAAATATATTTGGATGTGCTTTTAAATAATTAATATTGAGTATACCTTTAAATTTAGGTATATCATTACATATCGGTATACTGTCAAAATTTTATATACCATAAATATAGAGTATACCATATTTTACAGTATACCAAAAATTGGTACCGTATACCAATAAGACGATACGGTATAGGGTATGATTAATTTCATTACCGAATATTCGTTATACCGATCAGCGGTACGATATGGTAATGGTATGAAAAATCTTCATATCACTATTTTCAATACGGTATACGATATGATGAAAAAAACTCGGTATACCGTACCAACCCACCCCTATATTAACGTACTAATTAATTCATAATATTGTACATTTACAATTTAATTTTTAACAATCTAGAAATTGATCGCCTTAATCAAAGACCAACTAACTAATTAATTCATAATATTGTTGTACATTTACAATTTAATTTTTAACAATCAAGAAATTGATCGCCTTAATCAAAGAATCAACAAACTAATTAATTCATAATATTGTACATTTACAATTTATTTATAATAACAATCAAGAAACCGATCACCTAAATCTAAATCCATTTTAGGGAAAATATATACAAACACTACAAAATTGAAAAATAAAAAATCGAACATCAAATTTCTCTTATCATAAAAAAAATACAAAAACACAAGAATCCTCCCCTTTCTTTAAAAAAAAATTACTCATTTTCATATACCAAGATAGTTTATGAAACTTCACTAATAGTACAAAAGAGTAAAAACATTCAACACCTCTCAACTATACAATATGCTCCATTACAAGCCACCTCTTACAAAACTCTACAAACAAAAGTTAGTCTCACATGTCCTCAACAAAAAAGAGCTACACAACCATATTTCTACAAACCCGAGAGAGGTAACTCGACTCGACTACTGATTCAACGACACTGAAAAAACCGGCTACTAACGCATGACCTAATCTCGTGGGGATTCAGACTCGATCTAGAGATGTTGGTGAGATTCAAACATGCCTCATTCCCATGAAGTAGTTGAAGTCATGATGTTGGACTCTCAATTGCTTCAACCACGAATCGGCCACGCTTAGCAACGACGCCATCGTCTCACGGTCCCGACCGTTCTTGTCTGAAAGCCACACATCTCCTTGCATCTTGTAAGTGGACAAGCCGAAAGGAGGGAGGGGGATGACTCCCCCTCCCTTCGTACTTCGCTTGACATTCTCAACTTCATCTTGTAACTCCGTATCTGTCAAATTCCCGAGAATATGATGTACCCGAGTTTTGGAAAGAGATGATGATTGAGTTCGATAGTCCGTACCTTGAAAAGAAGATGAAAGCGTGTGGTACGTGAGGAAGCACGTTTGCAAGTCTCTAATCGTTCTACCCGTGGGAATGTGGTAAATGGGATACCTAGATTGTCATTCAGGAACGGAATTTACTCAGTAAACCGTAGTCTCTCGATTCTATATTGATCCAACGTATGGATCAATATAGAATCCTCGGATGAAATTGATACGATTTTTGCATGTACTAACCATGCAACCGCCATCCAACTAGCCGGTGAAAGATCTACACTTCTTAACGACATCAACCCCGGATGTGTTTGAGCTAAGCTACGAATCTGAGAAGCAAATAACCACTAAATCATAAGAATGCAAATCGACACATTTTTTTCGTATAAGATGATTACGTAAAGCAACGAGCATAGAAGTAACAAGCAATTGTGAAGCACGGATAAAGGGTCATACCTTGTCGGAGAGAGGGACTCTTCCGTAGGGTGATGATCTCTCAAAGTATTGAAGGTAAAGATTGCCTAATCTTTCGTTCTGATGCCAGCTGTCCTGCTCGGAAATACCTTCCTCTGATGAACATCCGTCCCACCTCGACAACTTCTCACTCTCGATCTCATCGCTATACGAATCACTATACGAGTCCCTTGTCTCACTCACGGAATCCGCCTCTTCCCTAAACCACATTCATCAAATCATATCAAGAACTCATTCAACTTTCATCAAATCAAGAACCAATTCATCTTTCATCAAATCAAATCAAGAACTCCTTCATCTTTCATCAAATCAAATCAAGAACTCCTTCATCTTTCATCAAATCAAGAACAAGTTCATCTTTCATAAAACCAAGAACAAATTCATCTCCCATCTCATGAAATCAAGAATTCATTCATCTCTCATCAAATCAAGAACTCAATCATCTTTCATCAAATCAAGAACAAGTTCAACTTTCATAAAATCAAGAACAAATTCATCTTCCATCTCATGAAATCAAGAATTCATTCATCTCTCATCAAATCAAGAACAAACTCATCTTTCATCTTTCATCAAATCAAGAACTCATCCATCTCTCATCAAATCAAGAACAAACTCATCTTTCATCAAATCAAAACCAAAATCAAGAACATATTCATCTTAAGTTCACTAAAGACAACACCAATTCTCCACAACATCACAAACACACTAACCTAATCACTCAAATCCAATTCACACAACAAGAACAAGAGCTGATCAAGAACAACTCTCCAAATGGGATTACCTCAAACAATTTGGAGATGAACTACTAGTGAAAATCTGAATAGCAGATAGATAAGGGACAAAATATTGGATCAAATTCTGGCCATCATCGGATACAATTGGAATTCCAGCACCATAAGCACTCCATTCATGAAAACTCTTCCAAAGATCAGCAAGAACAAAGTAGTCAACTTCTTCTCTCTCCCATGGATGCCATAGCCTATTAAGCTTCCTTGTCTCACTCTATAACACCATAACAAAAATAATAATAAAAAAATGAAAAAAGAGAGACAATCACAACAACTTCAAAATTTGAGAATTGATGAAAAAATGATGAAAATTCAAACAAATTTAGGCAACATGGGAGAGAAGAGAAAAAGTATGAACTAATGAAAGATTGGATTTTTTTAAAGAAAAAAACAAACCTTGGACAAGAACTGAGATGGGACCACAGGGGTTGTGCAATCCAAGAAGCTTTCAAGATTTGTCTGCATTGGGACTTTGTCAAAGATCAACATGATTTCCTTCAACAAGCCGAGGTAGAGAGAGAAAGAGAGAATAGGGGTCTGATTCTCTCTCCTAACTCAACAGGAAAGTTATCCCAGAACAGAGGAATAGAAACAGAGGAAGGGGAAAATAAAAGGATTTTACAAGAGGGAGAGAGAGATTAACGGGATTTTCTCTCTTTCTAAGAGAGAGAGAGAGGGAGAGGGAGGAGAGAGAGGATATAGATGGAAAAATTGGTCTAAGAAACAAAGATTGAATCTCTCAATCCGATCACCGGAAAAGCCGGACTCCGACGAGATTTCGGCTAAAACCCAAAATTCAAATCTCTCTCCTCTCTCTCTAGCCCGGATTTTTTTCTTCAAGAAAATCTACGCCCATCAATTTAATGGACAAGAAAACCCAAACCCACAAATCGAAATTCTAATCAATTTAAAAAAAAAAACAGCTCACATTAACTAACACCTATTCTTAATTTTTTTCCCCAGAAAACGACATGCACTCTGTTTTTCCGAAATTCCAATACAGCCCCCCGCAAATCACGCTGTTTTCTCTCTCTAGAAAAAAACTTTGAACAAAAGAAGTTGGATTAAAATTATAAAACCTTCCCAGAAAACGTTCGATTCACGCGAAGATAACCCAAAAGGGGAGGCGTTTCGTAAGCCCAGAATACGCTAAAAAAATCGATCTTTTTTTTTTACTTCTCTTCCTACGCTCGCAATCGGCACAAGCCCACGGTGTTCTTCTTTTTTGTGATGTTGAAGGGAATCGACTATTGCTCTAAAAAGTGAAGCCGAAATGATGTAATTGTGCTCTTTGAGACCAGAATTTGGTGCAGTGTGTGTGTGTGTGAGAGAGAGAGGGAGGGAGATTTGAGAATGATGAATGCTGAAACAGAATAAGTGGGAGATTTTTATTTATTTTTTTCTTCTGATTTATTTATGGCGTATTTGTCGATCATTTTCTCCCCTGAAAGATACGTTTATTTAATGATTTTGATTTATGTTTATTTTTTACTCCATTGCTTTAGATTTTTTGATTTAATTAATTTAATTTATCGTGGAATTAATTACAGTTAAACCTCAAAAAAATAATATTCGATAAAGTAATAATCTTGTCTAAATAATAATTATTTTCGGTCCTGATATGGGTTAATGCACTAAAATAATATTCGATAAGTAATAACCTCATTAAATGAATATTTTTTCTCGGTTCCAAAGTTATTACTTTATCGAGGTTTAACTATAAGTGGAGTGGTAGAATATAATTTAAGCCCATAACCTCAATCAATAAAAATAAACGAAATCTGTAATTTTTAATATCGAATGAAATTTATAAATTTAGAAAAAAGTTGTAGTAGTGATAAACAAAGACATTTTTATTTATCTACCGTCATTATTTGAAGTTGATAAATTTGGTCACGACGCGAGGAAGACTTGGTAAATGGTAGTAGTAATTTGGAATTTCCTTTTTGGATTGAATGTGTAGATAAGACTTGGTATTTTCCATTGTCCAAATTGGGCAAATAATATTACATAATGATTCGCATAAGTTATGAATTCAAGAATCAAGACACAATTATCGTCATTATGGCATCATTTACAATTAAAATTATCCACTTCTGGGATTTTAGTTGAATAATAAGGCACATACTACCTTCGTCCCGTTATTAGTGGCGTCTTTTTCTTCTAAGACGAAAATTAAGAAAATATATAATAAAAGTATGAGAGAGGGGTAGATAATAAAGGATGAGAGAGATGAGTGTGCTAATGAGATAGTAGGAGAGAGAAGATAGATGAGATAATGAGAGTAAATGATAAATTAATAGAGATAAAATGATAAAGTATGAGAGATAAGATGATAAAATAGAAAAATGATGGTAAGTTTTTACTAATTTGGGATGTCGCCATTTATAGCGGGACGTCCGAATTAGGAAAATGTCGCCACGAATAGCGGGACGAAGGTAGTAATATATATGGTGTGTTTGCAAATTTTAGTCTTTCGTAAAATAATACTCAATCCGTATCATTAGTTGTATTTTGTATTCAAAGTATGAATATCTCATTAATAATAGTATCTTGTTTGTAAAAATGGCGCAAAATAAATTATCTAAAAGTCAAACGCACATAAATCAGACATTATCATTTTATTAATTTATATATCCAAAAGAATTAGACACTACTAATGAACGGAGGAAGTAAGAAAATCACCAATACCAAATAAAATGGTAAAGTCCCGTAATTACAATGTTTTTAAGCAATAAAATTATTTCATATTAATAATTATAACTTAAAACAGCTATACTATAAAAGTAGATTTTGCAATATTCAAATATTATTTGTTAATAAAGTTAAAAACATAGATAAATACAAAAAGTCATTTATAAACACACTTATGAAAGATTTTGTGAAGATTGATACACATGGTTATATTTTTGGGTCAAAACGATTTTGCAAATGTTGATGCTGCATATTATATTTTTGTATTAATCCAAATTACTACGTCCCATTTATTTTCTACGATTTTAGAAAAGAACTTATGAATTTTGACGATAAATTATAATCCCTCCGTCTTAATTATAATGTCCAGTTTTTTATTTCGGATTGTTCCAAATATAATATCCAATTTCTTTTTTTGGCAAATTATTATACATAATTTTTTTATAGGATCCACACATTTACACATCTGTACTCACAACTAACAACTCTCCTTAAAAAACGTACAAAAAATAAAGTGAATACTCCCTACGTCCCGAACGTATATGCCTATATGATTCTTCACACATATTAAGAAAAAATTTAATGATATGAAAATTAGATAAATGTTGGTATTGGAATATGAGTAAACTAAAGTAAATTACTAAAAAGTAATGATATAATTATATTTACTATTATAAAATTTGGATAAAATGGTCTTTTGTTATATTATCATATTAATTAGATCATTAAAATTAGTGAAATATTTAGTTAGGAACAAAAAAAATTGGTAATAGACATATAAATTTGGGACGGACGAAAAAGAAAATGAGGCATATATATTTGAGATGAAAGAAGTATTATAATTAGGACGGAAGGAGTACATATTAAGTTCGAAACCACTAACCATATGCATAAATGCTAATAGTAGCACGAAATTATTTAACTTCGAGATTTTAAGACGAACTGTTCAAAGAATATTGAGTTCATACATGTCAGATTTGATTGGTCAAGAAATTAATGTCCCAACTTGACATTATTTTCCCATAAATTTGACTATTTCCTATGTACTGCAAATTACCATTATTATTTCGGGAAATAAGAAAAAAACAAAGGAAAAACTTACATTTTGTAAGAATTATTAATGATAAACTTTTAAGCTATGAAGTTTGGGGGTCGAAATAGAGGAACAACGGTGACCGAAGACAGAGAAAAAATCGAGAGTTGCTAAATATATTTTTAAATGGTTCGAACACAAACACGATATGAAAGATATAATATATATAATTTCTTGTAATTGTTACGCTGAGAAATATACTTATATAACTAGTAGAAAAAAGAGAGAGAACTATTTATAACATGTGAGAGAGTTATACATATATATTGATTAATTATACTTGTAATAAAATTAAAGAAAACTAGAAAAGAAATAACGAGACCTCTCTTAAAAAAGATAAAGTCATTAACCAACTGCACTACAAGCAAATAGTTAATTATATTTTTCACTAAACTTATATATAAGCAATACAAATCTTATACCCTATTTAGTCGAAGTTTCGTCGGTCGGGGGGTCGGTCGACCCTCCCGACCCCCCTCTAGCTCCGCAAATGCTTTTAAGAATTATTAATGAATAATATAGCAAGTAAAAAATGATTCGACCCGGTTTCAAGTGGGCTTGGCCCAAGAATTAATATGCTTGGTGAGCCCAAATTCTGTGGGCTAACGGGTTGGTCGAACTTCCCTCTTGTGACACATGCACCTTTATTACATCATTGTGTCATAAGTAATGGCATATTAGGACTTATAAAACTATAAAATAATAAGATTTGAATATTTTATTAAAAATATTACTTTTTCTAAAATATCTATATTATAAATATAATTATAATTCACTCTCTCTATATACATTTTATTCTTCTTTAAATTTTGGTTAAAACTTAACTAAGTTGAACCGAATCGAAATATCTTGGTTAAAAACTGAATCAAAACGAAATATTATGGTGTTTTTTTGGTTAAGCAAAATAGAAAACTAAATTTACTATTAACTACTCCCTCCGTCTCAAAATTATTTTTCCACTTTATTTTTTGTACGATTTTTTAAAGAGAGTTGTTAGTTGTGTGTAGAGTGGTGTACAGTTGTGGGTCCTATAAAAAAATTGTACGTAATAATTTACTAAACTAGGAAAGTGGACAAAAATTTTGGGACAATCCAAAATGAAATAGTGGATAAGAATTTTGGAACAGTGGGAGTATTAAACAAAATGCCACCCAAAATTTGTTTACTTATATATATAGGCTATTGTATAGCATGATTAGCAATATCGACTTGACTAGTTATCGTATTAACGACGAGACAAGATGTATTTACGATTTTATTCGTTATGATTCGAATATATATATGTGGCCAGTTCGGAGTATGTGCACGGTGCGTAATCGCGTAGGACCCAAAAAAATAATTTAGTATAAAATGTAACTAATATATATCAAAGCACAAGCTTTATGAGAGGGAAAACATACAAATTCTCATAGACTAAAGAGTTTTTTTGTGTCTTTTATTTAACAAAATATTATATATAAATACGAGGCTTAATTTTCTATATAGATTTTTGTGTCTTTTATTTATACAAAATATTATTTACGAACCCATTTTTATGTTTCGCACGGAGCCCCTATTTTTCTTTTTGAAGACCGACCCTTATGTTATCGTGTGAACGCTGCACTTCAAAGACAAATGTAGTGCAATTTAAAGGCAAAGATACAATATTTTAAAGTACAGTACTTAAAGTGAAATATTAAAATACATTATATTTACCTTGTAAGTACAGTATATTTATTTTTAAAGTGCAACGTTCACATGATAAGGGTTATTTATACTGAAATCACTCTATGTATTAATATATATATATATGTATATATATATATATAAAGGAAAGACATACAAATTCCATAGAATCAAGAATTATTTTTTATTTTTTATTAAACAAAAAATTATAATTAAATATGAGGCATTAATTTTCTATATTATGATCCCATTTTTATGTTTGGCATAGAGCCCACCGACCGTTATTGTATCATCTTATCTTAATATATTTATTAATAATACAATTCTATGGGAGTGATTGAATTAAAGAAAAAGAGAGCTACTTTATATGGGTGACAATATTAAAGTAGGATAATGAGAAAAGAAGAGATGTCTATTTCCACCACCACCATTTTGGCCGGGCAATTTGCTCTTTCAAACCAAACCAGCCAACTATACCTTAATACGTACACTCCTCTCTCTCTCTTTCCAACTCATTCCCTTCCCTCTCTCACTCATAAACACAATTTTCATGCATTTACAATTAATGCACCATCTCCACACCCAACGCCAATCTTTCTGCAATTATGCTCCACTGCTTTCTCTCTCATCTAGTTAGTTTAAAGAATCACATTTCCTACATGCAGAAACTTAATTTTGAATCCCCCATTTGCAACAAGGTAAAAAGTTCGCACGCTCTCTCTCTCTCTAAATATTCATTTAACATTGAGGGTATTGATAAAGAGTGGATTTTTATTTCAATTTGCAGAATTCTCAAACACCCACTTCTTCAAATTTGTTTCCTTTTTCCTTCCTTGTAAAGGGCTTCTTGAATTTTGTAAAATTTTGATCGCATTTAGAGCTGCGGTCATACATGGCTGGTTTGAACTTCAAACCTCCCTTTCTCGCCTTTTTCTTGATTTAGGGTTTGATTGATTTTGCCTCTTGAAATTCAACTTAGGTAAACTCCCTTTTCTGCTTTTTTGCTTTAGCATTAGTCAAGAGAACTAAATAAATTTCAAACTTTGAACAAATGCATCTTTCTTCAGTCCCCTTCTTTCCCTTTTTCCCTTTCTTCATTATTTTTAGTTTAGTAGTATTTGTAAAGCATATTTAACATACATACCATGAGCCAGTTGTGTGTGTTTGCTTTATGTATCTTGTTTTTATTGAAATCTATCATCTATGGATGCTATACAAAATTCTCCAATTTTAGATGGTTAGTAGTAAAGCAATTAGTCTTTTGATTCGGAGGCTAATTCCTTAATAGGTAAACTTAGTTATTCATTGAATGGAATTTCTTGATAGCAATGGTCAACTAATTTGGAAGGCTTATCTTGTTTGATGCTTGTGTTTTGTGGTGGAAAATGTGACAACAATTTCATCCAAGGGCGCCCCCGAACTCGTGTCGAAACGCGATTTTATATATGTAATTTTTAAGAAATTTCGTATTTCGCCCCCCCCGGAATGTACACTTCACCCTCTTCTCTATCGAATTTTTAAGTTTCGCCCCCCCTCCCTCGTAATCCTGGATCCGGCCCTGACATTATACCCTATGCTTTTTCCCCACAAATTTTATATTGGATGGTTGGTTTTGTGAATTGTGATAGCATGAAATCTTTCAACGTAGTTTAAAATAATGGGAGATTCCCAATCAAAGGACAAGGAGTTAAGACAAAGCTTTTGACAGTTTTATATTCACACTCCACATGCTAATTCTTTAAAACTAGTGCTTAGCGTTGGAACTTACTTTCCTGCAGTTTTGTTTGTTTTTTCACAGCATTTAAATGATAATAAACATACTCCATTGATTGGTTTCTTCTCTACTCTTTTTAGATTGCTCGGTTGTAGGTTCGCGTCTTCATCAAGAATTCGACTTTTGACTGAGGAAAAGGAATATAGTTTAGTTTGTGTCTTTTTAGCCTTAAGGTGGGCTAGTTTGCTGTTTTAGAATCTTATAACTTTCAACTCTGTCTTTTGCTTGGTCAAAGACTATCCGATCCGTGAATTTCGATTGAGAATTTGAGATTATGTATATTGGAAAGAAGAAGGCTTTTTCTTTAATCTAATGATTCTAGCTTGATGGTCTTTATCTTGTGAGATATAATGGGAGGTTGTGCTTCAATTAGTAGTAGGAGTAGGAGTAACGGAGAGGAAAAAACTCTGTCGTGCTTGTGGATCGATATGTTTAGGCGAAAGAGGCGTAGAACGTTTTCCGACCATGTTAGGTCCGTCCGAAACCTATCCTCGATTCCTAACCGTAGAATCACCAACGGAAGGAGCCCCAGTTCTTGCATATTCACTCAGCAGGGGCGAAAAGGGATAAACCAAGATGCCATGATCGTGTGGGAAGTAAGTCTCGTATTAGTCATTACTCGAGATTATTTCCGTCTATTTCGCAAGATCACATTCTTTCGTCGTGTTTGTGTGCAGGATTTTATGGCGGAAGACGTTAGCTTCTGCGGTGTGTTTGATGGCCACGGCCCTCACGGACATCTCGTTGCCCATAAAGTTAGGGATATGTTGCCGCTAAAACTCGCCTCTTTTGTCAACTCCTTTGAGTCGAAGATGAGTGCGAATTGCTGTAATGGGAATGTGGAATCGGATGTTGTGAAGGAAACGGACGAGGAAGAAGTTGAGTCGGTATATAAAGAAGCTTTTCTGAAAGCTTACAAGGCTATGGACAAAGAATTGAAATCTCATCCTAGTTTAGATTGCTTCTGCAGTGGCAGCACCGGCGTGACTGTTATAAAGCAGGTATTGTACTATCCGTACGTGCTTTGTTCGAATTTTAACATGATATTCGATTTCTACTTATTACATGCCTTAATCTAACTTAAAATTATGAAGGGTCGAAATCTTTTCATTAGTTATTGTACTATTCGTACATGCTTTGTTCGAATTTGACATGATATTCGATTTCCACTTCGTATATCCCTTAATCTTCCTTCAAATTATGAAGGGTCAAAATATTTTCATTAGGTATTGTACTATCGTACGTGCTTTGTTCGAATTTTGACATGATATTCGATTTCTACTTACTATATGCCTTAATCTAACTTTAAATTATGAAGGGTCGAAATCTTTTCATTACGTATTGTACTATTCGTACATGCTTTGTTCGAATTTGACATGATATTCGATTTCCACTTACTATACCCCTTAATCTTCCTTCAAATTATGAGGGGTCAAAATAGTTTCATTAGGTATTGTACTATTCGTACGTGCTTTTTTCGAATTTGACATGATATTCGATTTCCACTTATTATCTGCCTTAATCTAACTTTAAATTATGAAGGGTCGAAATCTTTTCATTACGTATTGTACCATTCGTACATGCTTTGTTCGAATTTGACATGATATTCGATTTTCACTTACTATATCCCTTAATCTTCATTCCAATCATTGAAGGGTCAAAATCTTTTCATTGGCAACATTGGTGATTCAAGAGCTATAATGGGATCGAAAGATAGCAACGATCAAATGGTTGCAACCCAATTGACGGTTGATCTTAAGCCGGATCTACCTAGTATGTTTGCTATTCTTGAAACCAATCTTTCTTTCTTTATACTTATATGTTTGTAAAAAGTTGCTATTGTTTGGAACAGGGGAGGTGGAGAGGATAAAACGGTGTAAAGGTCGAGTCTTTGCTTTGCAAGACGAGCCTGAAGTGCAGAGAGTTTGGCTTCCATTTGATGATGCTCCCGGCTTGGCTATGGCTCGAGCGTTCGGTGATTTTTGCTTGAAGGAGTACGGAGTGATCTCCGTTCCGGACTTCTCTCACATGACTCTTAGCGATCGGGATAAGTTTATCGTTCTTGCTTCGGATGGGGTACGTCTACTTTTCATCTGTGGTTATTGTTTCATATTCTATGCTCGCTTGATTAGTAGTATTTCGACATTATCGGAATATAAGTGGCGCCTTCTTCGTGACGGAAAATTGCTTTTTTCTTGCTTTAGATAGCTCATGTGGATGTGTTTAGGTATAGAGGCTAAACTCTTGAGGCAATTTCTTGGATTTGATTGATTTTGGTTGCAAAATTATGAATGTTAGGGAGACAAGATGAGATTTTTTTTTTTTTTTTGTTTGTGAATATTAAGGTTTTGGCTGATTGTTCTTACAATCAAGATTAGGGAGCCTATGTAGTCATAGGGTTTTCAAAGTGTCTGATCGGGCCGGGCCGGGCCGGTGTGAAAATCTAGTCAACCCTTCACGGCCCAAATCAGCCCAAAAAAGAGTTGTTTTAGTGAAATTAGCCTACTTTCTTTTAAGGATTCTCTTGGATTCGAATATGTTGAACTACATTTAACACCTGATTAATTACTCTCTCCGGCTCAAAATTCTTGTCCACTTTGGTGGAGAATATGTTAAAAAAAAATTGGACAAGAATTACGGGAGGACCCAAATTGGAATAATGAATAAGAATTTTAGGACATAGGAAGTAGTAAAAAATGTAAAACTAGTTGGCTAGCCAAAATAGCACGAAGTCCATCGGGCTTGTCAGCCCAAAACCCAATTAGGCTCGGATTATTTTGGGCCTCTAAAATTTGAGCCCAATTTAGTCTAAACTATGGACGGGCCGGGTCAACCCATAAGGCCGGGCCAATTTTGTCTAACTCTATTTGTTGAATTTGATTTGATTTTTTTTAAAGTTTTGAGCCTCTTAAAATACTACTCATACTCTCTTCATCTGTTGTTGAGATCGGATCGAATAAACGCAGCGGAAGTTAAAAAATTTCGATCAAGAAATCGAAATAGCGAAACTCTTTCATTTGCCTCTCTCTTCTCGGCAGGTTTGGGACGTGCTAAGCAACGAAGACGTGGTCGCGATCGTATCCTCGTCTCCGACGCGATCGTCAGCGGCCCGACTCATAGTCGAGGCATCCGCTCGCGAATGGCGAGTGAAGTACCCGATGTCGAAGGCGGACGACTGCGCGGTCGTCTGCTTGTTCCTCGACGGGAAGATGGACTCGGAGTCTGATCCCGACGCGCAAGGCTTCACCTCCGAAACCCTCGAGAGCGGCCACGTGGTGGAAGCCGAGCATCCCGAGCCTCGTCTCCGGAGGAACTTCACGGTCAGATCGTCGGAGGAGAACGAGGGGTGTATCGCGGTGGATGCCGGCGGTGGAGGGGAGCAGAACTGGTCTGGCTTGGAAGGGGTGACGAGAGTGAACTCTCTTGTTCAGCTTCCTAGATTCTCTCAAGAAAAGAAGAGGCCTTGACGGCGTCGTTTTGTATGATTGATTAAATCTTTTTTTATGAATTCTTGCATATATTTGGGGCCTTTTGTTCATGTTTGTTTTCTGTACTTTGATTTGATTTCAGTTTGAAATCTATTTATAGTTTCAAAATTTATATGGATTTTTTTTTAATAATGTGTAACCCGTAATCGCTACGTTTGAAAATGTATATGGATTAAAACCAACAAACAACGCAATTCCATCTCAAATAACCCAAGATTTGTCCTCATGAGATGGCGTAGCAGTGAAGGTGGGTGGTTCGGGACGGATAGGTCATGGATTCAAATCCCAATGGAAATGCAATGTGTGTGTCTGTCATTCTGTCACATTAAGTGTGGTTTAACTCTCCTGTGTGGTTTGCAGGCTAGTGCACTGTGCGCACCAAAGATAACAGTTGCGGGTTCCTCGTCATAAAAAAAAAAAATAAACGTGGAAACATAGAGAACTAATTTATTTCAACATTTGACATATTGGTCGAAAATATATCACGCGATGTAAAAGGGGCGTGGCACCACTCTTTAACGAATGACAAAAACGAGCACAACTGCTTTACGTTACTATAAAACAGACATAATCGCACTACGAACCAAAATCGAAAATCAAAACGTGTGAGAATTGGAATGGAAAAAAAATTAAAAAAAAGGTCCCACCGAGACTTGAACTCGGGTTACTGGATTCAGAGTCCAATGTCCTAACCACTAGACCATGGGACCATCTGTTAATAATTACACATTTATTATTTTTATATTATTAGTATTACTATTATCATAATTAAATAGGCAAAATATTAATTTTGAATTTGAACTGTGAAATGAAGCTACTACTGACCGCAGCCATTAATGGCGGCGCAGATGCGAAAATCCCTCTCCAAAACCTACTCCACCGCCATCTTCCGAATCGCAACACCCTCAACTTCATCCCCCAATTCAAAATTCGTCAAATCCGTATCCTCATTCACTCATCTCCCGCCGCCGGAATGGGTGCAACCCTACACCGATCTCTCCGACGTCATATCCCCCGACGCGAAATCCGACCGCCAGGCCTCCCCGTGGGTCCCCAAAGTCCAGCAATTTCTGCAAAACAGCAACGACTTCGAGCACGAATTAACCGCCTTCTGCGATAAATACCTAATCCGATTGCCGCCGAATTTCGTCGCGTATATTCTCAAGGATCGAAACCAAATCCCTAATCCGGTTGAGAATCAATTCCGGTTCTTCAATTGGGCAGGTAAGCAGAAAGGATACGCTCATAATCTCGATTGCTTTGTTCTCATGATTGAGAATTTATGTTCGGAGAGTGATTTCGCTAGGGTTAGGTTAGTTTTCGATGAGATGAAGAGTAAGGGTTTTGTGATGAACTCAGCTTCTGCAAATTCACTGATTAGAAGCTTCGGCAATGGGGGAATGGTGGATGAGCTTTTGTGGGTGTGGAGGAAGATGAAGGAGAGTGGGATTGAACCCACATTGTATACATACAACTTCTTGATGAATGGCCTTGTAAATTGTATGTACATTGAGTCTGCAGAGAGTGTTCTTGAGGTGATGGAGAAGGGGAAGGTTAAACCCGACGTCGTAACGTATAACACGATGATCAAAGGGTATTGCAAGTGTGGGAATGTTAGTAAGGGTGTGGAGATTTTTGAAGCTATGGAGGTGAAGAATGTTGATCCGGATAAGATCACTTTCTTGACATTGATGCAGGCTTGTTATGTGGAAGGGGATTATGATTTTTGTCTTAGGCTTTATAATGAGATGATGGATAAAGGAGTGGAGATTCCTCCCCATGCTTATAGTTTGGTGATAGGTGGTTTTTGTAAGGAGGGGAAATCAATGGAGGGTTATGCTGTGTTTGAGAGTATGGTGGGGAGGGGGTACAAGCCGAATGTGGCGATTTACACGGCTTTGATTGACACATACGCGAAAAACGGGAACTTAGACACGGCTATGAGGCTATTTCGTAGGATGGAGAGTGAGGGTTTTGTGGGTGATGAGTTTACATACGGTGTGATCATCAATAGTCTCTGCAAGAGTGGGAGGTTGAAGGAGGGGATCGAGTGGTTCGAGTATTGCAAACGAAGCAACGTGGCTATGAACGCGGTGATCTACTTGAGCCTCATAGACGGTTTGGGGAAGGACGGCCGGTTAGATGAGGCCGTGAGGCTATTCGAAGAGATGGGCGAAAACGGCTCCCCACGCGACTCCTACTGCTACAACGTGCTAATCGATGCGTACGTGAAAGACGGGAAGGTGGACGAAGCGTTAGCCCTATTCAAGAAAATGGAAGAAGATAGATGTGATCAAACGGTGTACACGTTCACTATCTTGATCAATGGTTTGTTTAAACACCATAGGAATGAAGAGGGTTTGTCGATGTGGGATGTGATGATAGAGAAGGGGATCACTCCCACATCGGCTTCGTTTAGGGTTCTTGCAACGGGGCTTTGTCGATCGGGGAAGGTGGCTAGGGCTTGCAAGATCTTGGATGAATTGGCTCCAATGGGGATAGTTTTGGACTCTGCTTTTGAAGACATGATCAATGTGTTGTGTAAGTGCGGGCGCGTGTTTGAGGCGTGCAAGCTCGCCGATGGGGTGATTGATCGCGGTAGGGAGATACCGGGTAGGGTTCGTACGGTGATGATCAACGCGTTGCGGAAGGCGGGGGAGGGCGATTTGGCTATGAAGTTGATGCATAGTAAGATTGGGATAGGGTATGATAGGTATAGGAGTGTGAAGAAGAGAGTCAAGTTTAGGAATCTAGTGGAGAACTGATTGAGTTGAGCGAGTTGAGTGAGTCAGATTGCTTTCTTGAAGTTATGGTAATGAGTTTTTGCTTCATTTTGGTCCCGAGTTAGATATTAAAGATTGGAAGTGAAAGAGTAGATCTATTTAAGGAAGCCTAAAAAAATAGGTGAAATTATACAAGTGCAAATTGACAAGTGAGAGAGGATTTGTAAGAAACACCACCTAATGTGAAGCCTCAAAGAGCTGTTCTTGATCTTTCTTTCTCATGGAGCTAAACTTAGGATCCGAGTTTTGAGTTCTTCCCCCAACCGGCCTCGTTTTACGTGTCGACGAAACACGTCCGTAGCCCGTAAATACCGAAAACAAGAGCCTTGCATAAGCATAAGCAGATTCCTTCTTCTCCTTTGGACTCATCCATCAAGAATCCTTTCTTGTGTCATACTTAATCGGCTACTTCCATGCATACCAATTCCAATTGTCATGTGAGAGAGAGAGAGAGAAAGAGAGGGAGAGAGAGGGAGGGAATCAAACTTACATATTAATTTCTTCCAACAAAGCTTTTTTGGTCTACCTCATGGCCTCATAAGAAGATGGCACATCATGCAAGGGGTGGCCTTTTAAATTCCTCTCAATGATTCTCCTTGCAAGAGAAACTTGCTTACCAACAGCAAAGATGAAGGCTTTCCCCTGGCCTCCAGCTCGGGCTGTTCGTCCAACACGGCGTACGTATTCACTCGGATCCCGAGGAAAATCGAAGAGTACCACATGATCAACCCCAGCAAAGTCTATTCCCCTTGATGCTCTGTAAAAGCGTGGTGGAATGACTCTTTATCTTATACTATTCTAACTAAAGTTATAAAAAAAAGTTCAAGAATTTCATACCGATCCGTGCAAACGAGGAATAAGGACATATTCTTCGGTGGGAAGCGACGGAACTCTTCTATATTCGCAACCCTTGATTCTTGATCCAAAGCAGCATGGAAAGGTAAGACCTTTGCATGCATTTCTTTACGGTCAAGGCGTTTCAATGCATTTTCGACTTTTCTACAAGTCTCGATCTGCATATGGGAAGCAAAACATCTTTTCAATAACAAAACTCAGGGAGAGTAGATAAATTTGCTGCATCTTTGAGTCTACCTTGTTGCAGAACACGATTGTCTTTGCAACAGGACGTTGTTCAGCAAGTTGGATTAGCGCGTTTTTCTTGTTCAGAAAAGCTGTATCGGGAGTTTTTTCGCTGTTCTCATTTCCACTGCAATCTATAAGGACCTAAGCACAAAATCTAAATCAGAAAATTGTAAAATATAGTGATGCATTTCGAAAAAGGGGCAAAAAATCCTAGCATTTGTAGCAGGTCTGAAAATGATAGTCATGAGATTTTAGATGAGAAGCAATCAAACATACAAGAGCGAGAAGACGAGATATTCGACCTTCTTCAACAACCATCATCTAAACAATTGTACTAATTCAATCAAATTCCCAAAGATTCAATATTCTGTTCTGTTTATCTTCCCTAGTATTCCCTTGCATGCTCTTCTTGAAGACTTTTTTCCAAGGCAGAAAGATAATAACTCTACAATGATTTACCGTAATAAAGCTAAATGGAATATAAGTGTTTAGATACCTCTTCCAATCTGGAGCTCGTGCGATGGACACCGGGACCCATTATAACCTCACAATCTGGGAAAACCTCAACTAGTTTGTAGTATATTTCTACGGGTAAGGTGGCGGTTACAAATAGATATTGGGCAGTGACGGGTGCCAACTCGACCAGAATTTGTAATGCCTGCTCAAAATCTTCATCATTGTAGAGTATGTCTACCTCATCCAGTATAGCACTGAAGCATAAAAATGGTAACCATTATTACTATTCCTTTACTTACTCTCTTTCAAGTGAGTTAAATTTCGATTTAAGAATTAGAACACCCGAACCTTTTAATGCCTGAGAGTTGCAGGTGGCCCTCCTTTACTAGAAACATTAATCGACCCGGAGTGGCGATGAGAACATCGATTCCTTGTTTAAGATTATCCAATTGGGTTTTCTGACGGAAACCACCCGTGGCAACCATAGATCGGAAAGGGACACCAACTTTTGACAGTGAGCGGCAAACATTTAAGACCTGAAAATGAAGTTTTCATGTGTGAGAAATGCAATAGAATGTGAAATACTACCTCCGTCCCATTTGAAACGACCCGTTTCAAAAAAAGGAAATAACTTTACAAAAATATTACAATCATCTCTCCTACTTTATCATCTACTCTCATCACATCACTCATTTTCTCTCTCCTACTTCATTATCTACTCTCTCACTATCTCACTCATCTTTTCTCTCATACTTTATCACTACTTTTTTAATTCCCGCACCGAAAATAAACGGATCGTTTCAAACGGGACGGAGGGAGTAGAACAGAAGTTTATATTGCTATTAACGTAATATCACCTGAGAAGCCAATTCAGCCGTAGGGACGAGTACAATAGCTCGGGGATTTTTTGATGTGGATTTGCTTAGTCCTTCGATTTCTTCTTGTCTAAGACGCTGTACTAGTGGTATCAGATACGACAAGGTTTTACCAGATCCACTTTGATCAGCTATTATACAACTCTTCCCATCTATTATCGACTCAAATGCCATTGCCTGCAATACGATACCCTCATATAATAAGGAAATAAGCAAATTCAAACCATAAAGGAGAAACCGGGTTTTAGACATTTACCACAATAAAATGAGAACGTTTTTATTCGTATGCAATATTTTATCTGAAACCGTTTATCCTATTTTCTTACGAGGTGTATGAAATTGCAATGGATAGAGTGTTAGCCAGGTAAAGCATCTTTTAGCATGTGATTTAGAGTCCAAATTTAGTCGTTATTACGCACAATGTTTTGAAATGTTTCTAAGATTCATCTATACCAACCAGACTACAAAGCCACAGCAACGAGAAGTACAAAAGGATCTATAAACTATACGATGGAACCAAATTTCCCTATCCATTTCAAGAAAGAGAAGCTCATTTTGAACATAATAGATAGGAATATTAGAGACTAAAAGAACGGCTTTTAACATACCTGGATATGCGAGGGGCGTACGAACTCCAACTTCCTTAAAGACTCAACAATGTAGTCACGACAACCCAACTCGTTAAACGACTTTCTACTAAAAAAGTCGTTGTTAGCCTTTATCTTCAGCCCTTTCTTCGAGGCTTCAGCGTCCGTATATCGATAGCTGTCAGCCGATTCCACACCACCCCATCTTTTCGAGGATGTAGCAACTCGTGCAGAGGATTTAGCTCTAGAGCGAAATGAATCCAAAGTATCTTTGTGATACTCGATAGACTCCTCTTGATCCAATAGATCGGAAGCGTTATAGGATTCATCGTCCTCTTTCCGTTGATAATCTTCAAGGCCACTGCCTTGTTTCTTATTTCTCGAACTTTCTTTAACTATATCTTTTACTCTCTGCACTTTTAGCCTCCCAAAACTCCTGCTAGTGGCTCCGGCACCAGCTGGACAGCCGAATTACAAGTGTAAGTAACACGCAATGTTTAGCATTTGTGAAAATACAACATGAGCTTATTGCATATTCCTAATCAACCCCTCCCCCCCCCACCCACCCACCCACCCACCAACACAAAAGCGTCGAATTAAAATTGAATACAACGATTTAAAGGCAGAATTAGAACAAACTGCTTTTCACAATAAACTGCATCAACGTTATCATAAGCACCTAAAAATTACTAACCCTAAGTTTCAATCAAGAATCTCATCACAATTCAGCAGAATTAACGGCAGGAAAACGTCGAATTTGAACTGAACACAACGATTTTCAATCCAGAATTACAACCAGCCGCTTTCCACAATAAATTGCACCAACATTATCACAAAAACCTAAGAGTAATGAACCCTAAGTTGCAATCAGTAATTTCGTCACAGTTCAACAAAATTGACGGCAAGAGAATCATGCAAAGCTTTTCCAACGGAGCGACTGGAGTAGAAAGATAACCTTTCTTAGGGGATACTTGTGAAGCAGCGTCGCACAAGATTCGCGGCCGGCGGCGAGCGGAAAATATTGAGACTGAAGAATTGAAAGCAGTGAAAGTTTCCAGCACATTCGCCATCGCAAAACCTCTTAGCGAGAGAGAGAGAGGAGAGAGAGAGGAGAGAGGGGTTATCCCGAGTCCTTTCGTAAATGCAGAAGTATGGATAAAGGTGGGTTTTTTCAGTCATGAGAAAGACTTGTTATAACATTTTTATTAATAAATTAATATAATTATGTATGTAAGTACTTTATATTTTTACTTTAAATTTAATTTTTAAGATATTTATTAGTCTTGTAAAGAATCTTAATTTCAAGAAGATAATTAGGGCTTTGATTATTTCGACTTTTTATGATCGAGTAAAATTCGCAATTGCTTGAAGATAATGTGGCTGCATCCATTGTTGCTTTCGTAACTTTCAAATACGTTCCATTATTAATCTTCTGACAAAGAGTTAGTCTAATTAACGGTGATTTAATTATACTTCTTTTCTCCTACTCCCTCCGTCTCTATTTTATATGCCCAGTTATTTTTTCACATAGATTAAGAATTGAAATTAAAGTAAATTAAAGTAAATTATTAAAAAGTTAATGTCATAATTATGTTTACTATTATAAAAGTTGGATAAAATAATCTTTTTCTGTATTATCATATTAATTAGATCTATTAAAGTTGGTGAAAGATTCAGTTAAATACAAAAAAAATGTTAATAACTATATAAATTTGAGACATACGAAAAAGGAAAATAGACATATATATTTAAAACAGAGAGATTATATTTTTTTTTCGATATTGTAATTTAAGAGAGTTGCTTTTAATTAATAAAGAATGAGATTCATACAATCAATTAATTATTAAAATTAATTTGTAAGGTGGAGATGTAAAATCCATATAATTAATTAGTTTTATTGAATTGATTTGAACCGGTAAAAATATGGGATCTATTTCTTTTTTTAGAAACACGACAGTTTCTATTGGACACCCTGAAAGAAAATAAGATTTTTTTATAGGACGGAAGGAGTATTACGAATAACTTCAAGTATTGTAAACTAATTAAGCCCTTCTCTTGTAAACTTGACCTATAATTATATACAACTACAATCATACCATGAATAACAAGTATTCTCGTACTTTGTACTTTGGTAACGGTTGCGGATTACCCTCGTCATTATTTAATAAAAAAACAAAAAACAAAGGTATTCTTGTCTACTCTTAAGTGGCCCGGAGAAATGAAGGATTTTTCTCTACATTACAAGCAAAAAAGAATGGATATACAACTACAAGGTATGAAATTTAAACATCCCATTTCAAGAAAGAATCAAAAGTTTCAAAATCTTGAAAACTAAGCTCCAAGATTCAAGAATTACCAGAAGTTCATCTCTATGCAGAAGTTGCTGCTCGATCAGATTCAATCATGGACTTGATATAGTACTCCCCAGCCTTGTACGAGGATCGAACCATCGGCCCGGATGCCACGTATCGAAAACCCTAATCATAAACGTCACCATGTCATCACAATGCATTACTACATGAAACAAACAATCTTGGATTATATTCCCTCTGTCCCACAATTCTTGCTCCAAAACTTTTCGGTCCAGTTTTAAGGAGAGTTGTCGGTTGTGTGTAAAGATGTCGACCCTTAAATAAAGTGTTTGTAATAATTTACTATTTTCGGAAATGGAGCAATAATTGTAGGACTGCCCGAAAAGGAAAGTGGAGCAACAATTGTGGGACAGAGGGAGTAACTAAAGAAGAGGAGCAAACCATTTCCATGCCGAGGAGCCTGTACTTCTCGAAGGCCTCGGGCGTTATATACTCCGATACGGGCATGTGTCGCTTTGATGGTCTCATGTACTGGCCGAATGTCATGACGTCCACACCGGAAGCCCTCACTTTCTCCATGGTTTTCACCACTTGGTCCGGTGTTTCTCCACATCCCAACATTATCGAAGTTTTGGTTAGCGTTCCGGGAGGGGCGTATTCTTTTGCCTTTACTAGAACATCCATGGATTGCTTGAAGTTAGCGCGGTGATCACGGACTGCACTCTGGAGCTCCTCCACGGTTTCAATGTTGTGGGCGAAAACGTCTAATCCGGACTTGGCTACTTTCTCTACGCAGCCAGCATCTCCTCGGAAATCAGGAACTGCAATACGAAGAGCAATCCCATCAACAAGAAACAGTTTAAATCAAAATCTATTTGATACACTAATCACCTTAGTAGTAACTCAGTTTCTTATAATCAACCTATCACACATATCAAGCTCTGTAAGAAAATCATAATCTTATCCAGTTCTTCTATAAGCATAGCTGGCTTCAATGATTCTCTATTGTAACTCAGTTTCTTACTTTCAACATTATATATTCAACAATATCGAACTTTTTCCACGAAATTCACAGTGCTTCTATAAGCATAGCTGGCTTCAATGATTCTCTGTGGTAACTCAGTTTCTTACTTCCAACCCTATATATTCAACAATATCAAACTCACTATGAAAATTATAATTTTGCCCAGTACTTCTATAAGCATAGCTGGCTTCAACGATTTTCTGTTGTAACTCAGTTTCTTACTTTCAACCCTATATATTCAACAATATCAAACTCTCTATAAAAAATAATTAAATTGCCGAGTACTTCTATAAGCATGGCTGGCTTCAATGATTCTCTGTAGTAACTCAGTTTCGTATTTTCAACACTATATATTCAACAGCATCAAACTTCGTATGAAAATTAAAGTCTTAACACACTTCGTCTATAAGCAAAGCTGGCTTCAATGATTCTCTATAGTAACTCAGTTTCTCAATTTCAAACAACACACATTTAGTAGTATCAAACTCCGTATGAAGAGTAAAATCTTAGCTAATCCTTCTATAAGCATAGCTGGCTTTGATGATTCTATGTAGTAACCAGTTCCTTAATTTCAACTATACACATTCAATAGGATCAAGCTCTGTATGAAGATTAAAATCTTACCCAATGCTTCTATAAGCATAGCTGGCTTCAAAATCTTCAACTTCTGCACTGTCTCGGCAAAATGACCACTTCCTTGATCAGGCAAATCGTCTCGATCGACACTAGTAATCACCACATAATCTAAACCCCACGATGCTATTGCCTCAGCCACATTTGTCGGCTCATTAGGGTCAGGTGGAGGTGGAGTGCGTGATGTCTTTACATTACAAAACCTAAAATTAAAATCAAACCAGTAGAAGAAATACTCAAATCTTACAAATGCTCGTAGCCAATACTACTAGATTAATATCTCGAATGTAAAACTTCTTTGTACCGATGAATTAGGTTTAGATAACATGCTCGATTCAGCTCATATTTTTCAGTCAATATAGAGGATAATCGATCAATTATCCTTAGTAACACGATATTCAAAATCCTGATCAAACTATCTAACAAGGATTAAAATCAGCCATTGATCCATGATTGAGCAAGTTACCATCTATCCTAAGCTGTATTGATTGATCTATTAATAAATAAATAGAAGATTACCTGCATCCACGAGTACAAGTATCGCCGAGAATCATAATCGTGGCAGTAGCAGTTCCAGTTTCCCCTCCGGACCAACACTCCCCCAAATTAGGGCACTTCGCCTCCTCACAAACGGTGTGCAGTTTCAATTCCCTCAGTTTCTTCTTAATATGCGTGTACTTCTCCCCGCCGGGGATCGATTCCTTCATCCATTTAGGCTTCGGCAGCGGCTTCTTCTTCGTCCCCACCTCCACCGAGTAACTGAGATCGGATTGAAGCTTGGTGAAGTCTCCCAGCGACGGCGCCTCATCGGCGAGTCTGCGGCGGAGGCCTTCGAGGGTGGGCGGGTAGTTCTGGAAATCGGAGGTAGATGGCGGCGTCGCGATTGTGGAGAAGGATTGGGTGAATCGGCATAGCGTTGAGATGGTGGATTTGGATTTGAGCCCTCGAGTAGCGATTGAATTCATCTCTCTCTCTCTCTCCCCCTCTTGTTTGGGTGGTGGTTGAATTTGGAAGATGAAGGGCTGCAAATTTTTCTCTTTTATTTCAGATTTTCATTTTCCTTTATTATATTTATATTTATATTTACATTTATATTTATATTTATAATAATACTAATAAGTTTAAATAGAATACTCCATCCGTTCCGTTATTTGTGGCTCAATTGATAATCGGCACACCGGGATGATAAAGTATGAGAGGAAGAGAAGATTTAATAAGATAATGAGAGAGTATGAGATAAAAGGATAAGAAAGAGGAGAAAGAATGTAATAAAAGTAGGAGATGTAAGATGATAGAAAGATAAGATAGAAGATAAGATATGATAATATTTTTTTACCAAATTGGGAAAGTGACCATAAATAATGTGAAGGAATAATAAAGGTTAGAACGATACCTTCCTCCTTCGTATGTTGTCGCGGCTCCGATTGTTGCTCCCGTGTCGGATCTTCCGATCTCGTGTCCCGCCTTTTTCTCCCTCTGGGTGGTCAGAGATCTCGAAGAAAATAAATTTATTCTCTCTCTATAAACTCACGCCACTCTCGATTTTTATGAATCAATTGTGTGAGTTTCGAACGTAATACTAATATATATGTGCTTCAAAAACCTATATAATATTAATATATTTGTAGCCCATTAATTTAATTATAATCCAATGGGCTTCTATTAAATCAGCCCATAATATAATTAATTAATTTATTGGGCTACTAATATTTATCAATTAATCTACCGTACCAATTAATTCCGTATAAATAACATTATTAAATAATGTAAAATACATTAATCCATTAATAATGAATTCGAGAGATAATAAATTACTAAAGCAACTAATCGGGCCGCATCGGGGATCCAATACAAGAAATAAAGCCGGGCCTCCAATTAATTAATTATCCATGCTCACCAGAAGCAAAATTAATTAATTAACACGCATTCATTCCACTAGAGAATCCGTGCCGACTTACCTCTTTATCCCACTTGAGCAAGGGCTTGTATTTTAGACTTAATCGATCTCCGTATTTAAGATAGAAATATCCGTTAATTAATTAAGCTTACCGACCGCTTAAATTAATTAACATCTTGTATTCCCGAGTAGTACCACTCGACCTTATTAACACACCCGAACTTAATCAACCGGCCGGGTTTAGTGTGCTAATCCTTTCGAGTTCCTCGGGGGATATTATCAACCCATTCCCGGGATACGGCCGCAAGATACGAGACAACCGACCGAGCCACAAATGACTACTAACACCCAAGATACGTAGATCCGGGTCGCTCATCGGACGTTCACCATAGTAGGTCAAAGTAGATAGCCAAACGCACTCACCGAAGTCTTACCAAGCTTAAGATCGCCTAAGTCACCGAGATCTTGGTTCTCCACTAAGGTCGGCTAGGAGAACACATCTCACCGTGATCCTTCAATACACCACCTTAAGTGTACCAAGAAAGACAAGCAAAGCCTAAGACAAGCCACTTCTTATCTAAATCGGTAGCCTTAAACCGACAACTTCATCCTTAAGTTGTCTCGGATGTGTTAACTGTTTATATCTTGTCGCTTCAACCAATTTCAGGTTGTCTTCTCGTGATACCCGACACACCACACAAATCTAACTTTTATACAAGATAAAGGATAACATGTGCAAATATACATATTTATCAGATAGGAGAATAAAACAGTGGTAAGGATAAAAACACATTGTATACAAGCATAAAAAGTGCTTCCAAAGATACAAAATCCCAACAATTCTCCCACTTATACTAAAGCAAACTTTTAGTATACAATGTGGTCGGTCTCTAGGTACAAACTAGTACCCTCGTTATCTATCCTATCTATCACGACATCTTCTCCCACTTATACAAAAGTTTCGTAGTCCTAAGCTGGGGGGCATCTCTACCATCCCAAAGCCACAAACATGCTTCTCGTAAGCCGGGAGTGGTAAGCTCTTCGTGAAAGGATAAGCTAGGTTTACTTCGGTTCCAATTTTGTCAATCACCACGTCACCTCGATTTACGAATACTCGTATAATGTGGTACTTCATGTCTATGTGTTTAGACGCCTTGTGAAATCTAGGTTCCTTTGAATTTGCCATCGCACTCGAGTTATCACAATAAATTGTGATAGTCTTAGGCAAGTTCGGAACAATATCAAGATCCCGGAGGAAATTCTCGAGCCAAACCGCCTCTTTCGAAGCTTCCGGGCGCCCACATACTCGCTTCCATGGTTGAGTCCGCAATGCATTCTCGCTTGCACTCCTCCATGAGATGGCTCCACCTCCCAAGATAAACACATAACCCGAGGTAGACTTCTACTCGTCTCTGTCACCTAGAAATCCGATTCTCGTATAACCCAAAGACACTGAGATCGTCTGACCGGTAAACAAGCCTATAATCTCTAGTCCGTTTAAGGTACTTGAGAATATGCTTGACCGCAAACCCAAAGTTGTTCCTTTCCGTGGTTAGACCGATATCTTGAGACCATGCCTATAGCATATGAGATATCTTCTCTCGTACAAAGCATCGCATACATGAGGCTACCCGGCAATGAAAGCATATGGTACTAGCCTCATACTTTCTATCTCTTCGTGCGTTTTTAGGGCACTCGATTCTTGGATAGAAAAATGCCATGCCCGAAAGGTACTGAACCTATCTTGGCATTTTGCATGCTAAAACGAGCAATAACAGTGTCAATGTAGGACACTTGTGACAAGCTTAACATCCTTTGTTGGATATGAGTCAATATATTGATACTCACTGTTTCTGTGGTTAAAAGAAATCGGGGGAAATCATAGTAGTACTATGGAATTGAAGATCCCAAAACCGAGCCGATATCAGTAGATTAGTGTGTCGATAGGATTAGCCGATGTATAGGTTAGACGTGATGTAATGCTTATTATTTTTGTCTAAGTCCTGTACGGGGTAGTTTGTTGAACCGATCTTCACTGAAGATACTTTTCGTAACCCCACGTCATCGCTGTAATCGCTTGCATTCTTCGTCGCCACTGATATCAAACTCGCTGAAGATCCCGCATCACCGACCGGACCTCGCAGAAGCATTCTCTACAAGCCGATGGTCATCGCAGAAGAACCAAGCAAGCAAAGTATACCTTCGCAATGACCAACCGACTATCGAAGCTCACTTTATCGCCGACGACTCACCGAAGAAGACAGACTTTCGAGTACCGTATCCGACGTAAAGCGACCCAAAGACTTAAAGTCCCTTCAAATGTTCGCAGAAGACATACGAGGTAGTTTGAACGGTCAACTCGACACTCACCAACTACAAACCTCGACCAATGAGAAGCCGACAACGCTTACCTACTCTACACAAGAAAGTCGCTCTCATGAACAGCGCATTAACCGCCCCGCCGCAACAAAGTTGAATAGTGGCCGTTTTCTTTGGACGCTTGTGACACGTGGCATCGTCGTCTCCAACGGACATATGTCACAACTCACAACTATAAATAGAGAAGGATTTGAAGATTTCAAGAAGAGGAATATACGCGAAATCAAGGGAAATCATTAAAACTCACAACGCTCTAGAACCTTCAAGCTTATCCAGAGACGAACTAGTTTTCATAGAACACTTCTTGTAGTTCATCTCTGAGAAGCACTTTGATCCCTATCTTCTCTAGACTAAGCTCATTGCTAGATTCATAGCTTAGATCCGAAGGAGTTCACATTTAGTGAATTGTTCTTGTTGTAAGAACTCCTTCTCGCTTGGAGAATATTCCCTCCCTTCTAAACTTAGGTTTGGATTGTAAAGTCGCTAAGGACTATAACTTAGAGGGAACCGTCCAAACAGCACGGTATCCCCGCCGAGGCTTGCTCGTAATAATCAACAAGTTCTCCCGCCTTGTTCGAGACCGTGGACGTAGGATCTTGCGTATCCGAACCACGTTAAATCGCTTGTGTTCATTTATCGTTTTATCTGCATTGCATTCAACCGACTTGAAAATCATAAGTTTGCATAAAACGTATTTTATAAAGTGCACAACCAAAAGATTTAACTTGCAAAAACGCGTTTTCAAAAGAGACGACTCGGGGCCTAACACTTATCCGCACTACGCCTCCGACCGGAGTTTCGTAATACCGACATCGCCGCAGAAGAGCTCGAAGCCGACTCACTTTGACCCCAAGTGATCGAAGGCTTACTTGGCAATCGTTCATCGCTTGCAAACATCGCCTTCACCGACCTTCACCGAGAAAAAAGAAACGGAGCTCGTGTGTATTCACCCCCCCTCTACACCCGACTTTTCGTCTCCCGACCAACAATTGGTATCGAGCATTCGGTGTTCAACCGATCGCCGGCTCGAAATATCGGTCCTCTCGAACCGATCCCGAAAACCGTTTTCACCGCATAAGCATCTTTTCAAGCATCCCTATACTCTTACTCTTACAATGTCCGATATGTCGGTATTAGGATGGTGCCGATGTTCTCAATAGAGAACTACACGGTATGGGCGCGTACGTATGGAGGCACACCTAACGTCACTCCACGACAAAGCATGTCGATGTCCCTAGAGTCGGGACCGATCATTCCCATGATCGACGCGTAGTATTTGTCGCCGGAGGAGGCGTGGGAGCACAACCGGTGCTAAGGTTCCCAAAGACAAATCCGCCTTCACGCCCGAAGAAAAGAAGTTGCACAACCTCGACCGAGTTGCACGTAATGCCATACCGACTACGCTCGCCGACTCACATCTCGGAAGGGTACAAGATTGCAAAACGGCGAAAGAGCTATGGGACGCCTTGGTCGTACCGAGCCATGGAACCCCTCGTATCAAAGAGAACAAGCTCGAGCTAGAGCTTCGAAGTTCGACGCCTTTGCAATGGAGCCTCATCGAAACCATTGACGAGCCGAGTGTCGATTCACCAATCAAGTCAATGTTATCAATGGGTCGGGAGGTCGTTCACCAACAAGGAGATGAACACCAAGATCTTGAGAGCGTTGCCCCGACGTAAGTGGCTTCCATTTGCTACTTATTTACGTCGCTCGATCTAAATGCTCTAACTCCCGATGTTATATTTTCGTAATTAAAATCGGAGGAGTTCGAGCATAGCCTACCCCAAAAGTGCTTAAGCGCTCCACTGACACACGCTTCGACCACGCCTTCAAGGCAACACAAGAATACGGAGCCAAGCCTATTTCCTCAAGCAAAGCCGTGGCCACATCGCAGCAAAGTCTTCTCGAGACTTCAGCCCCGATCGCCTAGCACCGATGGCTCTCAAATATCGAGGGAAAAGGAGAGAGTCGAAAGCCGAGGAAATACAACCGAGATTCTTCCTCGTGTAAGAAAGACTATCATAAGAAAGAAGAATCTAATCCTTCTACCGAATGCGAGAAATCGGAGTCCGCCGCCGCATCCATCTAAAGACTCACCGGTAAGAGCAAAGCAGAACATCTACCCGCTACAACCGCAAGAAGGAGGGACACTATCGCACGATTGTCCCGAACTCTCACCGCTCAAAGAGCGTAACGGCGAGCCGTAAGAAAGAAGTTCGCCGAGAGACGGCAGCCTATATAGCCGGAGAGATATCCGATAACTCAATTGAGGAGGATACATTCATGTATTCTTCTCAAGACGAAGCCGCGTTCGTCGCAGCTTGAGGTCGCAAAGACAGCTCCTCGATGAGTCACCCGAATCGTCTCGATGGCCGGAGAAGAGGCCGAGGTAAATTCTAAACGCATTATTACCTCTTCTTCACACAAAGACACAAGACACGTGCTCGGTCACGTATGATCCTCTAGATGTGGTACAAGCCTACGACGACTGTTAGAGGAACAGATTCACCGAGCAGAGTTCAAAGCAGAACCATCCGAGAACTTGAACGTAAAGGCCGAGAATCGGAGACTTTCTTCCGATTGTCGGGTCTCTACCGAGTCACCGGATCTAGTTGCGAGACTCAAGGAAGAGATTGAATCTCTTATGACTAAGTCTCGACTTCAAGAGACTCGGATCTCGCCCGACCAAGGACAATTCCGAGAAAGAGACCGAAATAGCCAAGCTCGCCGAAGCTCACGGACGTGCGGTAACGACTATGACTCACTCGGAAGGAGTGACGAAGTCCGGAGAGTATTGATGACCGAACAATACCCGGGAGCTAAGGAGAAGCTTGAAAGCATGCTTAGAGCTCAACGGTCAACTCTCGTGAAAGAAGGCCTGGGCTATACACACGAAGCTTCTACCTCCAAAAGCTCAAGCAACCCCGGGCCGATAGGTTCGTCGGAGGAAAGGTGCAAGCCGCCGACACCACACCTCGAGCGAAAAAACAAACGAAAAAATAATTACACCTCGCCCGAGTAGCAACAAGCAACTGACCAAAGGTTCCAGCCCCAGGACACCGCGATCAAATTCGGGGGGGAATCAAGAAGGTCGGATGGGCGAACAATACAAGGAGCCATCAGATGAGCACCCGGCTCCGCACGGCTCGTACTACTATGAGCCCGTGGTCGGGAGAAGCGCTAAGACTCGAAGAAGAAAGCGCATGAACCCAAAAATTATTAGCGTAAAGTCAGGATCTCCAAGTCCTCGTGGAGAAGAAAGCCGATAAGGTTCGAAAAAAGAAGTCCGGAACTTCTAAGGTCCCGAGACAGATCCGGGTTCCGAAATCACCCACTAACCTCGTAAGGACCCAACCGAACCAAAGGGTACCTAAAAATGCCTCGTTTTGCAGTGCATAAGGACCCGTGGATAGTGGACGCCGGCCGCTCGAGACACATGACCTACCGTAAGAGCTCGCCGACCAACTACGTACAAGAAGATGGTCCCGCATTGAATTCCGTGACAATTCCAAAGGCTACACAAGGGGATACGGAACGCCGAACATTGGGACCGCCACCGCCTAAGAGTAACATATGTTGAAGGACTTCAACATAATCTCCTTTCGCCACCAATTTCGTGATAATCTTAACAGAGTAATCTTTGACACCGGTTTCGTGATATTGTTGACAAATCTACAGTGGAAAACAAGTGTTATCGGTTCCAGGAGGAAGAACATCTATGTTGCAACCGGAATACCGCGGTAACCCGAGGCTTGCTTGCTCGCACGTACTAAATCGAGTAACAAGTCGTCTGGCTATGGCACAAGAGACTCAGCCCACCCGAACTTCAAGACCATGAACAAGCTTGTCAAGAACTCTAAAGTCGAGGACTCGCCCAACGAATCGTTTATCAAAGACGGAAATTGTGAAGCGTGCCCGAAGGGAAAGCAAACAAAGAGTAGCAATCCACCTATTCCGTCACCTTCCACCGATGGAATCCTTCACCGCTTCACATGGACTTATTCGGGCCGCCTCTCCAAAGGACTATAAGAGGCAAGAAGTATGCCCTCGTCGTCATAGACGACTTCTCGAGATATACTGGGTCATCTTCATCGCCAACAAACTCGATGTTCGGACCGAGTTACCTAATCTACCGAAGAAACTCAGGTGTGGAAAAGAACATCAAGATTAAGAAGATACGCTCGTACGCAGGAACAGAGTTTCTAAACTCGTAGTTAAGACATACTGCGATAAAGAGGGAATTCAAAGACGAGACATCACCGCGCGCACCCTCAGCAGAACGGACTTTGCCGAACGTAAGAACGAGAACTCTCAAAGAAGCAAAGAAGAACGCTCCTCGCAGATTCTCGGACTACCCTCAAAGTTTTGGGCCGATGCTACCGACACCGCCCGTTACACTCGGAATCGATCACTACCGACACAAAGAACACATGAAGACGCCATACGAACCGTGGAAAGGGAGAATTCCTTCTATTTCTCATTTTCATGTTTTCTACCGTCCTCGCTTTATCCACAACAATGGGAAAGATCGCTTGAAGGTCTTTGATAGCAAATCCGATCAAGGAGTATTCTTAGGATACTCCCGAGTCAAGTAAAGCCTTCGAGTTTTTAACTATCGAACTCTTTGCGTGGAGGAAAGCCCTCATGTTGTTTTTGATGAATTTGTTACCGAGAACGAGGAAAGATACAAAGTCAAGTATCGAGGATGTCAAGCAGAAGCTACGTGATCTCGAACTAAATGACAAAGTCGAAAAGATCCAAAGATTGTTGGGATGATGAGTCGAAGATGAAGAAATTCGGACTCGCCCAACAAGCAATGTAGCTAACCTAGTTGATTCTATCGAACGTAATCAACAACAGTAACTTCGGTCGATGAGGAAGCCCCCGTGGTAACCGAGACCTCTACCGAGAATATAAACTCGTGGGGAACCATTAATGTTCCCCGAGCCGAATGCCCCCGAACCCGGAAACTCGGAGATCCTAACCTTCTTACCGAATTACTACAGCCACAAAACAAGACTATCGAAATGCCTAATACACCTACATCGACCGTGCGTAAGTGGTATCGAAGAAGAAGCCCGACTCGAGCGTTCGTGGCTCGATGCTCATTCTTCGGATCTTATCATTGGAGATCCATCAAGCAACTATAAGGACGAGATCAAGATTAATTCAAGGAGAAAGCTCACTTTACTCTTGTTTTCTCGTCTACGTAAGAACCTCGCCGATAGAGGACGCACTTAAAGATGCCGATCGGGTCATTGCTATGCAAGAAGAGTCGAACCAGTTCGTCGAAATGAAGTTTGGGAGCTTGTCGACGCACCTGTAGACATCAGCACGTGATTGGAACTAAGTGGGTCTTCAAGAACAAGCGAGATGAAAACAACGTCATTGTCGAAATAAAGCTCGACTAGTTGCTAAAGGATACAACAAAGAGTAGGGAATTGACTTTGATGAAACATTTGCTCCGGGGCCGCGATTGGAAGCCATTCGTCTTTTTCCTAGCTTATGCAACACATCGAGATTTAAGGTATATCGATGGATGTGAAGTCGCTTTTTCGAACGGCGCATCGAAGGAAGAAGTCTACGTGGAACAACCGCCCGGCTTTCAAAGCAGGACATCGTGTGTGTAGACTTAGGAAAGCTCAGATGGGTTAAAACAAGCACCTGTGGCTTGGTATGATACCCTATCGACTTTCTACTTCGTAAAAGGTTTTCAAAAGGGGACGGTAGATCGCACCCTATTCAAAGATAAAGTCGAAGATGACATTCTATCGGGTGCAAATCTATGTGGACGACATCATTTTCGACGCGTAAACGAAGTTATATGTCGCCAGCTCGAGAAGATGATGAAGGAGAAATTCGAGATGTCCATGATGGGAGAGATGAATTATTTCCTTGGATTTCAAGTAAAACAATCACCGAAGGAATCTTCATCAATCAAGCCAAATACACTCGAGATCTTCTCAAAAGATTCGGCCGTGATTCCAAAGAAACCACCAAGATCCCCATGAACACGAACTTTAAAATCGATCTAGACAAAGAGGGAGCTCTCGTTAACTCTACCGATTATAGAGCTATTATTGGTTCTTTACTTTATTTAACAAACTAGCCGACCCGACATAACTTATGCCGTAGGTGTATGCGCAAGATTTCGTGCGAATCCCAAGCGAAGTCATCTAGACTCGACGAAGAAGATTCCGCGATATCTAAGAGGAACACCCGAGGTCGGGTTATGGTATCCCGCCGATGATAATCTAATACCGACAAAGTTATTCTCGATGCCGATTACGCAGATGTAGGATAGATTGAAAATCAACTTCCGGAACATGTCGCTCCTAGGCAAAGCAAGCCGATATCGTGGTTTTCAAAGAAACAAAGACTCGCAGCTACGTCCACTACCGAAGCCGAGTACATGGCCGCAGGAAGTTGCCGTGCCCGCATCCTTTGGCTTCGACAACAATTGAGAGATTATGGTATAACTCGTGATGAAGTGCCCATCTACCGTGACTCCACCAAAGGCAATAGCTATAACTCGTAACCCGCTTCTACATACCGTATGCAAGCACGTGGACATCCGACACCACTTCATCGGAGACCATGTCGAAAAGAAGGACATCGGGGATGGAGAAAATCCATACCGACAAGCAAAGGGCGTATATACCGACCAAACCACTAGCCGAGAACAAAGTTCGTAGAACTATCGGCTGAGCTAGGTTCCGCTCGATCCTACCGAGACAAGTCAAGAGAAGCCGACTACCGATAATAATATACTTAGCAACAATGTGTATCAAGTATGGAATCAGCACGACAATGTCGGAAAACTTAGTACAATGACTCATTGGGAGATGCACACCGTACACAACAAGGGAGAACATGGTCATCAGCACAACCATCCTCCCGATAAATGATGGTAACCACTGATAAGTTCAACCGAAGAGGTTTGCGTAGTATCGTTACTTAATTTGTTCGTAAGCATGCCGCATTTAATGCATCGCCGCCCGCATTCGCCTGCCTAGGAGCATTTATTCCTTACCATTTATTATGTTTAAGGTTTGAGGAAAGGTCGCAGGACTCCTCGCCCGCGTAATTAATGCTCTCTCGTGCGCATTTAATGCATGTCTTCTCCATTAGCTTTATTACGTATATCTATATTTTTGGCGGCTATTGTAATCATTCTTTTATAACATTTAATCTTAGCCGCCCCTTGATTTTGAAAGATTAAATTTGAACCGTGCGATTCAAACTAAAGATCAAACTCAATATACAAAATCTTTCATCTTCTATCAACTCCTCACTTTTCGCCATTCTCATATCTTAGAGCTTTTTCTTAGCGATTCAGCTTTCCTTCCTTACATCCTCATTCAAACCGCATTGCTATATATCTTTTCAAGCTCTATTTCACGGTAATGTATCGATGTCCGCTAGCAACTACTAACTTACTCTATTTTCAAGTGCTAATATGTTGTTTTGCAGATTTCAATGGCGAACGTTCAAACTCCGCACAACATTGAGGAGATTGTAGCCTCCGAGATTCTCGTTTGAACCTACCTTGGCCTTCCGCCAAGTGGAGATCTCTTTCCTTGAACCCGTGTTTGACGCTTTGGAGCGTTCGTGGTTGGAGATGCTGGTTTCGAAGCACCCCCGTGTTTTTCTCCCTCGATGTGTCGCCGAAGTTTATTTCAACCGGAAATCTCTAGCGTCGGGAGGAGAGGAATCGTCCTTCTCTTATCGAAGGAAGTCGATCAAGATGAGTGGGAGTCACTGTTCTTACCTTCGATATTCAAGATGCTCTAGCTCTCTCTTTCGATCTTCCCAACTCCGGCATTTCTCCGATTGGATACAAGGAGAAGGAGATCAATGCATATGTGCGTAAATTCCGTGGACGCAAGGATGTGGCGTTCAAAACAGCCTTTACCGAGGAATATGTTGCTACCTCGCATGCAGGTCTAGCTTACGTGGTATCGCACATTCCGACAAGTTCACTGATCATATGATCAACCGTCCAAACCTAGGATTCACTCGATGATGGCAATAGACGATGGGGTTGAAGTGAACCGGGCCGAGTATTATACTACTCGAGATGAAGGCACGTGCTCGAAGTTCACCACATTACCCACCGGCGAGAGGAGGATAGCCAGGTGTGGGTAAACTTCTATTCGGAACAAAGATGTTCGTTTCCGATAGAATGCATAGTTCGTAGGAACTCACTGTTGAGAACTCGGCCTTTGAGGACTCCAAGTACTTTGACAAGAAGTCTATCAAATTTATGACAAAGGCCGGAGCGGAAAAGTCAATCGGGCAAGGGGCCACTCGAACCGAAGAGAGCGGCGTCCGCTCTCGCCCCCAACTCGTCCAAGTACCAAAGAAGAGGAGGTTGGCTAAGAATCGACCTGCTGAGGTCACAGTGGCTCGACCACTTACCATTATTCGGCCCGCCTCCTCCTTCTATTCAAGAGGAGCAACTACTCGATTCGTATATCGGAATCGAGGGAGCGACGATCAAGGACAAAGTCCAAGTGATCAGCCTCCGAGGGAACAGAGTCCGACAAGAGGGAACCGTCACCCGAACCTATCGCTGAGTGGACAACAACCGACACCACTCGATCATGCGTGCGCAAACCGAGATTCAAGAAGAGATACCGGAAATTGCCGAGCACGCAGATCCGGGTTGAAATAGCAAGAAGGACAAGAGCTCGATGCTCTTAAGGTTTCGCACCGGGACATTCTTATTGACTTTGCCAAATCCCAAGCAGTCACCGGGATGAGCCATCGACAGAGGAGCAAGAGCTCCAAGCCAAGATGGATTCGGAGAGCCACCGATGTGGCGTCTTTCGAAGATTTGAGAGCCGCAATGCTCTATTTACCGAGCTTGAGAGCTCCGATCGAAACAGCTCCGCCCCCCATCTCCACCTTCCGATAAAGGCGATAATGATGATCAAGATGAGGAGATGGATGGCAAACCCAAGGAAGCGCACTCAGGGAGAATCTGCAGAGGGACAAACTCCCCAAGAGAAGAGCCCAACACCACCCATAGTCACATCTCGGTGAGGCTACAACCGCTCCGGGCACGCAGGGAGCGCTTGATCTCGTTCTCCGAGCAGAGGCTCGGAACCAGCCTCTTATCGGATACAACCCATCGGTTCCGTGTCCTCACGTTCGTCAATAAGGGCTATCAAACGCCAAGGTGAGAAAAATCGACTCCTAGCCAAAGATGTTCATTTCAAATGGGAGAAGTACACCAAGGCTCGAACGAAGCTCTAAGTAAGTTGGCCGCCGACATCTCCACCCCCTAAAGAGGCTTCTCGACCGATTTCAAGGAGATAGTTGAGCGAGCCCTAAGTGCTCAAAAGGCCGATTTATCAAGCATAGAGTCGGCATGCTTGCCGCTCAAAGATAAAACTTTCTGGAGCAAATGACTCAAGCGATGAAAACAATTCAAGGCTTCATTGATGAGAGAAACAAGATAGCAACCACCTCTCTTCAAACGGCCTATCAAGCAAAGCCGAGGCCTTAAAAGCCATTCGTAAAGAAATGACAGAATCAAATGATCAAGCTCGCCGAAACTCCGTCAGAGTCACCGCTCGATTGAAGAAATCTAGAGCCGATCGAGAGAAAGACTGGGAAAACTACCGCAACTTGGTCGCGTTGATTTTGATGACACGCTTACCCGCATCAAAGATTCTCGTGCACAACTGGAGCGAGACGTAAAAGCTATCCGCACCTCCCCGGCGAATATTGCCGATGCCAAAAAGGGGGGAAGATATTGTGAAAGATGAACCCGATACGGATACACCGACGTCCGGATCCTCGAGGGACGTGCTCAGGGGAGGCAGGACCCTCCTCGCCAGCAGAGCCCTCACCGCAGAGATTCGTGGGGAACGAGCTCCGGAGGCGGGACCAACTAATCGTAAAGGTACATCTACCGAGGTCCTTCTCCTTGATTTCCCACTACAAGCCACCCCCCATCTCTTCTTCACCGTGCACATAGACGAAATCGCTCAATTCCTTGAAGAGCCACCGAAGAAGAAGAGTCTCAAAAGCCGCCGCAGAGGTCTGGGAAGGAAATCGCTATCGAATCCACTACTCCTTCCTCCCCGATCAAGAAGTTTAAATCAAAAGCGGAGCAAGAGGCATTCGACCTCGGAATAGCCCAAGAGCCGCAAGACAAGCCGGACCGAGGAGCGTCGCCTAGAGGAGGGCAAGCAAATAAAAAGCCTAAGTGGCAAAGCCGTCGTGGGCAAAGGAAAGAAAAAGGTCATTAATACAATCGAAGAGCAAAAGAAGAAAGCCCAAGAAGAATTTGCTAAGTGCTCTTCCGATCGAAATCAAAGCTACCGCTCGTAGTATTCCCATATCTACTCTTACACCCGAGCGCATAGCGTAAGATCAAACGACCCGGGAGGCGACGCCGCAAGGATCGAGTCTCGGATGAGGAGACACTAGAGCAAGCCGCTCTCCGTGAGAAGAAAAGGATGGCCGACCCGGCAAGAATGAAAAGCCTATCTCGATAAACCAAAGACCCGATCCAAGAAGGCGCATCCCGAGAGGATCTAAGTTCATCGTGGGCCCCCACATCAAGCAACAACCGATTCAAAGATGTGGATAAGTGGGTGCCGGCTGATATGAATGAACATCGGGAGAGATTGAAAGAAACTTTTATCAAAGGCTACTACGTATGGCGCATTTACCCACTTGATCGCCCACCGATCAGCTCTTTGAGGAGTTGATTACGAGATTTAATGTTGAATTCAAGTGAACGGCTGAAGCAAGTCATGGAATCACGAATGTAACCTTCCGTGCCCCGACCTTTCCGACGTATTCCACCGCCGAGACTTGCTAGTGGATCGCCGAGCACTAAGGACATAGAAAGAGAAGTGGAGGAAGCCGCCTACGGCCCGAGCCCCGCTCCCGTAAAGGCCGATGATAACTTGGAGATCCGTGAGATTCGAGCTATAGTGTATAAATACTATTACCCGGATCCCCCGAGGAAAAATCCACCGACTTCAAGAAGAAAACGCAGAAGTTCAAGAAGCAAAGAAGCAGTGATTTTTTTCTTCATCTTTTGTAATAAGCATAGGAACTCGTAATTCTTGATATATATATCGCTTCCCTCGCTTGCTAGACAATTACTCATTGTCTCTTCAAACCCTTTTACTTTGTGTTTACACTACCGATCACCAAGTGATCTCGACACACACTCACATCGTCTCCGATCTTGCCTTTCTCTTACCCGCCGGAGTTCATTTACTATTATCGCTTTTTCCTCGATGCTTTAAGGGGGAAATTGTTGTCGTAGGACAAGATCTTTAATAGATATTAGAGTATAGAGGTTTTGGCATCATCAATTAGGGGGAAATTGTTGGATATGAGTCAATAGATTGATACTCACTGTTCTAGTGGTTAAAAGAAATGGGGGAAATCATAGTAGTACTATGGAATTGAAGATCCCAAAACCGAGCCGATATCGGTAGATTAGTGTGTCGATAGGATTAGCCGATGTATAGGTTAGACGTGATGTAATGCTTATTATTTTTGTCTAAGTCCCGTACGGGGTAGTTGTTGAACCGATCTTCACCGAAGATACTTTTCGAACCCCACGTCATCGTGTAATCGCTTGCATTCTTCGTCGCCACCGATATCAAACTCGCTTGAAGATCCCGCATCACCGACCGGACCTCGCAGAAGCATTCTCTACAAGCCGATGGTCATCGTAGAAGAACCAAAGGTAAGCAAGTATACCTTCGCAGCCGACCAACCGACTCATCGAAGCTCACTTTATCGCCGACGACTCACCGAAGAAGACAAGACTTTCGAGTATCTGTATTCGTTGGGATTTTGTATACCGGAAGCACTTTTTATGCTTGTATACAATGTGTTTTTGTCCTTACCACCGTTTTATTCTCCTATCTCGATAAATATGTATATTTGCACATGTTATCCTTTATCTTGTATAAAAGTTAGATTTGTGTGGTGTGTCGGGTATCACGTAAGACAACACAAATTGGTTGAACCGACAAGATATAAACAAGTTAACATGTACCGAGACAACTTAAGGATGAAGTTGTCGGTTTAAGCCGCAGCTTTTAGATAAGAAGTGGCTTGTCTTAGTCGCTTGTCTTTACCGGTACACTTAAGGTGGTGTATTGAAGGATCACAAAGTGAGATGTGTTCTCCTAACCGACCTTAGTGGAGAACCAAGATCTCGGTGACTTAGCCGATCTTAAGCTTGGTAAGACTTCACTGAGTGCATTCGCTATCTATCACTTTGACCTACTATGGTGAACGTCCAATGAGCGACCGGATCTACGTATCTTGGGTGTTAGTAGTCATTTGTGGCTCAGCCGGGTTGTCCGTATCTTGCGCCGTATCCCGGAGAATGGGTTGATAATATCACCCGAGGAACTCGAAAGGATTAGCACACTAAACCCTACCGGTTGATTAAGTTCAAGTGTGTTAATAAGGTCGAGTGGTACTACTCAGAGAATACAAGATGTTAATTAATTTAAGCAACAAGAAGCTTAATTAATTAACGGATATTTCTATCTTAAATACTGAGATCGATTAAGTCTAAAATACAAGCCCTTGCTCAAATCGGGATAAAGGGGTAAGTCAAGACGGATTCTCTAGTGGAATGAATCTCGTGTTAATTAATTAATTTTGCTCGGGCTGAGCATGGATAATTAATTAATTGGAGGCCCAGCTTTTATTTCTTGTATTGGATCCCCGATCCGGCCCAATTAGTTGCCTAGTAATTTATTATCTCTCGTAATTCATTATTAATGGATTAATGTATTTTACATTATTTAATAATGTAATTTATCTCGGAATTAATTGGGCCGGGCCAATTAATTGATAAATATTAGTAGCCCAATAAATTAATTAATTATATTATGGATCGATTTAATAGAAGCCCATTGGATTATAATTAAATTAATGGGCTACAAATATATTAATATTATATAGGTTTTTGAAGCCTATATATATTAGTATATTCGTTCGTAAAACTCACACAATTGATTCATAAAAATCGAGAGTGGCGTGAGTTTAGAGAGAGAAAAAATTTATTTTCTTCAGATCTCTGACCACCCAGAGGGAGAAAAAGGCCGGGACACAGATCAGAAGATCTGACACAGGAGCAACAATCGGAGCCGCGACAACACACAAGGAGGAGGTATCGATTTCTTCCTTTTATATTCCTTCAATTGGTATCAGAGCCAGGTTTAGGCTCTGATTGTTGCATAATTAGTTTTTATTCCGTCGTTATCGGGCTTATTTTCGTGTTTGGGGCGGCCTGCGAGCCATTTTTTGACCCCGATGTAATGTTTTTCTCGTGAGAAAATCCACGAGTAGTTGATAGGATCAATGTGCTATGTGATTGTACTGTTTGTTGTACTGTAATTGGTCCGATTGGCACGAAAATCGAGGCGCGACGGAGCGGAAGGGCGAAAACCTAGTTTCTTGCAGAACACGACCGCCGACTTGCGGCAGCGCGTGAGGGCGCGTGCTACAGTATCATTCCGATCCGTTCGGATAGGTATGTTCGTATTCTCGTTAGCTTCGTCTGGATAGGTCACACGACCCATTCCGATTTCTGGTTTGTCCAGAATAGCGTCGGAAAGGCGAAGTGGTCGTGCTGTCCAGAAATTCTCAAATTGGCCAGGAAACCCTAGTTTTCTAGGGTTCCGCCGCATTTTGCGGCGGCGATTCCCGGGAGTTCCGGGGTCGGATTTCCGATAGGCTTGGACCTATGGAATCCTCGTGTTACTAGCTTCGCGTTGATAGGTCGTATGGGATCATCCGATCCCGGATGCGACCGGAATTGACGTCCCGAAGTAGGTCGCTCGTTATGAATTCGTTCCCGCGAATCGCTTGAAATTCGGGAAATTGAGGAACTAATCTCGGCCGGAATCCGTTACCCGGTGGTCGTGAGTGTTCCAATTACGTTTCCCTCTTTCAATTGATCGAATCGCGGCTCGGAAACGAAGAATTAAGGCGGCGAAAGGCGGCGGGCGGCGAGGCGCGATTTATTGCGCAATTCGTCGCGCGTGGCCGAAATTGCCGGGCCGCTTTCGCACGTTCGCACGCCTGGAGGATGTCGTGGGGTGGCGAGGACGGTGGCGGAACTCCGGGCTTGGCCGGGAAGGCGCGGCGGCGCGCGTCTGCCGCGTGCGTCGCGGCCGCGCGCCGCCGCCATCACTGGCCGCCATTCCGCGGCGCCGCAGCCGCGTTTCAGCGGGCAAGCTAGCCGGTCGGGAAGGTGGCGGCGCGGGTCGGGGAGGCGGCACTGTCGACGACGGGTTGCGCGCGCGGCGGCGGCGCGCTTTTCCGGCGTGATTTTTGTTGAAGAAGACGCCGATGTGGCGCGGCCGACGTGGCGCGCCACGCCGCCCCTTGCCGATTGGGCGCCGCGTGATGCCGCACGTGCACCGCCACGTGGCGGCACCCGATGACGTGGCGACGACGCTCGATGCGTTTCGACACGCTTTCCGCATTCGAAGATTTTCAAGATTTCGAAGATCCGTATTTTGATCGGCAATGTAATAGTTAGGAATTACGTGTTTTAAAGCCCGATAACGATTTTAAATTTCCTATTTGCGCGTTTATTTATTATTATGCTTTAGCATGCAATTATGTGATTAATTGTGCTTAGAAAAGCATGTAAATAGGATTTATGTCATTGTTAAAGCATGTTTTATTTTTCGCGAGCACGTTTTATTATATGCGCTTAGAAATTGCATGCTTTAGGAATTATGTGATATGCATGATTCGTTACAAACCTTTTGAATAAAAAGACTAAGCAATTTTTAAAATTAAATGTTTAATTAGATTCCATTAATTTGGATATTAAACAATTAATCGGACCTCCATTAATTGGACTCTACACGAAAGTAGTAAGATTGTGTGAGTAAACGTCCACCGCGTGGCTTGCTTGCATTTTTGAGCTACCGCTTTGTGAGATGAGTTTTCCAAAACAATATTTGATTATTATTGAGTAGTGGGAGCGAAGCCGTAAACGTCCACCTGCGTGGCTTGCGTGCCTAGTAAACACGAGTACTCTAGAAGATAATAATTAAATAGGATGGCTAATTAGATCAAATTGAATGCGGCATGGTTCGAGTAAGTATGTCAATTTCAAGGATTTGATTCTATTTGGTCAAATTAATGGTCAATGCTTAGATGTCACCGCAGTACAATTCACTTCCCTCGAAGTCCCTTCCCGCGTTTTAATAGTGACATGGTCCAAAGATATCGAACTATTAATTTCATTCGTCTTAAGAACCTTGACGTGGATTGGAATTAAAGAGCTAGGTAAATAGCTTGGTTTAGGGTTACGCTAGTAAACGCCCACCGCGTGGCTTGCTAGTGAAATTCCTAGAGCGGTTCGAGTTTTTTTAACATCATTGGTTTTTCAAAAGGTTACAATGATTGTTAATTACGAATTATGTGCAAATATTAATTTTATACATGCTTTTAATTTATATTTTTCGTATATGTCTCGTTCGAAAAACTTTAATTTCGAGTTCCTAAGCAAGCTCACTCAACCAAACCCTAACGGGTTTACATTTTTAAATAATTTTACAAAGTGGAAGAGATATCTTACCTTCCCAATAAATGCTCCGCAAAGGTTCTATAAGAACTTCCTTTTTAGGACCGCTATGTCTAAGAACGAGTTTACTTTGAGTATGTTACTCAAATCTTTGGTAGCGGTCAAAGAGGTTATAGAAAAGGGCAAGAGTGCTCAAGTCTTGAATATCCCTAGTAGTTCAAGGAATCCTCCGAAATGCGGAAACCGTAAAAAGAACAGAAAGGGTGGACATTTCAAGAAGAGCAAATGGGAGTAAGAAGACGGTCCTTACCGGCGACATGCAAATGTCAAAGGAGAAAGGAAGGTTCTTCAAGAATGGTAAGAAAGGACACCGGAAGAATTATAATCCGGATGTCAAGGCAAAAATGCAAAGAGACGCGAGTCGCTCTTGTGAATCGAAACTGCTCGTTTCCTCTTCTACCCATGAATGGGTAGTGGATTCGGGGCAATCGTTCATGTTTGTTACACCTTGCAAGGTTTCTTGCGTAAAAGGTAATTGAGCAATGGCGAGGTGGTAGTCTCAATGGGCAATGGATTGAAAGTTCCCGCAATTGCCATTGGAGATTTAAATCTATCTTTTGATAGTTCCGCTTTTAGTACTTAAAGATGTTTAATATGTGCCCGAGTTTAGGCGAAACATTATTTCGTTTCAAAACTCGCACCATGGATGGTTATAAATCAAGTTTTGATAGTGAAGTTTCTATCATGAAAGACGATGATTTTATCTGTGGTGGACCATTAAACGGATCTTTATATACTATTACTTGTAAACCGCGTAATTCTGTTAATATTGCTTCCTCATCATCAAATCCTAAGAAGAAAAAAGAGTCTTCTAAGGTAAACCAAACTTATCTATGGCACTTAAGACTATGTCACATCAATCTTAACGAGGACTCGAGGTTGGTGGAATATGGATCATTGGAGTCTCTCCAAGATTGAACCGTTTCCAACTTGTGAAACCTGTTTGGAAGGAAAGATGATGACTAGGCCTTTGAAGGCAAAGGGTTATAGAGCCACAGAAGCATTAAGTTTGATACATTCTGACTTGTGTGGGTCTATGTCTACACAAGCTCGTGGAGGGTATGAGTACTTCGTCAAATTTACGGACGATTACTCGAGGTATGGATATGTTTACCTTCTTCGCCACAAGTTGGATTCCTTTGAAACCTTTAAGGAATTCAAGGCGTAAGTGGAGAAGAAGCTAGGTAAAGAAATCAAAACACTACGATCTAATCGTGGTGGGGAATACCGTCCAACGAGTTCAAGGACTACTTGGACGTAATGTGGGATTACATCCCAACCGACAAGCACCGTGCACGCCTTAGCGTAATGGTGTGTCGGAGAGAAGGAACCGAAGTCTCTTAGAGATGGTTCGGTCGATGATGAGTTATGCAACTTTGCCGCGTTTTCTTTTGGGGATATGCCCTGGAGATCGCAAAGATACTTGCCGAACCGTGTGCATTCCAAGTCGGCACAAAAGATCCCTTCCGAGTTGTGGAGCGGGCACAAACCCAAAGATGCACCACTTAAGGATTTGGGGTTATCCCGCTTATGTGCTAAATAGGCAAGGCCGACAAATTGGAATCACGTTCGAAGTGATGTTGTTCATAGTGGCATCCGAAGGAAACGAAAGGTGGATACTTTTATGATCCTAAAGAACTGAAGATCGTTGTTAGCCCTAACGCTCGGTTCTTAGAAGAGGATTACATTAGTAACCAAAAATCTCGAGTCGACATCATCCTTGAGGAACGACAAGGTGGTCGGGTTCCACTTGAACAGCCAGTTGTGCAAGATAGTACTCCACGAGTAACCGCACACCGTTAACACGCCTCCCGACACTGTTCGACGTAGTGGGAGGGTGATATTTACACCTGATCGGTATATGTTCACTATGGAGACGTTTAATTATCTCCCTGGCGTATGAACAAGATACCGTGGATCCCTCGGACTTACAACGAAGCAAATGGGAGATGTAGATGCACCATGGACTCGGAATTTGAGTCCATAACTCGATATGGATGTATACGAGATCACTGAACTACCTAAGGGCTTCAATGCTATTGGTAGTAAGTGGGTATACAAGAGAAAGAGAGAGCACCGAATGAAGAGATCATGGCGTTTAAGGCCAGACTAGTGGCGAAGGGTTTTACCCGTAAAGAAGGTATCGATTATGAAGAGACCTTCTCGCCTATAGCAATGATCAAGTCCATTCGGATTCTCCTTGCCATATCGACTCACATGAAACTAGAGATCCGACAAATGTATGTCAAAACCGCTTTCCTAAACGGTCACCTTGAAAAAGGTAGGGACATCTACATGAAGCGACCGGATGGTTATGTGAATGAGGGCGAAGAGCATCTAGTTTGGAAGCTTAAGAAGTCTATTCATGGACTTAAGCAAGATTTCGCGTTATGGCACCAGCTTGCTGACGAGGTAGTCAAATCCTATGGATTTGTATCCCGTCCTAACGAGGTGTGTGTAACGTATTTGTGTTAACGGATCAGTGGTGTTTCTTGCATTTTATGTAGATGACATCCTTCTCATTAGCAATAATGTTGAAGTGTTATCAGACGTAAAGACGTGGTTATCCGAGCAGTTTCAAATGAAGGACTTAGATGAAGCTGCTTACATCCTTGGGATCAATGTTATTCGAGATCGCCGTAAGAAGGATGTTAAGCTTGTCACAAGTGTCCTACATTGACACTGTTATTGCTCGTTTTAGCATGCAAAATGCCAAGATAGGTTCAGTACCTTTCAAACATGGCATTTTTCTATCCAAGAATCAGTGCCCTAAAAACGCCTGAAGAGATAGAAAGTATGAGGCTAGTACCATATGCTTCCGCTGTCGGTAGCCTCATGTATGCGATGCTTTGTACGAGAGCAGATATCTCACATGTTGTATGCATGGTCTCAAGATCTCGCCTAACCCCGGAAAGGAACACCGGATCATGGTCAACCATAATCTCAAGTACCTTAAACAGTACTAGAGATTATAAGGCTTGTTTACCGCATAGACAGTCTAGTGTCTTTGGGTTATACAAAATCGGATTTCTAGGCTGACAGAGACGAGTAGAAGTCTACCTCGGGTTATGTGTTTACCTTGGGAGGTGGAGCCGTTTCATGGAGGAGTGCAAAGCAGAAATGCATTGCGGACTCAACCATGGAAGCAGAGTATGTGGTCGCCCGTAAGCTTCGAAAGAGGCGCTTTGGCTCAAGAATTTCCTCCAAGATCTTTATATTGTTCAGAATTTGCCTAAGGCGATCACGATTTATTGTGATAATGCGGGTGCAGTAACAAATTCTAAGGAACCTAGATCTCACAAGGCGTCTAAACACATAGACAGGAAGTACCATATTATACGAGTATTCGTAAATCGAGGTGACCTGGTGATTGACAAAATTGGAACTGAAGTCAACCTAGCTAATCCTTTCACGAAGAGCTTACCACTCCCGCCTACGAGAAGCATGTTCGTGGCTTTGGGATGGTAGAGATGCCCCACTTAGGACTACGTAAACTTTTGTATAAGTGGGAGAAGATGTCGTGATAGATAGGATAGATAGCTAACATATAGCTGGGTACTAGTTTGTACCTAGATAGCTGAGATATAGACACATTGTATACTAAAAGTTTACTTTAGTATAAGTGGGAGAATTGTTGGGATTTTGTATACTGGAAGCACTTTTTATGCTTGTATACAATGTGTTTTTGTCCTTACCACTGTTTTATTCTCCTATCTGATAAATATGTATATTTGCACATGTTATCCTTTATCTTGTATAAAAGTTAGATTTGTGTGGTGTGTCGGGTATCACGTAAGACAACACAAATTGGTTGAACCGACAAGATATAAACGGTTAACACAAATGAGACAACTTAAGGATGAAGTTGTCGGTTTAAGCCGCAGTTTAGATAAGAAGTGGCTTGTCTTAGTCGCTTGTCTTTACCGGTACACTTAAGGTGGTGTATTGAAGGATCACAGGTGAGATGTGTTCTCCTAACCGACCTTAGTGGAGAACCAAGATCTCGGTGACTTAGCCGATCTTAAGCTTGGTAAGACTTCAACTGAGTGCATTTGGCTATCTATCACTTTGACCTACTATGGTGAACGTCCAATGAGCGACCGGATCTACGTATCTTGGGTGTTAGTAGTCATTTGTGGCTCAGCCGGGTTGTCCGTATCTTGCGACCGTATCCCGTGAATGGGTTGATAATATCACCCGAGGAACTCGAAAGGATTAGCACACTAAACCCGGCCGGTTGATTAAGTTCAAAGTGTGTTAATAAGGTCGAGTGGTACTACTCGAGAATACAAGATGTTAATTAATTTAAGCAATCAAGAAGCTTAATTAATTAACGGATATTTCTATCTTAAATACTGAGATCGATTAAGTCTAAAATACAAGCCCTTGCTCAAATGGGATAAAGGGGTAAGTCAACACGGATTCTCTAGTGGAATGAATCCGTGTTAATTAATTAATTTTGCTCCGGGCCGAGCATGGATAATTAATTAATTGGAGGCCCAGCCTTTATTTCTTGTATTGGATCCCCGATCCGGCCCAATTAGTTGCCTAGTAATTTATTATCTCTCGTAATTCATTATTAATGGATTAATGTATTTTACATTATTTAATAATGTTATTTATTCGGAATTAATTGGTCGGGCCAATTAATTGATAAATATTAGTAGCCCAATAAATTAATTAATTATATTATGGGTCGATTTAATAGAAGCCCATTGGATTATAATTAAATTAATGGGCTACAAATATATTAATATTATATAGGTTTTTGAAGCCTATATATATTAGTATTACGTTCGTAAAACTCACACAATTGATTCATAAAAATCGAGAGTGGCGTGAGTTTAGAGAGAGAAAAAATTTATTTTCTTCGGATCTCCGACCACCCGTAGGGAGAAAAAGGCCGGGACACGGATCGGAAGATCTCGACACGGGAGCAACAATCGGAGCCGCGACAACACACAAGGAGGAGGTATCGATTTCTTCCTTTTATATTCCTTCGTATCCGACGTAAAAGCGACCCAAAGACTTAAAGTCCCTTCAAATGTTCAAAAGAAGACATACGAGGTAGTTTGAACGGTCAACTCGACACTCACCAACTACAAACCTCGACCAATGAGAAGCCGACAACGCTTACCTACTCTACACAAAGTAAAGCTGCTCTCATGAACAGCCGCATTAACCGCCCCGCCGCAACAAAGTTGAATAGTGGCCGTTTTCTTTGGACGCTTGTGACACGTGGCATCGTCGTCTCCAACGGACATATGTCACAACTCACAACTATAAATAGAGAAGGATTTGAAGATTTCAAGAAGAGGAATATACGCGAAATCAAGGGAAATCATTAAAACTCACAACGCTCTAGAACCTTCAAGCTTATCCGGGAGACGAACTAGTTTTCATAGAACACTTCTTGTAGTTCATCTCTCTAGAGCACTTTGATCCCTATCTTCTCTAGACTAAGCTCATTGCTAGATTCATAGCTTAGATCCGAAGGAGTTCACATTTAGTGAATTGTTCTTGTTGTAAGAACTCCTTCTCGCTTGGAGAATATTCCCTCCCTTCTAAACTTAGGTTTGGATTGTAAAGTCGCTAAGGACTATAACTTAGAGGGAACCTGTCCAAGGTGCACGGTATCCCCGCTCGAGACTTGCTCGGAATAATCAACAAGTTCTCCCGCCTTGTTCGGGACCGTGGACGTAGGATCTTGCGTATCCGAACCACGTTAAATCGCTTGTGTTCATTTATCGTTTTATTGCATTGCATTCAACCGACTTGAAAATCATAAGTTTGCATAAAACGTATTTTATAAAGTGCACAGACCAAAAGATTTAACTTGCAAAAACGCGTTTTCAAAAGAGACGACTCCGGCCTAACACTTATCCGCACTACGGTCTCCGACCGGAGTTTCGTAATACCGACATCGCCGGCAGAAGAGCTCGAAGCCGACTCACTTTGACCCCAAGTGATCGAAGGCTTACTTGGCACTCGTTCATCGCTGCAAACATCGCCTTCACTGACCTTCACCGAGAAAAAGAAACGAGCTCGTGTGTATTCACCCCCCCCTCTACACCCGACTTTTCGTCTCCCGACCAACATCCTTCTTCCGGCGATCTCGAATAACATTGATCCCAAGGATGTAAGCGCCTTCACCTAAGTCCTTCATTTGAAACTCGCTCGGATAACCACGTCTTTACGCCTCGATAACACTTCAACATTATTGCTAATGAGAAGGATGTCATCTACATAAAATGCAAGAAACACCACCGATCCGTTAACACAAATACGTTACACACACCTCGTTAGGGACGAGATACAAATCCATGGGATTTGACTACCTTGTCGAAAACGCCGGTGCCATAACCGGAATCTTGCTTAAGTCCATGAATAGACTTCTTAAGCTTCCAAACTAGATGCTCTTCGCCCTCCTTCACATAACCATCTGGCTGTTTCATGTAGATGTCCCTACCTTTTTCAAGGTGACCGTTTAGGAATACGGTTTTGACATACATTTGCCAGATCTCTGGTTTCATGTGAGCTGATATGGCAAGGAGAATCCAAATGGACTTGATCATTGCTATAGGCGAGAAGGTCTCTTCGTAATCGATACCTTCTTTCCGGTAAAACCCTTCGCCACTAGCATGGCCTTAAACGCCATGATCTCTCCATACGGTCCTCTCTCTTTCTCTTGTATACCCACTTACTACCAATAGCATTGCAGCCCTCAGGTAGTTTAGTGATCTCGTATACATCCATATCAGTTATGGACTCAAATTCCGAGTCCATGGTGATTCTCCATGAATCTGCATCTACATCTCCCACTGCTTCGTTGTAAGTCCAGGGATCCACGGTATCTTGTTCATCTACCGGGAGATAATTAAACGTCTCCCTAGTGAACATATACCGATCAGTGTAAATATCACCCTCCCACTACGTCGAACAAGTGTCGGGAGCCGTGTTAACAGATTGTGCGCTTACTCGTGGAGTACTATCTTGCACAACCGGTCGGCCGTTCAAGTGGAACTCGACCACCTTGTAATTCCTCAAGGATGATGTCGACTCGAGATTTATGGTTACTAATGTAATCCTCTTCTAAGAACCGAGCGTTAGTGGCTAACAACGATCTTCTCGTTCTTTAGGATCATAAAAGTATCCACCTTTCGTTTCCTTCGGATGCCCTATGAACAACATCACTTCGAACGTGATTCCAATTTATCGGCCCGCCTATTTAGCACATAAGCGTGGATAACCCAAAATCCTTAAGTGGTGCATACCGGGTTTGTGCCCGCTCCACAACTCGAAAGGGATCTTTTGTACCGACTTGGAATGCACACGGTTCAGCCAAGTATGCTGCAGCCTCCTGTGGCATATCCCCAAAAGAAAACCGGCAAAGTTGCATAACTCATCATCGACCGAACCATCTCTAAGAGACTTCGGTTCCTTCTCTCTCGACACACCATTCTCGCCGAGGCGTGCCCGGTGATGTCACCGGGATGTAATCCCACATTCTCGTCAAGTAGTCCTTGAACTCGTTGGACAGTATTCCCCACCACGATTAGATCGTAGTGTTTTGATTTCTTTACCTAGCTTCTTCTCCACTTCTGCCTTGAATTCCATAAAGGTTTCAAAGCAATCCAACTTGTGGCGAAGAAGGTAAACATATCCATACCTCGAGTAATCGTCAGTAAATTTGACGAAGTACTCATACCCTCCACGAGCTTGTGTAGACATAAACCCACACAAGTCGAATGTATCAAACTTAATGCTTCTGTGGCTCTATAACCCTTTGCCTTCAAAGGCCTAGTCATCATCTTTCCTTCCAAACATGTTTCACAAGTTGGAAACGGTTCAATCTTGGAGAGACTCCAATGATCCATATTCCACCAACCTCTGAGTCCTGTTACGATTGATGTGACCTAGTCTTAAGTGCCATAGATAAGTTTGGTTTACCTTAGAAGACTCTTTCCTCTTCTTAGGATTTGATGATGAGGAAGCAATATTAACGTAACTACGCGGTTTACAAGTAATAGTATATAAAGATCCGTTTAATGGTCCACCACGCATAAAATCATCGTCTTTCATGATAGAAACTTCACTATCAAAACTTGATTTATAACCATCCATGGTGCAGAGTTTTGAAACAGAAATAATGTTTCGCCTAAACTCGTGCACATATTAAACATCTTTAAGTACTAAAAACGGAACTATCAAAAGATAGATTTAAATCTCCAATGGCAATTGCGAGGAACTTTCAATCCATTGACCATTGAGACTACCACCTCGCCATTGCTCAATTACCTTTTCGCAAGAAACCTTGCAAGGTGTAACAAACATGAACAAGTTGCCCCCGAATCCACTACCCATTCATGGGTAGAAGAGGAAACCGAAGCGGTTTGAGCATAAAGAGCGACTCGCGTCTCTTTCTGCTTTGCCTTGACATCCGGATTATAATTCTTCCAGTTGTCCTTTCTTACCATTCTTGAAGAACCTTCCTTTCTCCTTTCGACATTTGCATGTCGCCGGTAAGGACCGTCTTCTTACTCCCATCGCTCTTCTTGAAATGTCCACCCTTTTCGTTCTTTTTCCGGTTTCCGCATTTCGGAGGATTCCTTGAACTACTAGGGATATTCAAGACTTGAGCACTCTTGCCCTTTTCTATAACCTCTTTGGACCGCTACCAAAGATTTGAGTAACATACTCAAAGTAAACTCGTTCTTAGACATAGCGGTCCTAAAAAAGAAGTTCTTATAGAACCTTTGCAGAGCATTTATTGGGAAGGTAAGATATCTCTTCCACTTTGTAAAATTATTTAAAATTGTAAACCCGTTAGGGTTTGGTTGGTGAGACTGTTTAGGAACTCGAAATTAAAGTTTTTCGAACGGACATATTCGAAAAAATATAAATTAAAAGCATGTATAAAATTAATATTTGCACATAATTCGTAATTAACAATCATTGTAACCTTTTGAAAAACCAATGATGTTAAAAACCTCGAACCGCTCTAGGAATTTCACTAGCAAGCCACGCAGGTGGACGTTTACTAGCGTAACCCTAAACCAAGCTATTTACCTAGCTCTTTAATTCCAATCCACGTCAAGGTTCTTAAGACGAATGAAATTAATAGTTCGATATACTGGACCATGTCACTATTAAAACGGCGGAAGGGACTTCGAGGGAAGTGAATTGTACTGCGGTGACATCTAAGCATTGACCATTAATTTGACCAAATAGAATCAAATCCTTGAAATTGACATACTTACTCGAACCATGCCGCATTCAATTGATCTAATTAGCCATCCTATTTAATTATTATCTTCTAGAGTACTCGTGTTTACTAGGCACGCAAGCCACGCAGGTGGACGTTTACGGCTTCGCTCCCACTACTCAATAATAATCAAATATTGTTTTGGAAAACTCATCTCACAAAACCGGTAGCTCAAAAATGCAAGCAAGCCACGCAGTGGACGTTTACTCACACAATCTTACTACTTTCGTGTAGAGTCCAATTAATGGAGGTCCGATTAATTGTTTAATATCCAAATTAATGGAATCTAATTAAACATTTAATTTTAAAAATTGCTTAGTCTTTTTATTCAAAAGGTTTGTAACGAATCATGCATATCACATAATTCCTAAAGCATGCAATTTCTAAGCGCATATAATAAAACGTGCTCGCGAAAAATAAAACATGCTTTAACAATGACATAAATCCTATTTACATGCTTTTCTAAGCACAATTAATCACATAATTGCATGCTAAAGTATAATAATAAATAAACGCGCAAATAGGAAATTTAAAATCGTTATCGGGCTTTAAAACACGTAATTCCTAACTATTACATCGCTCGATCAAAATACGTATCTTCGAAATCTTGAAAATCTTCGAATCTCGGAAACCGTGTCGAAAACCGCATCGAACCGGTCGCCGCCACGTCATCGTGGGTCCGCCACGTGGCGTACACGCAGCGCCAAATCGCCAAGGGCCGACGTGGCGCGCCACGTCGCCGCGCCACGTCGGCGTCTTCTTCAACAAAAATCACGCCGGAAAAACGCGCGCCGCGCCGCGGCGCAACCCGCCGCCGACAGCCGCCGCCTCCCCGACCCGCGCCGCCACCTTCCCGACCAGCCGCCGCTCGAAACGCGCTGCGGCGCGCCGCGGAATGGCGGCCAGTGATGGCAACGGCGGCCGCGGCATCGCACGCAGCAGACGCGCCCGCCGCGCCTTCCCGGCCAAGCCCGGAGTTCCGCCACCGTCCTCGCCACCCCCGACATCCTCCGCACGTCCGAACGTGCGAAACGGCCGGCGATTTCGGCACGGCGACGACGGAATTGCGCAATAAATGGCGCTCCGCGCCGCCGCCTTTCGCCGCCTTAATTCTTCGTTTCCGAGCCGCGATTCGATCAATTGAAAGAGGGGAAACGTAATTGGAACACTCACGGCCACCGGGTAACGGATTCCGCCGAGATTAGTTCCTCAATTTCCCGAATTTCAAACGATTCGCCGGAATGAATTCATAACGAGCAAACCTACTTCGGACGTCAATTCTCGGCCGCATCCGGGATCGGATGATCCCATACGACCTATAAACGCGAAGCTCGTAACACTAGGATTCCATAGGTCCAAGCCTATCGGAATCCGACCGCGGAACCGCCGGGAATCGCCGCCGCAAAATGCGGCGGAACCCTAGAAAACTAGGGTTTCCCCGGCCAATTTGGGAATTTCTCGACAAAGCACGACCACTTCTCCTTTTCGACGCTATTCCGGACAAACCGGGAAATCGGAATGGGTCGTGTGATCTATCCAGACGAAGCTAACGAGAAGACGAACAAACCTATCTGAACGGATCGGTAGGATACTGTAGCACGCGCCCTCACGCGCTATCTTAAGTCGGCGGTCGTGTTCTGCCGTAAACTAGGTTTTCGCCCTTCCGCTCCGTCGCGCCTCGATTTTCGTGCCAATCGGACCAATTACAGTACAACAAACAGTACAATCACATAGCACATTGATCCTATCAACTACTCGTGGATTTTCTCACGAGAAAAATGTTACAACGGGGTCAAAACAAATGGGCTCGCAGCCGCCCCCAAACACGAAATAGCCCGATAACGACGAAATAAAACCTAATTATGCAACAATCAGAGCCTAAACCAGGCTCTGATACCAATTGAAGGAATAATAAGGGTTAGAACGATACCTTCCTCCTTCGTATGTTGTCGCGGCTCCGATTGTTGCTCCCGTGTCGATCTTCTCGATCTCGTGTCCCGGCCTTTTTCTCCCTCCGGGTGGTCGAGATCCTGAAGAAAATAAATTTATTCTCTCTCTATAAACTCACGCCACTCTCGATTTTTATGAATCAATTGTGTGAGTTTACGAACGTAATACTAATATATATAGGCTTCAAAAATCTACATAATATTAATATATTTGTAGCCCATTAATTTAATTATAATCCAATGGGCTTCTATTAAATCAGCCCATAATATAATTAATTAATTTATTGGGCTACTAATATTTATCAATTAATTGGCCCACCAATTAATTCCGTATAAATAATATTATTAAATAATGTAAAATACATTAATCCATTAATAATGAATTCGAGAGATAATAAATTACTAAAAGCAACTAATCGGCCGGATCGGGGATCCAATACAAGAAATAAAGTCGGGCCTCCAATTAATTAATTATCCATGCTCACCCAGAGCAAAATTAATTAATTAACACGCATTCATTCCACTAGAGAATCCGTGCCGACTTACCCCTTTATCCCAATTTGAGCAAGGGCTTGTATTTTAGACTTAATCGATCTCCGTATTTAAGATAGAAATATCCGTTAATTAATTAAGCTTACCGATCGCTTAAATTAATTAACATCTTGTATTCCCGAGTAGTACCACTCGACCTTATTAACACACCCGAACTTAATCAACCTAGGGTTTAGTGTGCTAATCCTTTCGAGTTCCTCGGTGGGATATTATCAACCCATTCCCGGGATACGGCCGCAAGATACGGGACAACCGACCGAGCCACAAATGACTACTAACACCCAAGATACGTAGATCCGGCCGCTCATGGGACGTTCACCATAGTAGGTCAAAGTGATAGATAGCCAAATGCACTCAATCAAGTCTTACCAAGCTTAAGATCGCCTAAGTCACCGAGATCTTGGTTCTCCACTAAGGTCGGTTAGGAGAACACATCTCACCGTGATCCTTCAATACACCACCTTAAGTGTACCAAGAAAAGACAAGCAGCCTAAGACAAGCCACTTCTTATCTAAACTGCAGCCTTAAACCGACAACTTCATCCTTAAGTTGTCTCAGATGTGTTAACTGTTTATATCTTGTCAGTTCAACCAATTTGTGTTGTCTTCTGTGATACCCGACACACCACACAAATCTAACTTTTATACAAGATAAAGGATAACATGTGCAAATATACATATTTATCAGATAGGAGAATAAAACAGTGGTAAGGATAAAAACACATTGTATACAAGCATAAAAAGTGCTTCCAGTATACAAAATCCCAACATAATGAGACACCCATTTTGGAAAAGTGAGCCACAAATAGTATATGACTAATTGGATAGTATTTTCGATTTTTTATATTAATAATAATAATAATAATAATAATAATAATAATAATAATAATAATAATAATAATAATAATAATAATAATAATAATAATAATAATAATAATAATAATAATAATAAGTTTAAATAGAGTATATGACTAATTGGATAGTATTTCGATTTTCTCTAATCTTTAAAAATTAATTATTTCATTATATGAAATTATAGATTCTCTCTCATTTCCAAATTACAGATTTTATCCTCATCACATTAAACATTTGAATTTTGACATATTCAACCAAATGTGTTGATAAGATCCGAGTTAAAAAAAAAAAAAAATCTGAGTACGATTTATCTCTCAATCTCTTGCAATTCAAGCAACATGAATACTCCATCTATCCCACTAAATAAGTTTTATTTTTTCATTTCGAGTTGTCCCATTGAATTAGTCTTATTCCGAAAATAGACACAAATGAGTGTACCACAGTCAATGTAAATCAATAGGTCCCACTACTTTATACTTTTACACTGCACTTTATTTTTTCCACCCACATCTTAAATTCCCTAGCAGAAAAGGCATAAGACTTGTTTAGTGTAACAAATGGATTACAATATATATGAAAATCTATGAATCATGAATTTACTCCAAATTATTAGGAAAACTCATTCACTTTTTCAATAAAAAGTACTCCAAATATATATGACTCACTTTTTTAAATGAGACGTCCCATTAAAATAGCTCAATCTAAATTTAATAAATTTTAATACTCTCTCATATTTTTCTATTTTTTCTATCACACTTTATCAATTACTTTGTTATTATCCATTCATTTTTTCTCTCCTATTTTATTATTTATTTTTTAATTACATAATCGAAAAAATTGAATGTAGAGACGGGGAAATTTAAAACAACAGAAACATAATTAAATCCAATGTATAAATAAATTTATAATCATGTAGTTGAATGGCCCAAGACAGTCATGCTCAGAGATCCGCATGGTATCACAGGAGACGCGTTAAAAGATCTCCCCGATCTACGCGCTCTTTCCATGCAATCAATTTATTCAAAAAGGGTAGCGTGGATCATAATACTATATAACGATTTCTTTGCCCCAAATTATAGATTTCCCGGCATAATCGAGGACGGAATTCTCCGCGAAGAATTGCTGCAATAATGGTTTGAAAACCCTACCATTTTCGTATACATTGTTCAGATCCGTGTGGATTCGGAGTTTTTTTATTTCTTATTTAGAGAGAGAGAGATTGTTGTAATGGATGGCGGTCGTCGCGATTCGAATCCCTTCGATGATGAAGAAGTGAATCCTTTTGCGGTAATGCGCGTATTCTTATTGATTTTTTTATGAAAGTTTTTGTTATTTTGCCTCGGATTTATGAGATGTGATTCGTTGCGGTGAAATGAGATCGGAATCATGCAAAATTGTCGGTGATTGTTTGCAGAGCAAATTGTGAGATTTGATTTTTTTTAATTTTTTTTGTTAATTCGATTGCGTTGTTATTAAATGCAATATGGTATAATGAGGGTGAATAATTAGGGTGAACTGTGAGAGCCGAGGAGAAACAATTGCGTTTTTTAGGTGTTAATTTTCATATATTTCGTAGTTTGTGTGTGAAAATAGATTGATGTAAGATGCTATTCTTAGCTTGATTTGTTAAGACAACAAGGGAATGAAAACAGACCATACAATTTTGAATTGTTTGTGAAGATATTTTGTTTTTGAGGCATTTTCTGTAGTTTGAGTGGTTTATGGTATCATCTCTGTTTTGGGGGTACTTGATGAGGTTGTGAGTGAAACGTAGAGAAGAGATTGAAAATCAATCTCCCTGTCGGTTAATGGTTGTGAAAACTAGAAGGTTTATGATTCTCATTTTTTGGTTTCGGGAATGGAGAGGGGATTGGGGGTAATATCTAAAGTCTCGATGGGGAGCAGATAAACTTTGCATCCTATCAACTAGCTTGTTTTTCTAACAGGTTCCAAGATCTAGACCAGTTTAAACCTAATAAGTTTCTGCTATTGTTAGATGATCCTTTGAACTGCCTAGGATATTCAATGCTGATGCTTTAGGTTACATATTAGTTCAACAGTTTGTTGGATTGCAGATTGAGAAACATAGATAATCATTTAAGCAGTTTATAATGGATAATGGCTTGGACTAGTGTTGATTCCAGAATCCCATTCATTAATGTTACGTAGCAGCTTGTTTGGTTCCAGTTTCTGAAATGTGGCCATCAACAATTTCAGTTATTCAGATATTTAATTTTCCTGCTTTTCACTGTTTTTAGTTTTTGATATCTTCTGTTTTTTTCTTACTTATAAGCTTCTGGTTGTAGGACCAACGTTCTGATAGGGCTCAAACATATGGCGGTGGTGGTGGTGGTGCATTTTTCATGCCAGTAAGCTCTCTTTTGGAACTTGTCATCTATGTCTTTAGACTATTAAATCTAATGTTGTTATTTGACACTTCTTGCTTTCCATTTTTCCTCTTGATTCTGCCTGTGAGTTCTCATTATAGTCGTCAACGACATTGTAAAAGAAACTTTCCTTGGGATGTTTGTTTGGAACAAGGTGCAGTTTCTCATTTTCTTTGTAGAAACTGTACTGGTGTATGGTTGTTCTTCTTCCCACTCCATGAAATACTGAACATGCTTGAAAACAACATTCGCATCTCATATTGGATTATCAACTTTTGAAATAAATGCATTTAGAACAATTATTTTTCTATGGTAGTTGATTAGCTGTAAAATCTCTCTCTCCGGCATTAGCTTAGGATTTGTGCTGTTTGTTGCTGGTCAATAACATTTCTATTTTCTTTTTCTAATGTAAAATCTTCTTACTGAGATTATCAGAGCCCTGGAAACGTTCCCTCTGCAAACTCAAAGCTTGCACCTCTTCCTCACGAACCTGCTGACTATGATCGTGGGGCGGCTACGGTTGATATTCCTCTCGATAGTTCTTCGGTATACCAATACTTCTGATACCTGTTATGAACAAAGAGTTTATGTGGAATTGATGATTGAGGTTTTTTTTTTTTTGCTGCTTTCTTTCCCCTCCTCTAAACTCTCTTAGGATTTGAAAAAGAGAGAAAAGGAACTTCAAGCAAGAGAGGCTGAACTGAAGAGGAAGGAACAGGTGATCTCCACTAACCTGTTGTTGCTCCTCAGTTTAGTTCAAGTAGATTACATTCATTATACTTTAGTTTTGCAGGGGATGGGACTGTTTTATCTGCACTAACCTGTTGTTTCCCCTCAGTTTAGTTCAAGTAGATACATTCATTATACTTTAGTTCTGCAGAGGATGGGACTGTTTTATCTGAACTAACCTGTTGTTTCCCCTCAGTTTAGTTCAAGTAGATTACATTCATTATACTTTAGTTTTGCAGAGGACGGGACTGTTTCTAGATTCTTGTGCTGGTATTTTTGAGATATCTTGACCTGCATAATTTCTCCTTATTCTCCATTTTTATCCTGCATGTACATAAAGGATTGACATTCTCCATCTCTTTAAATATTTTGTTTTTCTCTGTTTGTCTGCCATGGTGGCTTAGATTTGGATTTTCTGATGAATGTCAGTGATTGCATTCTGTGTTGGGGATAGAAATCCTCAAATAAAAAATAAACATTTTCTTTGCTCATCTGTATTTGCTAAATACAAACAACCAAATATGACGATGAAAGTGATTGTGTAGGAGCTGAAAAGAAGGGAAGATGCTATTTCACGAGGTGATTTTCCACTCCTTTCCTCCAATATATATCTCATCGCCATCTTTATGCAAAAGCTAATTGTTTTCTTCTATATATTTTCAGCTGGAATTGTAATCGAGGAAAACAACTGGCCTCCATTCCTCCCTATTATTCATCATGACATTGGAAATGAAATCCCAGTCCACCTACAGAAGTTGCAGTATGTTGCATTCACAACATTGTTGGGTATGAAAAACTTAAGCTTCCTTAATGATATTTCATTAGCGGGTTTGCATGAATTCTTAATCAGTGTCACCGGTTTCATATGTCAATTGCAGGTATTGTAATATGTCTACTGTGGAATTGTGTAGCTGTTACCGTAGCTTGGATCAATGGGGAAGGTTGGCGGAGAAGTTTATTTTACTGCCTTTGAGGCTTTAATTATCTTCTAAAGAAGTTTAATGGATTTCAGAGTTTTCCCGCATGCAGGTCCAACTATTTGGTTTCTCGCTATCATCTACTTCTTATCTGGTGTCCCGGGAGCCTACAAGTTATGGTATCGGCCTCTTTATCGTGCAATGAAGTATGTATTCTTTCTCTTTCCTCTCTTGCCATTCATTTATGTTTTAGCAGCACTCAATTGATTTTATATTTCTCATAATGTAAATCTTAAATAATAGTAATCCCTTTGTCACATTCATCTTTGTCTCACTTTCCTAATCGGGTTATCCCACTCATCTTGTCTCACTCCAAAAATGGAAAATTACATAAGCACAAATATCTTCTTTTATGGGACCCACTCATTTACACAATTTTCAACTTTCCTTAATAACCGTGTCGAAAAAAAGTGAGCCAAGCTCAATGCGATGGAGGGAGTATTAGACTACACGTCCTATTGTCAAGTCTTATTTTCCTTTTGCTGAACGAAGTAAATAAGTGTACTCATTAGTTTCTTTGCGTTTCTTTGAACTCCTGGTAATGAATCACTATTAAAATACTATTCATTTTACAGGACAGATAGTGCTCTGAAATTTGGATGGTTTTTCTTGTCCTATGCAGTAAGGCTTATCGTTACATCCTCCTTATATTCCTCGATGTTTAAAGTATTTGACGATTCGCTTCCATCATTCGTTTATGCAGTTCCACATCGCCTTCTGTGTCTTCGCCTGTGTTGCCCCTCCAATTATATTTAAAGGGAAATCTTTGACGTATGTATTCTTCTTTGTTCTTCATTCTGCAAATGCAAGTTTGAACAATTAATAGAAAAATGGTAATTGAGCTATTATCTAATCCTCGTCATTTTATTGCATTCTTAACTGATGTTTGTCTAATTTGTTTCGTTTGCAGTGGAATTTTGCCTGCAATTGACCTATTAACCGGAAATGCACTGGTTGGGGTAAGGCTATCAAGAATAACTCTAATACTTGTAATTTTGTTAGTTTTCCACCACCACCACCAAGGTTTCTACTTTTATGAATCCTTAATACTTAATTCTCCCTCCGTCCCATTTTTTGGGTTGTCCCTTTATTCCTATTTCTAAAAAAATAGAAAATACGTGGACAAGAATCAACCACCCAAAAACTCAAATAATGCACACCATAAAATATCATTTTCTTAATAACCGTGCCGAAAAGAAATGAGATACTACTAATGGGACGGAGGGAGTATATGTACTATAGTCTTTTCTTTTACTTTCCGAATGAAAAACTGCACCAGAAAGAGAAAACGGAGATTCTCTCAATCGTTGACAATATAATGACAGCTAGACGGTGTTTTACGCCACCGACTTCCTCTGCTGTCCATTCAAAGCTCTGTTTTTGCTCTTGCATTAACTTTTCTTATCAACTGCAGATATTTTACCTAATTGGATTCGGATTCTTCTGCATCGAAACACTGATCAGCATATGGGTGATCCAGGTCAGATACTCACCCATAATACGCTCCGTTTCATACTTTCGACACTTCACTTTGTCTGAAAATAGTGTTAATCCATGTCGAAACCATGTGCAGCAAGTCTACATGTACTTCAGAGGAACCGGAAAAGCTGCAGAGATGAAGAAGGAGGCCATGATGGCGGCGTTATAACGTGAAAACCGACGGTTGGATTCTTTCATTGGTTATTCTTTTTCTTACATCTTGAGCTTTTCAATAGATCAGAAATTTACTCTTACAACTCCATCATCATCTCTTGCCTTATGACTGCAATGAACAGATTCTTGGTTTTTGTCTGGAGATGAAAACGTTTTCTTGCTATGTGGGCTTTTTTTTGGGTTCTTTGTTATACATTTTGTCAGTCTTGTATTGGAAATATGATCCCAATATTTGAAAATTAGAGTTTAATATTTTAAAATATTAAGAAAGTAATGATTAATTTTACAGTTTATCATTTTATTGTATAGGAATTTGAAAACTGTTTGTCGAACTGCCAGATTGTTCTGCAAGACCTTAAAAACTGCTAAGAACAAATTTGAATATGCAACAGCAAGGTTTGTTCTTACAAAGAAATAAAATACACACTTGCAATCTATCTTCTCTGCATATACACCCTCATAATAGATATCGAATTATTACATATAAACAATCAACAAAAATGAGACATATATTACTCTATATTAATATAAAACACACAAACCTTTCCATTAGAGCTCGGAGCAGAGGCCTGAATTGTAGTACTACTCCTCGTGCCTCCGCCATCAGAATTGATCGTAGTGTTGGTATTGCTCCTTATGCTTGCTGGGATTCATATCACGATGATTCCAAAGTTGGGGCTTTGCAAGTGCTGCAATGCCTCGTATTCCTCGAAATGGACCCGAACTTTAACTTGAAAGGTTGCTTCTTCCTCCCCATATAACTCCTCTTGTTCCTCTTGCATCCTTTTGCAAGAAATGACTACAGATTCGCTGCAATACCACAGCCCAATTGATAGTAGTGTCGGTATTTCTCCAATACCCGAAGGGATCTCTTTCAAATCTTTTATTTCAGAAACAATAAGACGTTCGAGGCGCGGAAAGTGGGAGCTTTCTGAATTCCAGTATTCCAGACCAGCACAACGATGAAGTTGCAACGACTTTAAGTTGGGGAATTGGCCTTCAACTGTTTCCCACACGTGCGTCGTGAAAACTCCTCCATCGAGAGTGAGGCTACGAAGACAGGGCAACGAACCTATCTTCTCCAACATATCTTCCCAATGGATATGGTTGGATGCCAGGTATATCCTCTTAAGCGAACGTGGGAAGGTGAGTTTCTGCATAAAATCGGTCCCACCTGGATCTCGGCGCAGAAAAGACTTGCAGGTGAACTTCTTTAGTTTATGGAGGCGATCAAGATTATTGAGACAACTTTCCTCTTCATCATCATCATAGTTCAAACCCAACAACTTAATATTGGGGATCCTCTTAACCACCTCTTCACTACATCTAAAGTTTCTTACATATGCGAGCACAAGTAGATTCTCCAACACAATTTCGTCTAGTCCGTTGCAAACGGGAGGATCTGGTAGGTACATATAATCACTTACACTTACAGTCTTGAGTTGAGGCATATTCCAAATATCTAGTGGATCATTAGAACCATGGTCATCATATTGAATCATTAATGTTTGAAGACTCCAAAATAAGTGCAAAGAAGAGGTAACTTTGGAATAAGTAATTCTATTGGTAGAGAAGTACCTCAAATTAAATGGATGAAGTTTAAATTCTAGAAAACAACGATCTTCATCAGTCATCGATGCTTCACGAGATTCATATATCCTCAATAATCTATTATTGTGTGGCAGACTAGTTCCTGAACCATGGCATATCAGAGAACGGGTAAGTGGCATGGATCTCAAGATATCAACAACATATTCCGTAAACATGTCGTTGGGAACAACGATACGGCGCTGGTTGTATGGGATGTTATTGGTATGATGTGTTAGGACATTATGAAACTTCTCTGCTTTAGCTTGTCTCGAGCATAGGTCCCTCAAGAGATCATGAATCTTAACACAACTTACTCCTCTTTTCACCAGAAAAACAAGATTTCTATCAACCAGATCGCTCAAATACTTCTTCGCGACCTCTTCCAAGTCTTTCCCACTTATTGGTTTCAAAAATCCCTCCGCAACCCATAACGCGACAAGGTCCGAGATAGGAATTGTTCGATCTTCTTCGAACACTCCCATATAAAGAAAACATGGCTTCAAATGAATTGGCAATTGATTGTAGCTCAATTGTAATACCTTGAGGCAATGTTCATCGGTATCCGAATTCACAAATGAACTCAAGTTTTCCTCTATGTATTCCCAATATTCTTTTTTGTACTCCGACTTTGCTAAGACACCCCCAACCACAACAATTGATAAAGGAAGACCTCTACAATTTTCTACAATCTTCTTCCCAATTTTCACCATCTCAGAAGGATAATCATCTCCTTGCAACACAATTCCAGAAAACAAATCCCAACTTTCATCCATTTCCAAAAACCTCATGTGTAGGCCATAAGAGTTGCTCAACAGACGTGCCAAGTTTGACAGCCTAGTTGTTACAACTATTCGCTACCATTTTTATTATCGGGAAAAAAGAATTTTATTCTGTCCCATGCATCAATACTCCACATATCATCCATAACAATCAAATACCTCCGACCAAATAGGTATTTGTGTAAATCCTCCCCTATTTGTTGTACATCTGCTTCACTTGAATTTCCCTTATCTTTATTTGATTGAGAAAGAATTTCATTAAGGATGTTTCCGGCATCATACTCTTGAGAAATAGTAGCCCAAGCATGAATATCAAAATGCTCCTTGATAAGCAGATGCTCATAAACATTTCTAGCCATAGTGGTCTTACCCATCCCACCCATACCCACAATCGGTATGATTTGGCGGTCGTGTCCTCTGGTGAGTTTATCCAAGAGTTCGAGCAAAGCATCTTCAAATCCCACCATGGTAGTGTTATGCTCTTTTTTAGTAGGTGTGGAGTTCGTGATGTTCTGCTTCTGCCCACTTAAAGAAGATGTCGAGCTCCTCTGCAGAACTCCCATCTTCTCTTTAATTTCCACCACCTCATTCTTGATCAGATCCATATCTTCAATCACTTTTTGAAGGCGTTGACCGAATTCCACCTCATCGGCATGACTTGTGGATCCAGCTTCAATGCAATCAACTATATGTGATTCGATCACATCCTCGGCTGCATGAGCTGCATCACGAATCCGACTCTCCACGCCATCTTCTTCATATTCCCCAGTAGGCTTATAGCCTTCGAGGAACTCCTGCAAAAACCCAACTTTTTTAGTGAGAGATTCAGTCTGTACCTTGTCCAGAGAAATAGGAGGGCGATGATGATTCTCGATCTGCTCGATGATATTCATAACAGAAACAAGAGCTGCATAAGCCGCCATGATTGAACTATTTCTCTCAAGCTGCAGAAACCAAAATGCAAAATAGTATTGATGAAAAAGGAGTTGTTGAATATATCCTTGTATGAAATAAAAATAAATAAAATGTGTCCCCTTGGGATGGCAAAGTTGGTGAAGGTGGTTGGCCCGGGACCGATAGGTCCGGGTTGTCAATTCACTGGAAGAATCTCATGTGGACCTTTCATCCTTATGGTTAGCCTAGGGTGGTTGAACTCTCCTGTGTGGTTTGCGGGCTACTTGCACAGAAGCGGGGTTTACGTCTTACAAGAAGGTAGCGATACATGGTTCCACGTACCAAAAAAAAAAAAAAAAAATAAATAAATAAAATGTACACCATCAAACGCGTAAAGTGAGTCAGCAGAAAAGTCTTTAATAATTCATATTCCACAGCTGGAATGCAATATTTCTGATCGGATCAATTATTAAATACAGTATGAAAGAACGGGATCTTACTATGCATGCACCTGTATAATAATAGTCAATTCTTTCCGTAGTCTAATATCTTTTGTCTATACATGCACCCTTTAATCAAATGAATTCATACTTATACCCGATTCCAAAATTCTACAATCAAACACCCCCTCATCGTAATATGCTAATTGGTTATTCTTTTAAATATTCAGTTAGTCAACTATTACTTCTGTCATGCTATTTTCGATATACTTTATTTCGGCATGAAAATTAAGAAAGTAGATGGATTAAGAATGAAATATGGGTAGATAATAAAGTAGGAGAAAGAAGATAAGTGAGAGTAAATGATAAAGTAAGAGAGAAAAGATGGTAAATTAAGAGAGTTAAAATAAGAAAAAAATAGGAGAGATAAGATAATAAAGTATGAGAGAGATGATAGTTATTTCCAAACTAGAAAGTATGTTAGAAATAATGGAATGTCCATGTTTTAAAAAGTGTGTCAGAAATAGCAAGACGGAAATATCGAGAGGGATCTCCACCAGGTGGGTTTTGCATAAAAAAAAAAATAGGTGAGGGAGGAAAGAGAAAAGTGACCCACGTGGGTGTGCCCTCAAAATGCTATCAGGTGTTTGGAAATGCCTTGCTTGTCACTTAGCATTATATATTGGCTCTTAATTTTTTTTTTAAATAGAAAAATATGTATTTTTTTATAAATATATATTATAAAAATAAATAAGAATTATAACAAAATTCATGATTTTTCGTTCTCTATAAATAGAGTTCAATATTGATATACTTATTTACATTCTAAAAAATCTTCATTTTCTCTCATTCCATTATTTACTACAAATATCAATTTTTCTTTTAATTATCATAAATCCATATAATAACAACTTCTCTAATTCCCCAATTTTTTCTCTTTTTAATGATGTCTTGGAAGGTCGAGTACCGAAGGAAAAAATAATGAGAGATTGCATCATCATGCATAATATGATTGGGGAAGATGAAATAAGCACTTATTTAAAATATCAAGATTCCACATAATTTATACAAGATCAACTTTGTCGGAGTGATCATCAAACTGAAGATAGAGCGGAAAATAATAATTTTGCATACTCTACATAAATGATTGCAAGCCTAGCTACTCATATGACAACCAAGTCACAACTTGAGAATAGATAAAAAAAAAAATACAGAGATCTTCGAGACAACTTGATCGAGCATATTTTGCGTAAATTCGGCGATGATAACTAAATTTTATTTACTTTGTTGTTTGTAATTTTAATTTTTTGTTGTTTCAATTTCGTCTTTCAATTAATGTCCTATGTTCCCTATATTTTAGTTTGTACGATTTTCGAGCTTTATAATTTTTTTTACAATTTCAGATAATTTTACATCTTTAAATTTAAATAATTATTATTAATATATAATAATATAAATATTAAATAATTAAAATATATAAAAAATATAATTAATGGGGCATAGTTGAGGTGGGTTAGGGATAAAGGATGAAAAGTAGAGATGGTTGAGTTGAAATTAAAATAAAGAATAAAAAGAAGAGAGATAAATTAATTAAATATTAGAATGATTGGGTATTTAAGTGGTCAGCGATATTCGTAATCTTAGGGAATAAATTTTTGAAGGACCAATTAATCTAATTTTTAAATTATATTTTAACTATATATTTTTTTCAAATAATTTTATTTAAAAAAGACTATAGTTTAAAAAATAAAAAATAAAAAATAAAAAAAGTTCTTGCAAATCCTTACAACCCCAACTGAGAAATTGAAAAGAAAATAAGAGAGTCCCTATGGGATGGCGTAGTGGTGAAGGTAGGTCACGGCTTCGGGTTCCTCGTTATCAAAAAAATAAAATAAATAAATAAATAAAAAATAAAGAGGACGAGGGTTTTTTGTTTTGTTTTTCAGAGTATTTCCCAACAAATTATTTCCAAGTAGATTTTCCAACACTTTTTAATCATTTGTAAGTTGGTACGACTACTGAAAAATGATGTTGCAAAGCTGCGGCGTTACAGAAAATTGTATATTTAACATTATGTAAAACACAGTTTTAAAACATTATTGTACCATGGAATTTTCATAAATACTAACCAACTGCTGCAACCTTGGCAATGGCAGATTCTGTTCTTGAATTAGCTACTGCTCCATTGTTGCTCACAAAACCTGTGGAACAAGGGTGATTTTACGTCGGGTCGGGCCGAACGCGATTCGCCCAAATTGTTCCACACCAGAAAGTGTTGCTTAAACCTCACCTGGTAAAGCCTGCATAAGTTGAAAACCATCATGCATTGGCATTTCATATCAAAACTGTGTTGATACAAACACTGCAAATGTTGAGAAGAAGCAAGAATGTATATTGCCAGAGTAAACTAAGTTGCACAGAAAGCATTCTTGAATCTTGAAACAGTGAAGAAAGTAGAAACAATCAAAAGACTAGACAGTTAAGAGAAGGTGAATCCTCTGCCTTATATACCACACAAGAAGAAGAAGAAGAAGAAGAAGAAGAAGAAGAAGAAGAAGAAGAAGAAGAAGAAGAAGAATTTATAAGCAGAGAATGTAAATGGATCTTTTGTTTTGCATAAAAAATATGATTGAAATGCATAGCCTACTAGTTTCATGCATCTTAGAAATCTCGGGTTCGAACCCTATCCTTCATGATAAGAAAACAAAGGGGAAGATATGTTTCTAGCACATAAAGAAAAAGTGAATATTTTGACCAAACTAAGCTTTAACGGTTACTCCCTCCGTCCCATTATTTATGTCTCATTTGCTACATTTGTTTGTCCCATTATTTATGTCTCATTCCAAAAGTCAACATAAATGAGTGGTCCACAATTCTAAATAGGTGGACCCACCACTTTATACCTTTCCACAACCAGCCTACATTTGTTTGTCCCATTATTTATACTCCATTCCAAAATTCAACATAAATGAGTGGTCCACAATCATCTAAATAGATGAACTCCACCACTTTATATCTTTCAACCACCACTTTATACTTTTTCACAACCAGTATTAATCTCCGAGACAAATAATGGGACGGAGGGAGTATATGATATGAAGTATTTTGATCAGTTTATATAATATATGAAGTATTTTGATCAGGAGGTCATCTAGGAAGGAAAAGGAACCAAGATAACATATTCAAATCATGGAGACAAGCACAGTTATGTAAAAGGAGGTTGAATACTAATCAGATGCATAAATTTGTTTCAGTAATTCTTCAACAATCACCATTAAAAGATATAGTACCTGTAGTATAGGCGAACAAGGGCGAATTTCGCAGCACCGCGGAAAGATCAAACAGCAAAGAGGCAAATCTATGCATTCCCTCCATTTGCCTTATACACTGGCATGGCTACTTGTTCCAAGAAGTTTTAAACATTTATCTGATCAGAAAGCAACACCATGACAAGCAATATATAAGAACAAATTTATAAAAATTGCCTCACTCACCATCCGTACATCTCTTGAGGGGTATCTCGAAAATCCACACAAAGTGATGAATCCAAGCTGCTTTTATCAATCCAGCTCATTCCCGGCAATTTCTTGATCCCTCTGCTTTTCATTCGGTTCCAAAGTTCGTGCGAATCCTGCCACCGCCCTAAAGTCCGATACACGCTAGCTAAATACACGTAACTCAAGTGATAGTCCGGTTTCAACTCGATCATCTTCTTAGCAACGCGTTCTGCGACAGCAGGGTTGGTCGTGGTAACACAAGCGCCAAGCAGAGCGGACCAAAGGGACGAATCACTTTGAAATTCGGAATTCAAAATCAAATCTTCAGCCTCTTCGATCTTGTGAGCACGGCCTAATAGATTAACCATACAACTATAATGTTCAACTCTAGGCTTTATCTCGTAGTTTTTGCACATCAAGATGAAGTATTTTCGCCCCTCGTTTACCAAGCCGCTATGGCTGCAAGCGAAGAGAACTTCTACGAAGCTTATGTAGTCCGGATTAACTCCTTCCATAATCATCTGTTCGAAGATTTTAACGGCTTCTTTCCCTCTTCCATTCTCGGCAAATCCACCGATCATCGAGTTCCAAGTGATCAGATTCTTAACCGGCATCTGCAAGAAGATTCGATAAGCAAAATCGACTTTCCCGCACTTGGCATACAAATCAATCAAAGATGATTCCACTACAACATCTCTCCAACTCCCCCTCTTCAAGTATTGGCAGTGTATTTCCATTCCGAGCTTCTCTGCAGCCAAACCGGCACAAGCACGAAGAACAGTTCCGAAGATGTAAAGATCCTTCTCCATAGCTCTAAAAATCTCTACAACAACTCCGAATTCACCCTTCCTGCAATAACCACCGAGCAGAGCGGACCAAGAAACCGAATTCGTACGTGGCATTCGATCAAGAACACAACGCGACTCGTTCAACATCCCACATTTCGCATAGAAATCCACCAAACTACTACCAACAAACACATCACTAAAAAACCCCCCCAGTTATAACTAAAGCATGAACTTCTCTCCCTTGCTTCAACCTCTCTAGATTACCTAATGCAGTAACAACACTCCCGAAAGTAAAACAATCCGGCAAGAATCCAAACCTGTTAGTCATCCTATGGAACATCACCACAGCCTCATGATACAAATCGCACCTCGTAAACGAAGAGATTACTGAGGTACAAGAAACGGAATCCGGTTCACGCATTTCATCGAATAGTTGGCGGCAATCACTCGGTTGGCTACTCCTCCCATACATATCAATCAAAGTACCCAAAATCACCTGATTGCATTCAAACCCACATCTAATAACCACTCCGTGCAAGCATTTCCCCAATCTAAACCCTAAAATTTTCGAACATGCCTTAATCGCCGCCGAAAGAGTAAAATCATTCGGCTCGATACCAGCATCCACCATCTCGAGATACAATTCAATCGCATTCCGAGACTTTCCGGCGCTAATATATCCCGATATCATCGAGCTCCACGAAACGACATCCTTATAACGCAATCCGTCGAAGAATCTCCGAGTATCGTTGAAATCCGAGCCTAATTTGAAGTAGAGCGCCAATAGGCTGTTGCCGACGAACCGATCGGTATCGAGGCCGGACTTGATGAGGTCTCCGTGGAGCTGGACGCCGACGTTGAATTGAAGCGACCGCGTGCAGGAATGGACGACGGTGGCGTATAGAATTGGCTTCGAGACGGCGTTTTGGAGCTCGGCGGAGGAGTTTATGGAGCTGAGGAGTTTGACTGTGTCGGAGAGGGAGGCTGATCGGCAGAGATGAATGAGCTGCGAGTGTGTGTAGTGCGTGTGGGCGAGGGAGGTGGAATGGCGTTTGAAGAAGAAGAGCTTCATCGCAGTTCACGAATAGGGAAAATATACTAAGGAGGGAGAATCTAAATGAAATAAAATGATAAAAGGGGTTTGTAATTAAAAAAAAAATTCGAAAATTTGATTAACTTCGAAAATTCGAAAATTCCGCATATTTTGACTAATTCGATATAAAAATAAGCTTACTTTTTTAATCGGATTGCTGAAAAACATAATCGAGCCGATTGTTTACGCCATCAAGTTAAATCAGTCTATATATAAAAAAATAATACTCCATCCGTCCTGCTATTACTACTCTATCTTCTAATCAGGTTGTTAAGTTATTACTATTATATTTTCTAAAAAGGAAAAAAATTAACTTCTAAACCTAAAATAAAGTGGACCTCTTTACTCAACTCACCCAAATTCTTACAATCTCTCTCCAAAAATCTCTTACACACGATTCCGTTCCGTTCAACACTCGAAAATTTATGAATTTTTTAACATTTTAAAAACTTTAAATTATTTTTCAAATTACTACATTAAAAAAAGCTTTAAAAATCAAATCAAGCAAATTTCTTTAAGCAATTACAACTGTTTGATAACTTTAAAAATCAAATTAAGCAAGTGTTGATTCTACCTTTTAATTTTGATTATATCCAATATGGATTGAACAATCAAATAATCAATAAGCTACTAGTTTGATTTAGCCCAAAATTGGCCCAAAATAAGCTATTGGGCCCAGACCAATTAGCCCCTCCGACTATTGAATTGGGCCAATTAGATTAGGTCTTATTGGGCCTTCAAAAGCCCATCCGAACGCTATAATTGGTTAATTACCGATCGAATAGTCATTAGGAGCGAATTAAATTATTACCCATAATAAATTCAAGAAAACGAAATACTCTCTCTATCTCAATTATCTTGTTTACTTTTGTTGTAGAACGATTTTTAAAGTAAATCGTTAGTTTGCAAAGCAGTATAAAGTTGTAGGTTCCATAAAAAAGTTATGCGCAATAATTTGCTAAAAAAAGAAACTGTACAATATCTTTAGGACGATCCGAAATAGTATACTGGACAAGATAATTGAGATGGACGGAGTACAAATATCGTCAAATATAGTAGCTAAATCTTATTACATGCCTTCCAAATTATGAAATATTTGGAATTAGAATTTAAAAAAAAAAGGTTAATTTGATTATGGCATGGGGACTTGAACAATCAAAAACCTAAACCTAAAAAATTAAATCTTTAATTTATCCTAAATAAAGTCATACTAATATTTGTTAAATCAATTTCATTAAAATCTCAAACTCTCTTCTCCTTCCGCTTTCCTCCTCTCGCCGGAGTTATCGCCGCCGCTGTCGGCCTTCCAGCTGCCGCTCTCCGACTTCCCATCTTCAATGCTCTCCGATGCGCCGCCGCCGCCTCCTCGAACATCCAATTCGGGCGAGCTGTTTCTCTGCGTGATCGGAGGCTTGTTGTACAAATGCAGCTGCTGGTGGTGCACGGCGGCGTGGTGGTGGTTGGGCGGCGGTGCTATGGAGGGGTACATGTGGTCTTGCGGAGTGGGGGAGCAGAAGGGAGGAGGTACGTGGTGGCCGGGGTGTGCTCCGTAGATGGCGGCGTTCGGTGCGCCGCCATGGGCGGCGTATTCCGGTGGGACCCATATGCCGCCGAGGAAGACGACTTGTGGGCCCGCCGAGGCGGCGGCTTGTGGGCCCGGGCTCGGCCTTCTTGTGTGGAGTCTATATTTCTGCTTAAGTTCATGGGTTTTTCATAATTAGTTTTTTGTTTTTATTAAAAATTCTTGATGAGAATTATGTGTAATAAGTAAAGTAGAAAAAAGACAATTGAAAGATCTTCTAGTGTACATGTATGTCTTCTTGTCTTGTGCTTTTCTAGAGAGAGAAGGAGATCTAGAGAGAGAGAGAGGGAAGTGTACCTGCAAATGGCTTTTGACTTCATCATTGGTTAAGCCATCTACCTTCATAAGTTCTCTAATTTGTTTAGGAGTCGCCACTACAAAAATCATAGATAAAATTGATTAATAAACTCAACAAATTAACAACATATAACTATTTGACAATTCATAACCGAATAATACGTAGTTGTTGAAAAATCAAATTATTAATAACTTAGAAGTTACGTAAATTAGAATAGAGAATTTCACTATGAATAAAAATAGGGTATAACCCGTTCAAGTCGCGCTTGGAGCTTCTTAGGCTCGATCCAAAATTAAAGATTCGGGTCACTAAAATATTTACGACGACAATAACTTTTAAAATCCGGACCAATTTGTCAAAAATATTTGGACCCTTTTCCGACCCTTTTATTATTTTAGAATTTTTTTTTATTCCGTTATCATTCTAATCTTTTTTCGAATTAGGGTTTGTTAATTTCGACCCGATTACACAACATTTGTTTTCTACGTTATCTTTCAATTTCATGAATATCATATAGTTGAATTGACATAAACTTTATACCTTGTGAGCCACCTAGCATGTGAAGAGCATTAACAAACCGCCGGTGCAAGTCCGGCGACCAGCACCGCCTCGCCTTCCGGTGAGTTTGAGAACCACTCCCTTCCTTCTCCTTCTCCATAGAGCCACTCCCACGCCTCTCCCTCTTCCTCTCCGACGAGTTTCTCTTCTCCTCTGCCGCCTCCTCTTTACGGACCGGAGCTAGGGCTAGCTCCGGGAACCCTCCACCGGAGGGCGAATCACCTCGATCTTTGAAGGGAAGAAAAGCTCCGCCGCCGTTGATCCGATGCTTCCCATTCAAACCTAGCTTGGTGTCAGTCTCTTGAGGAGATTGTGGGGTTATCACACCTTCACCTTCTTGATTCCATAGTTGGGCTGACGTCATCCAAGTAGCTTTGTCTCCTTCGTTATTCTCAACGTTGGAGGAATTAGGGTTCTTGAGAGGGATGAATTGCTCGAGAACCGGCCTTGCTCGCTCCGACTGCAGCTGCTGCCTCGACGCCTCCATTGCTGCGTAGATTCGAGCGAATGTTAGAGCAAAAAAGGGAAAAAAGTATAACGTACTTGTTCACTTGAAATTACGTTAAATTATTGTATGTTCGTTTTATTGCAAAATAAAATAAAATAATCAATTTTTCTTAAATAATATTGCATGAAAACCTCTACTTTGTCAATAAAATAACGTTATTGCCATTTCATGGAGTCATTTTTCATAATTTTAATTTTAGATATTTTACATTATAAAAATAAATAAAGTTTTACAAAATTGCCTTAGGAGTAAGTGAATCTCACGCACGATGAGAAAATACTATAATTCAATAACAATTTTTGCTTTTTTTTTCTTTTTCTTGATCAAGATGGAGATGAAAGGCTTACCGTTGTTGAGGAGCTGCATACAGAGAGGGAGCTCTCGCTTAAACGCTGTCGATTTTGAGTCGTTCTTCCTCAAGACAAGCTAGAAACTCTTCGAGTTTTCGGGTGTCTTGATCTCCACAAGATTTTTGGAGCATGGAGAAGATTTGGGGCTTGGAATCAAAGCTCAGCTGATCAGAAGATGATGCCATCATTTCTTGATCAAGAACATAAATATAATAACAATCTTTTTTGCTTAATTCTAAGCACAAATGATTCTTTATGGAGCTACACTAGAATCAATGGTATATCTCAAGCAATTGAACGCACGGTGTGGTGGGATAAAAGGGGGAATTAAGGGATGTTTGTAAACACAAAGAGGGAGGGTGGGTCTTTTAGGGTTGAGTTGGAGCGAGAGAATAAAGTGGGATTTTGGAGAGAGAGAGAGGGAAAAAGATAAGGGGTGGTAACTTCTTGCAAAGAGCAAAGGGGAAAAAAGGCTATATTTAAAGCCTTATTTGCAATTAAAAATTATATTCTCAAGCCTTCAAGAATACACCCATAAGCTAAAATGATTCTTCATCATCTTTGGACTACTTTAATTTATTATTTTCTTTTCCTTTTTCACACTTTACATTTTTGATACCCCTTTTGTTTTAGCCCTTTAATTAGGGTTTTCTGAACTTGGAATATAATAACTATAAATTATTATATATATATTGTTAAAAGGATCAAGAGAAGAGAACAATTGTATATATTCATCCTCATCTTGACATGCATGTACGAACATAATTAAATTAGGTTATATTCTTTATAAAGCGTAAAATACGGATTTATTCGAGCATGCTTAACGACGGAGTTCGAAATCAAGATTCATATAAAGAAAGGGTGTAAGGAAATATTCAAAACCACAACTTTCTTTTTTGGGTTTTTCAACTTTGAAAAGTTGCATAATTCTTCTCTAGATTAAAGTGCATTAAGAGAGGTGATAAAGAGAATATCTGGACATTTTTTGTTTGAAATGAAAGAAAGTAATAATATAATATAATATAATATATTATATTATATATTATTATTATATAGTGTAGATATATATTTATGTGGTTAATTCTTTCGAGGGAATATCTGAAGTGTAATTCTACGACTCAAAATTTAAGAGCACAGAAATCCACGAAGCTTTAAAGGAAGAAAAAGATGTTCTTTGTTAAAGAATATAAGAAGGAACTCTTAAGGGGGATATGGGAATCTTCTTTTGCTACCAGCTTTACTTAAGTGGGTTGTAAGCCATCAAGATTCTCACTTTCTCTCTCTTAGGGTACTACTAATTTTCAAGAATTAAACCACTCCACTTTAATTTCGAAAAAATGACAAAATTACATGTGTTCATTTGGAATTACGTTAAACTATTCAATGTTTGTTTTCTGTAAAAAAATATCAGTGTTCATAAAAATGTTGCATGAAAACCCCCTCTTCAGTTTTGTACGCTGGCTAAAGTAGAGGGGAGAGGGGAGTGTTTGTTGCATCGTTATTCAAGAATACGGGATATATTTTTGCAAAAATAAATAACCCGAACACATGATAGTTAATCTGATTCAAGTGGACACGTAGTACTTCTTTCGCCTTTTACTCCTTGATATATGCTCCCCTCGTCCCAATTATCTTTGTCAGGTTTGCTTTTTGCGTGGTTTTTAAGGAGAAGCGTTAGTTATGTGTAGAGATATGTAAAATTATCGATCCATATAAAAAATGTTTGTTATAATTTGTCATATTTGGAAAGTGGACATTCTATTTGAAACATGCCAAAATAGAAAAGTCGAAAAGATAATTGGGACGGAGGGAGTATACATTAAGATATTTGAGAAATTAAAACCCGATTTTTTTTTTAAAAAAAAAATCGTGTTCATTAGTCAAGCTCCTAGCATCGGAGATGCACAAACAGTCAACGAGAGGAATTCCCCGTGCAACATTTTTAAGAACACAGTCATCTATTGCAAAACGAATTAAACAAAACGAACACGGGATAGTTATGTGCATTTTCGAGTAACACACTAGGGTACTATTTTTTATTTTTTGTTCCACTTTAATTTCTTTAAAGCCTCTCTTTGTCCCACGGTTGTAATTCTCACATTAGGGTTCTAATTCTCAAGAAAAAGCCACTCCACAAGTGTAAGTATTCTCACATGAATCCAATGAAAAAGAAAAAGAAAAGTAAGAAAGAAAGAAGAGAGAGAAGTGGAGGGCCGGTGAGAGAAGAAGGAAAAAAAGAAAAAGAGAATCGAATTCGAGAATGCAATGATGAATGGTTGGTCGCTTTCTATAATAAGGCTTCGCCTACAAGCCTCCAATTCACACCTTTTCTGCAGATTCTCTCTCTCTCTCTCTTCTCCTTTCTCTCTCTTTCTAGGTTTAGTTCATCTTTGTATGTGTGTATAATTGCTGGCTAAGATTCTTCGTCTGACACGTGTATCCAGAAAATATTCTTCCCTCTGCATGCATGTGAATATACCTTCTGTTTAATTCCTACCCTATTTTAAATCACACTATCTGGCTAGGTTTTTGTCTTTACATGATTCGGGATTAAATTTACCATTTTAAAAGGGGCGAGACAGTGATGGAACTATAATTTTTTAATAGGAAGGTCGAAAAAGACATAAGAAAGAAATCGTGCTGATTGAATGTTCGAATGAAATGAAAAAACAAAGGCAGAACAAATAGTTTCAACCGGTAGCCGGAGAGTCGGTCGACCCTTTCGACCCTCTTAGTTCCGTCGCTGGGGGCGAGATATATAATTTGTGGGCGAAATAAATACATTTTCCAAAATTGTAAATAAATTTAAGGTTTCTCGTGCACGCCCCTTTAACTACGTTTATGCTTTGATGTCAACCTCATGCAACAATCAAGACTCATCAAAGTAATCATGTTTGTTAGACTCGATATATAATAATTAGGGTGTTTGTAAATAATTAGTACTTATCAGCTTATTGACCGCATAAGCAATTTATTAGTGTTTGGAAAATCTATTTATTGCGGTAACTTCACTAAATTTAAGCAGATAAACTATTTAATTATGCAGTTTCTTTTAAACATCAATTGAGATATTTTTGTTGCTTAAAACACCATAATTTTTGAAACTGCCAAATATAATTAATTTTTTATTAATGATTTCACAAACTCCAAGTTTTTACTTAAAAATAATTATTTCAATTTAAAAAATTATATATGGGCCGATTTCTTTGGGCTTAATAAAAATGAAAACAATAAATGGATATATGCATTGATATATTGAGTATAAAGCTATCAAAATCGACCCAAATAATACATAATCATTCAAAGGTCCAGACTCGAGACGTTTATTAGGGCTTATTTCTATGCAGAATAAATATACCTGAAAATTTTAGATTATTTAAATTTTGAAAAATATATTACTCCCTCCATCCCGATTCCCACTTGACTTGTTTTGTTTTTCTTTTCGGACTGTCTCGCTTAAATTGTCTCATTAAAAGAAATTCATTACTACACAAAAAATCACTTTTTCCTTTGTGGGACCCACTCATATGCACAATCAACAACTCATCTTAATCTCCGTTTCGAAAAGAAACGAGATAAATCAAATGGGACGAAGGGAGTATTATTATATTGTGGGGCTGATTTTGCCGGATGGTCCATTAAGAGTTGAGATCGGCCCATTGGGCTTCTCAACTCAAATACTTTCAGTCCTAATTGAGTTGAGGTCGGCCCAAATAATTTTCTACTTCGGGCTTGTTTGGATCTCCCGAGTTCAGTAAACGTTCAAAGTTTCAATTGATTTCCAATCTAGGGTTTCTTTCACCTCCATCATCGCTTTCCGAAATCCCCCAAAATCGACGCGATTCTCTGATTCCGGCGGAGTTCTAGCGATCTCTTATTGGTAAAGATGCCTCAGAGACACTCGAAGAACAACAACGACCTAGCGTTCTTCACGTACGATGAGAAGCGGAAGCTAGGGTACGGTACGCAGAAGGAGAGATTGGGCAGAGATTCAATTAAGCCGTTCGACGTCTGTTCTCTCTGCTTGAAGCCGTTCATCGAGCCGATGTCCTGCCTCAAAGGCCATGTTTACTGCAAGGAGTGCGTTCTGGAATGCCTCTTAGCGCAGAAGAAAGATATTCATAGGTATCGGTCTAGATTCGTTGCGTTGGTGTGTTTAATTTTCGAGTTTTTTTGTTCGATCCGTGTTGGTAATTTGATATTGTTGTTGTTGGATTTGTGATTTAGGTTCGATTAATTGTGAATCGGTTTGGTTGATCAATTGCGATAATTGATTTTGGATTTAGGTTGGATTGATTGTGAATCGACTTTGTTGATTAATTGCGATAATTGATTTGTGATTTAGGTTGGATTGATTGTGAATCGATTTGGTTGATTAATTTGATAATTAGAGGTTTAATGTATTGGAAGAGATGATTGAATTGTTAGAGAGAGAGAGAAAGAGGGAGAAAGAGTGAGAGAGGAGGACGACGACGATGGAGAGAGAGAGAGAACTATTTCGCTGATCATCATCATTCTTGATAGATTGAATTTGATTCTTATGATTCTTGGAGAGAGAGAGAGAGAGAGAGAGAGAGAGAGAGAACTATTTCGATGTCATCATCAATCTTGATAGATTGAATTTGATTCTTATGATTCTTGGAGAGAGAGAGAGAGAGAGAGAGAGAGAGAGAGAGAGGAAAACTATTTCGATGTTCATCATCATTCTTGATAGATTGAATTTAATTCTTATGATTCTTGTACTGAAATAATTCTATCTTCAAATGCAGAAAGATTGCATCCCATGCCAACCAACAGAAGCAAGAAAAGGAAGAAGAAGAGGAGAAGCAAACGCTGCAAAAGGCCCGAGAACTCGACGCGTTCGATCAGCAGAACCACGGAGCGGTCCCGCAGTACAACGACAACAAGAGCTACAGCACGGACAAGAACGGCTTCCACGGAGCCAACAGCGTAAAAGCCACTTCGTACGAAGAGGAAGCCCTCCGTACGATGAAGGCCTTCTGGCTCCCTTCCGCAACTCCAGAAGCTCCCAACAAAATCGACTCTCCTTCGACCGACACAATCTGCCCCGAAGGGAAGGAGAAGCTCCGGTTAAAGACGCTTTTTCCGCTCGTTTTCACGGAAGATGTTGGCGCGGAGAAGCGATCGACTTCTCTCGACAAGACTTATATATGCCCTAGCTGCAAGGTGACGCTAACGAACACGACATCGCTTGTGGGGTTGAGTTCGTGCGGGCACGTTTTCTGCAAGAAGTGCGCGGATAAGTTTGTGGCCGTCGATAAGGTCTGTCTGGCTTGCGACAAGCCTTGCAAAGGGAGGAATCTCGTCGATCTTCAGAAGGGAGGGACGGGTTTTGCTGGACATGACGATCATCTCGAAGCGAAGGATTTCAAGCATTTGGGAAGCGGGTCGGGTTTGGGGCTCGTGAGGCCTCCTACGAAGACTTGATCTCGAGAGAGTCTAGGGATGGAGTTGGTGTTTATCTGTAACTTGCAATCGTCTGAACTCAAATGGAGAAAGGGAAGAAAGATGTTTCATACGTGTTGAATGCAATGCAAGAAGTTTGTTTCTAATTCAATTCAAATGCCCACATTATATGCATAACTAGGAAATGAGGAAACGTCGTAGAATCGGGTGATCAAGATGAGCGAGACGTCGTGCAGAGTACCGACTACTAATCACCCTATTTTACGTCGTGTGAAGCATTATATCAAGTGACTCGAGATGGATATCGAATGCAAAAACGACCATTTCCACTAGATATAACGATGCACACGGCGAAACCTAGGGTGATCAAATAATCTGCACGACAAATTGGTCAAGACGAGCAATATGTCGTGCAGAGTACTGACTAATGATCACCCTATTTTACGTCGTGTGAAGCACTATATCAAGTGACTCGAGATGGATATCGAATGCAAAACGACCATTTTCACTAGATATAACGATGCACACGACGAAAAATAGGGTGATCAAATAATCTGCACTACGAATTGGTCAAGATGAGCAATACGTCGTTCAGAGTACGACTAATGATCACCCTATTTTACGTCGTGTGAAGCATTATATCAAGTGACTCGAGATGGATATCGGAAGCAAAATGACCATATTCACTAGCTATAACGATGCACATGACGAAAAATAGGGTGATCAAATAGTCTGCACGACGTATTGGTCGTCCTAACAGTAAGAGAAAAACATGGTAGTCCAAGAATCATGATTTCGAAAAGTTAGTAGCATGATAAACCGTATTCGAACGTTCCATGAGCAAAACTAAACAATCGGCTCGAAAATATATAGCCCCACGTCAAGAATAGCAAGAAAAAACAGAAAGAAGCACAAACAAAACCAGAAGAGAACTTCATCTTCTTAACCTAAACTTCGTAGTTCTTACTAGAGTTGCGTACCTACTCAATTTTCGAAGCCATTCTCTGCACCTTAAACTAATTCCGTAGGAAATCACATTAAAATGCAAATCGACACATTTTATCGACTAACAAGGACTAACCACCGATAGCCTTGCCGGGAAGGTAAACAAATCAAGATTCTACAAGAACTGAGGAAGTTCACTCTTCACTCATCCAGCCAGATTAAAAAAAAAAAGAATAACACATAAAAATAAATAATAGCTACTACTTACCAGCCACGAGTTACGCCTAGAGTTTGGAAAATACGAAGATAAATGGGAGATTAATTTGTAAATTCGGATGCCAAGCCGATAGTAGGAAATTGCACTACAAGGAGTAAACTACACATTTCTCAAAGAAAACCGGAAACTAAACAAACCATATCTGAAGAAAGACTATATAAGTAGGATAACAATAAGCATGAACACGGTAAGACTTGTTGCAATACGAACACATTCAAGATCCGAGCTTTACAAAATAATTTCGGGTGTCTCCGAAAGTCAATATGGTATTGCAGTGCAAGAAATATCGACCCAACTGGTTCGTTCACAAAAAGCTTCAAGCTAACATCATAAGTTTCACAGATAAAAGCAAGCCGGTCTTACGCCTCTAAATTCGACATAACTACCAAAAGATAGAACTATAAAATATATCCTTGTTTGCATTAACAATATACCTTAACCAAGGAAGCTTTGCTCTCTCCGAATCTCCGTATCAACATCGGGTTTTGCTCTGCATACGAGATTCCCAAACAATCAACTTAGACATTCGACGAGATATAACATTCATTGATGAACAAATGCAATAACAAAGGCTAAACATTCACGAGTGGATTAAACACACGAACGACTGCAGAGAAGCGTGTATAAACCGCGATAAGCGTATACCTAGTTTGTCATCATCAAATCCCTCACTAGAATCTACCTTCTAACTCCATAATCATCAGAATTCGTACAAATCAATAGCGGAAATTTCTAACTCATGCATGCAGAGCATCTTCAATTCTATCAAGAAACAGAGAAAATCGAAAAGAATGTCGTACCAAGACATAGCGATTCGATACGAATCAGCTGCAACTCCAACCAAATACAACCCGGGAAATACATTCTGTCACAAGAGGAAGAACACAAACATTTGCCAAAATCAGATCAACTTCAACCTAATTAATTAATTAATTAATTAAATTATATATATAATATATATGTGTGTGTGTGAATTGAAGGCAACATACATCGAGTTGTTTCTGAACATTTTTAGGCCATTTTTTGGGGCGGCGGGCGGGCTTGCCGCCGGTCAAGGCGTAAACATCCTCCTCGATTTCTTCCTTCGAGAGCGAAATCCAAACCTTCCTCTTCGCCTTCCCCTCGACGCCGCCGTTTTGCTGCCCTCCTTCGGCCATCCCCCTCAGCCGCTGCGACTTCGAGGCGTTATTATTGCAGTAATTTTTGCCATCAATGTTCGCGGCGGAGGTTTCCTTCTTCGAACTCGGCGCCGTCCTGACGGCCTCCTTCCTCGGCCGCAACTTCCACGGCTTCGCCTCCCCATCCTCCTCCGCCGCCGCCGCCGCGACGGCGTCGTTCCGCGGTGTTTTTTCCCTGAGGTCCGCGGGAGGGTTATCGGGGTCGGATTCGGTCTCTGACTGGCCGCGGCGGTGCTGATCAGCGGAATCGCGGCGGCGGAAGCGGTGGTTGGGGGAGTGTGAGGTCGAGGCGGCGGCGGCGGAGCCGTTGCTCTTGTGTGCCCATTTGAGGTGGGGGAGAGAGAAGTTGTGCAATGGTTGCGATTTCATCGGTGGTGCCGCCATCGTAACCACCGCATGAACTTCTGAATTCCTCTTCTTAAATTTCTCCTGAGAATTGTAGCGAGTTTGTGATTTCCGCAAAGCAAAATTCGAGCAGCGAAACAGAGCTGAAGCTAGAGAGAGGGGGGAGAGAGAGAGAGGGCAAGGCAGTATGTAGAGATGGTGAATGCAAATATGCCTTCAACACGTACGGAGGCATTTTATAGGGGGTGTTTGGTTGAGTGCCAAAAACTCATGGCTTGAGGGAATGGAATTGGGTGGATTGTCGTGTCAAATTACAATTTACATTTCTTATTAGTGATTTTGGATTATTTTGTATTAGAAAATTAAAGTACCCAACTTCATCTTTTGAAGTATTGTACACTCAAGGGCGTTTGCTTGAAGGATTTTGGAATCGGATATAGGTATGAACGCGTTATATGACGTTTAGATAAAGGGTATAGAAATGAAAAATCTTGGAATGATATCTAAAATATTAGGAATGAGCAAAACCCAAAAAATTGATGGGATAAATTATATTATATTATATTAATAAAAATATAAATTATATAATAAAATATAAAATTCATTATATAAAATTATATAGTAATGATTCTGAATCTAAAGATTCAAACCAAACGGTTGTATCGGAATGAAACAGCCCATTCCAACACATGAAGGAATGATCTTGAACCTTAATTCAATTCCAGACTGCGAACCAAATGCCCCCTCAATGTGTTTTTTAATGAGCAAACTACATTTGTATGAGTAAGGATTATTACATACTCCCTCGGCCCTATAAATTTAGTTTAATATATCTTTTTGGATTGTTTTATTGAAATAATAATGTTTTTTTTTATATAAATATTGTTTTGGGGGACCCATAATTTTATATAAGTGTACGCACATTAACAACTCTGCTTAAAAATCGTATCCAAAAAAAGTGAATTAAATTTTAGAACAAAGAGAGTAATAGATAATTATAGTATTTACTTAATATTCATCTCGATAGCGGCTACTATTTCCCTCGTCATAATTAGAAACAATTTGTGAATATTATCTTTAAAGTGAAGACCGTGGCCATCTAGTCGTAGTTCGGGCCTTGAAGTAAATTAACATCATAGCCCGGCCCAAGCCCAATTTATTTATTTAAATGGGCCGTTCTACATGCATTATAATTTAATTAAAAATTAATGTATGTATTTTTATCATGAACACTTTTGTAGTTTGTGTAAGATCGTCGAAAAGATAAGAATCGGCTCCGAGATAAGAACGCAATTTAAAGATGAAATAGTATTTTTTTTTTTAAATGCATAATTTCAAAATTGTGCATGATTTAAGAAGGACCCGTGACTAGAGATGATAATTAAACCCGTCCCATATCTTAGACTCAGGACCCATATCCGGACCCAAACCTGTATCAGTCCAGAATTTTAAAACCAACCCCTGACCCGCACAGGGCGGATCTACCTCGCCCCAGACCTATTGGTGCTGTTTCAATTGCTCATTTTGAAATGTCTTATTTTTAATTAAACATTTTTGTTGATGAAAGCCTTTTTATTTGAATTTTCTTATTATAGTTGTCACCTATTAGTACCTAAGAGTACGAATTGAAAAATAAGAAAATTTAAATAGCATAAAATAAGATTACATAATAAAATTAATAAAAAAAGAAGATGAATAATGCGGATCAGAAACGAAGTTGGGTGGAGCGGGGTGGGTAGAGAAATTGGACCCAAACCCATCCCAAACCCATGCGGGTTGGGTCCAGACCCACCCCGTACTTTTATGGTTCTAGGTATTGCCCGCCCCATCGCAAGACGGGATAGGTCAGGTCCTACGAGTCATATTCCAATTGCCATCTCTAAAGTCCACACTCCCAATCCGCCCTTGGTATTAGTGATCAACTTTTTGTTTTGACACATTTGTTTGCATAAGGATTCTAGATAGTGGCCCATTTAGAGGACGTGTGATTTTCATCCTAAAATTGAAAGTATATAAAATTGATATGAGAAAAAGTGATCGGCAGTTAATATTCCCTCCGTCCTAATAGTAATGTAATGTATTTTTTATTGGAATGTTCTATTTATAAATGTCTTGTTTCTAAAAGGTTTCGGACATAAATTAACAACCCGAAAATTAAATAACGTACAGAAGGGTGTATTCATTTAAAATTGTAAGAGACAATTATGATGCAAACAACTACTTTTTGATACATTTAATTATTTTATCCCATTCTCTAACATACTAATCAAACTATTTAAAAAAAAGAGTTGAAATATGAATAAAATAAAATAAAATAAAATGAAACAAGTTGCAAATAAAAAAAAATCTATACTCTTCCACACATCAATTTGATGTCTATATACAATTCCATCCACAGAACGCATCACCAAATTAAACTGTTTATGAACAACAAAATCATATCCACAATCCAAACAAAAAGATCCAAAACATTCTTAAATCCCACAAACAAAAATTGATTATCATCAAATTGAAGTATGAATCTTCATATGTATATTAATAAAATATTACCCATTTTTTTAATTCTTTCCAAATCATTGAAAGTTACCTGAATTGATAGATCCATGCCAAAATCTCATGATCCTTGAGAGATCCGACCCGTCATTGAATCAGATCCGGGCCCCTGCTGTTCTTCTCCTCCGGGTACAACCAGACCCGGATAAGAACCCGGAACGACGGCCATATTTCTAGCTCCGTAATACACGGCCTGACCGGAATTATCAGTGATGTAACGGGTCGGGATTTCATACGGCCTCATACCCGCTCCGTACATGTGATTCATACCCGGGAATCCCATGGGTACTTGACCCGATGAAACCGGGTATGATTGAAGAAACTGGGTCCGGATCGGAACCGAAGCGTTTGTTGCTTGAACGTGGCTACCCTGCATGTAGTACATTCCGGGTACGGGCTGCACCGACGGGTTCGGGTAATGCCAAACGGTTCCGAGTCCGGGTCCGCCGGAGTATCCGGTTTGTTGAGGGGGATTTTTCTCGTTAACCATTTCAATCTGGACCGGGTTAACGGGTTTGGTTTTCACGGGCGGAAGATCCGGAATGTGTTGGAGGTTGGGCGGGGCGAGAGATGAGGATGTGGAGCAGAACGGCGAGGAAGCAACCGGAGCGGGTGAACCCGGATCCGACATCGAAACGGTGTCGTTTTGGAGGTTTTTGTTTCTGATTTTGGTACTCTCTTCCGAATTGTTATCCAACCCGAATAGATAATCCGGCACTTCCGATACAATCGACGACACCTCCGACCGGCCGCGCTCGAGGATCGAGCTGGCGGTGGATCCGCCGTTGAGGACGTCGAAGAACCAATTCTCGCGCTTAATCGAGCCGTCGAGGAGCGAATTGATGCTGGTGGCTCTGGAACTGGAATCGTCGTTGTCGATTGAGAATAGAAAGAGGCGGAGACGAACCGGTTTCTGGCTCTGGTTTTGACTCTGGCTGAGACGATCGTACTCTTCCATCATGTTCTCGACGTCTTCATCAGCTGTGACGGTGATTAGCGCGTCGAGGTCTTCGTTGGGGAGCTGGTACTTTATGCTTAGATTGGTTGTACCTATCGAATAACATCAAATCAGATACTCGTCTATACCAATTGAGAAATCCGCAGCTCGGATAGGGTTTCAATTCGAATCAAAACCGTCGCGTTGGAGATTTAAAGCAATATATCAAAACTCAGTGTAAAATTGTTGATGAAATCGAGACCTGAGAGCTTCGCGAGCTTGGATAGGAGAGCGGAGAAGGTAGTATGGCGGTTGACAGCGACGATGCGAGTGTCTCCGCCGAAGTAGCGAAGCTGATTATCGTGAGGCCGGGGGAGGATTTTGCCGCCGAAGCTGCACATGAAACGGACGCGCAGTTGCGGAGCAACCGCGGAGTCGTCGTGGAGGTTGTAGCGCGGGGTGGATGCGACGGAATCGGCGGCGTTGGAGTCGAGGTCGCTCGCCGGAAGGGGGTGGTGCGCGGCCATAACTGCAAACTGGTGGAGAGAGAAGAAACAACACACACTCACACAACACAACTTTTCGCGCACGAAAGTGTGAAGAATGTCTGGGGATTTTTAAAGCGGATCCGCCTGTCATGTTTTTAGTGTCACAGACAAAACTGTTATGGGCCCCACCCTTGATTTTTAAAATTTTATTCCTTTTAAGTTTTAACCATTGATATTATCTTATCTTCTTTTTCGAATATTCACTTATCTCCTTTTTATTTTCAAGTGTTCTATTAATCTTGGCAAATAAAGAAAGCACACTACTATGTGGATCTATTTATTTACACTAATTAACAACTCTCCTTAATAATCGTGCCGATAAAAAACGAGACACGATGAATGGAACAAAAGAATACTCACTCCGTTCCATTATTTCTGACTCACTATCCCAAGACGTCCCATTATTTCCGACTCAATCCTAATTTGGCAAAAAGTTAATACATTATCTCCTACTTTATCTAATTTATTATTATCTCATGTATTTTCTCTCTCAGACTTTATCATATGCTCTCTCACTATCTCACTCATATTCCCTCCTACTTTATCATCTACCATCTCTCTAATATTTTATCATCTACATTAACTACACTACTTAAATTCTCGTGCCGAAAAAAAAATGCCTCATAATAGTGGGACGAATACACTACTTAAATTCTCGTGTCGAAAAAAAGTGCCTCAGAAATAATGGGACGGAGGAATCATAG